>UELW01000245.1:0-416121 GCA_900490495.1 Danionella dracula
CACCAACCTTAACACAAACCTATTTAACTCAAATTAACATTCGTATTTGCATAGTCTAGCCTAAATTAATCTTCCTCTTGGAATTCAATGTTAGTGGAACCATTTTCTTGTTTTTACACATTTTGAGAGAGTTGTTATATTTTGAAGGTAGCCTACCAGCCTTTTCCCCCTCCTCATCTCGTTTATCACATCATCCACAGCAAATCCAAAGAGATCATCATAAGTGGACGAGTTCGTGCAGAACAGTCCTGAAGAAAACAGCTGAGAAGACAAAAACACTCTAGTAATAAAATTATCTTCGGCATGGAACATGTATGTTTCTAAGCACAAGTGGAACATGCAAAAGGAGATTCAAGCAGCTCAACAATCAAAGCTAACGTTACTTACCAAACAGTTTTGGTGAGCAGAGATGTCTTCTTTTGAGGACAGAGGTCCTGTTATTTTGGTTTCTTCAGACATCTTGCACAGCACACAATTAATTTTACTCGGTGATTGGTACTGACCAGATTCCATAGCAACACTTTAGAACTACGCAACCTACTCAAGTTTAATATTTTTTTTGTGTTACAAAAACAAAGGCAACGGCAGAGACAATGGCGCTCGATTTCTCCGGAAAATGTAGTTTCAGTATCAGAGGACAACCTCCTCCTTTTCCGGTTGAAGCTCGATAGGAAGTGACTAAAGAAGCAGTTCCCCTGAGCGTCCGCTTGAGGCTGATTCAAAAAGTGAGCAAGTGAGGCTGAAAAAAAAAACATATTTCCACCCCTGGCTTCATTAGGTTTGTTAATTCAGATCGATAGTTTTGATCTTCATAAACACTCGGAGGGAAGCAAATTATTTTAAAATTTGTTTGTTTAAAATATATAAAGATTAAACCTTCGGCCAATCAGATGCGTTCACTGCGGTCATGTCCCGCCTCTGAGGTGGTGTTTTCGAGCACAGGCTCCACCCATTTTGAGCTTCATTTGACTCGCCAGAAACCCACTGAGACGGCGCATTACTGCCACCTACTGATCTGGAGACTATAAGGCTCTATTGAACTATAGTCAATTATATGAACCCTGTAAATGTTGAAAAAAATCTAATATACACTCTATTTGACAATAGACACATTAACGTTGACTGATTTATTTCGTGTGTTAAAGGTAATCTACAGCAAATCCTGACATTACCAACTAATTTCTTTTTGATGCTCTCAATTTAGAAGATAGTTTAATAACTCTGTAGACTTATATTAATATTCTATACCAATATTTAGTCTAATCTGCAGTAGAAGTTTAATAACCGGCTTTGCACTACATTTTGAAAGTGTGCTTTTAGTTATTTTTCCAGAATCAATCACCTTATTAGGAAAACACAAAAGAAAGAATTCACTTTAGAGACAGCAGTAATGAAGAAAATAAAACTAGTCAATCTTATGAGATATGGTTTTATTTTTGTATTCATTCTTAAAATAAGAATAATTTTGAAGCATATATTTACAGTACATAAAATGTCAGAGGGGTGATCACAGTAACTTTGGGAAAGAACATATGCTTATGCGATATGCTTGATTGTTTTTATATACACTGAGAGCTCACACAGGAAATCACAGGGCTTAATGACAGACATATCACAGTACAGCCACCGTTACTGTGACAACACTTACTACTGATTTGTGGGGTATGAAACACGTCTCACAGTAGAGTACAACACAGTATGTTATTAGCAAGCTCTGCATTCTCTTTGAAATGCATTTTTAAAATGTAAGAAAACACATGTGTGAAGAATTCAATATGTTTCCATTTGGAAATTATTTCCTTAACTTTAAACATAAAACATAATCCTAAGTATTCTACCCATGTTCAAGTCTAAAAAGAGTTTCAAACTAAATAGTAGAACCTGCTCAACTGAAGCTTGAAGAAGTATTTTGGCACAAACCGTAGCTGGTTAATTTCAGGATCTGTAAAGTAGTTTATTATACTGCAGTTACTTCACTGAAAGTTTCCTAACCTCTTTAGTTCTACCAGTAACACTCATTTTGGGTATCATTCGAAGTGAAGTAGCTTCAACCTGATTTTGTTGTTCACATTTTTGACAAGAAACAAGGTTTAAATTCTTTACACTGTTTACGTTACACACTCAACCCTCATTTCTCTGGATCTTCAGCCTCCTCAGAACATGCAATTTCCTCTTCTATCTTCACTTGCCGAATTAAATCATCCTCAAACTGAAACAAAAAGAAGAAAAATGAAAAAAAAAAAACTGTTTTAAAACATTAAGCAAGACAGTGAAAACTCACCAACTTGTGCTCCTTCTCTTCCTCTGGGTCAGAGGTCACATGTTCTTCAGCGCTGAAATATCCATCGTGCTCCACAGAGGCATCCATCGACAGAGATCCTTTCATCCAACCTGATTCAGATCAAAAAAAAATATTGACAAAATTAAGAAAAAGAAGAAGGCTGTATTTTAAGTGAGACTGTATATAGGAGACAGAGAAAGCACACAGGTACCTGGCCATAATAAACAGAAGCGACAGAGACAGATAAGAGAGCATTACCCAGAGCACAGAACAAGCATGCGTGGATGTGAGCTGGTGCAATGTTTCAGGAGAGTGCAAAGGATGCTCCATCAACAGCAGAAATGAACTTAGTCTAAGAATAATAAATCAGGGTTAAGTTCTCTATATATGGTGCAATCAAACATAAAAAATGCAGGTTATATATTACTATTGCTTCATAACATTAATACGCAGGTGAATTGATTGATTGATATTAAAATTACTCTGTGGCCTGGATGATATATTTATGGTGATATGATGCAGTGTGTGAATTTGCCATTGTATCATAACACATTATTTATTCCAACAAGAAAATCTACATATATTTCATCAGCAAAAAAGAACCTCACTTACTCTGCATCTCTTGTGCTTACTGTACGATATGTGTTTGATCCAATATTTGAATAGATATCGATCTATTATTAGTCAAATTTCTTTTACAAATACGCTTGATTTGATGTAACCCTTTAAAGAGAGTTTTTAGGGTTTTTTTCTGTCCATGGAGCAGCCCAATATTGCTGCGGTGGACACTGAACCTCTCAGTATTCCTTGATGCTAGAAATTGTGTTAACTGTATTGTACCGCTTTAATATTGTAACCTTTACTTAAGTTATGGTATTGTATTTTAACCATACATAATATATATATTGATTTTGAAACCGGTTGTTTGGTGGTTATAGAGAGGAACACAGGAAATGAACAGCCCACAAAGGAGTCTTCCTTACAAATTGTGAGTATTAATGTTTAATTGTAATTTGTATTGGATTTGCCTTATTTTACCTAACCTGAGAATATTAAATACAACGTTTGAATAAAACATCAGACAAAAGTTGGTAGATGCTGTTGATGGAAAACCAGAACAAAAGGTAAAAATACATATCCAGCACCCTCCAAAGCTTGAGACGAAACACACATCCCCTGCAAGCACATGCTATCCTTTAATCATTCCCTCGGGGGAGAGGGAGTGTGCACATACATGTGTACTTGGTATGTGTACCTCTCCTATGAGTCTGAAACAGGCTTGATGTACTGAGCCACTTGACTCCGCCCAAATTAGACTGTGTCCCTGATTCTGGGAAGAAAGTAGCCAATCAGAGTGTGCATCCCTGCATCTTGTTATTGTGCCAGACTGCTGTACGAATGAGCTATTCCATTGAGGATCAGCTCCTTTCTGCTAAAACTCCTCAGAGAGCCTTGATCATAATGAAGCAGGCGTTGGAAGCATCAGATATATTCTATAATTACATTCAAATCTCTTGAGATATGTGTCAGGTTATGTTTGTATCAGACCTAAAGGTGTGGGGTCACTTCGGACATCCTGCCGTTTCGGTTTGCTCTCAAAGCTGAATGAAGACCCTGGAGGTCGTCAAGGAAAGATGTAGGAGATTTAGTTTTAGAAAGGGACGCTGAAATAACATACAACGTTCAGATTCACTTTGCTCACCTTTTGCCCATTCTGTGGACCTTGATTCCAGGTCTTTCTCTAGCTCTTGATCCCTTGCCTCTTCTCTCTTCTGTTTCTCCGCTTGCTCATTTCTCAGCAACCTGCAGATGGGATGAACTCCGTATCAGGATGCGAGTTTGGATTTGTTTGTAGAAGTGAGGAGTGAGCGTACCTATTAGTTGAGCTTGTATCTGAAGAGAACTCAGGTGCTCTCTGTTGACTTGCTTCTAAAGAACACATACAGACAAATTGTACATGCAAACTTGTGTTGAACAAGCCACATGATGTTTTTGAGCCTCTGCTTGCATAGAAATTAACTTACAATTCAATTAAAATAAAATCAAAACATTAATAATATTGCTTCTCAGAAAAATGTAGATGGTGTAAAAATGTTGTGTAAAAAAGTTTGTTTTTGTCACATTATTTTGGCAAAATGTGCATGAAATATTTGATTATATAAATAAAGCTTCATATGGCATACTTGGTTTTAAGAATATCAATTTCAAGAGTGCCAAAAGTCTCTACTAATACTAATATATTTAATTTGTATTTATATAATATTTATTGTTTGTGCATTTAACATAATGTATGTACAATAAAAAGGAAGGTAAATATTTTTGTAATTGCTGCCTAAACCTTTATTGTCTCATATTTTGAAGACAACATAGGAAAAACTTATTTTCCTGGATTACAGACAATAGCAGACTATAGCTTTTTTTAACAAAAATATCTGCAACGATGCTAACAGACTGCACAGCAAAAGCAAACAAAAGACTATTCTGGATTTTTTTTGTTTAAAGTAAATAACAATTCAAGTGTTTAGTTTGTGCCAGAAATGTTCAATTGAAAATTTAAATATTTATATGAAGCCATCTTGAAGACTTTATTTTGCCAATGAAAAATATTAATCGAAGGAAAAAATGTTTTGCGTCGAAAAAAAAAAAAATATTTTAAAGGGAAAAAAGTTTCGCCATTGCAAAATTAAATATTTTGAAAGAAATAAATGTTGGCATTGAAAAATTAAATATTTTAAAGTTGGACAAAGTCAGTATGATGTGCAAAGCATAACAGTAACACATTTTGAATATTTTTGTTTCTGAGTTTTAACATTGAAATGTTATAATAATATAATTATCAACTGTCTTGCACTGCTATTTTCACTTATGAACACATGCATGCAAAGTTTTTCAGCATAACAGAGTTAAATAAATTCTTGTTACATTTATTATCATTTTCATTATTATATATTATTTATAATATTTTAATAATTGAGATTGTAATGACATGCAAATCAATTTTAAAACTGTATAAAATCATTTATTCAATTATTTATTTTTTTACTTTATTATTTTATTTAAAGGTAACTGTTTGGTATATACATTGGCCTTTCACATAGAAAACCTCTCAATGGTGCACATATACTGAAATAAGCTCGAAACCTTTCAGCGGATGACATTTACCTTTGCAGGCTTCCAGCTGTCCTGTTAGAAGTTTCCGAATTTCGGTCACCCAGATGGTCTTAACCTCTTCAGACACGGCCTGCAGGGTAACAAACCACAAAGCCCCTTTTAACCCTCAGATATCTGGTCTGAGGAGATGCATCACATGTAACCTAATCTTCTTAACAGAAAACTGAACTCTATACACAGAGCTCACCTGTATGGTGTAGACCTCATCTCTTGAACTGGACCAGATCTCAAACTTCTTGCAGTCTCCTTTAGCATGCTCTGTTATTCCAATCGCACCCATCTAGAGAATAAACAATCAAGTGAGTTCTGAATTGTATTTTTTTTTTAATTGTTGAAATTATGAACATTAATTATAGACAATACTCATCAGAACTCAAGAGGAAAATTTGTAGTTTTAGATTACATCATTGTAGTATTTATCATTTGTACACTCAGCAAAACCATTTAACATTTGGAAGTATATATAGTTTTTAATAATTAACTTAATACTGATATGACTTATTCTTGACAAATGCACAAACCAAAGTCTTGACCTACAATTTTAATCTCTGATTGAAAAATATGATTGAAGGGGTCATGCCATGTTTTATAGTGATTTATAAGAGTAGATAACAATTGAATTTGTATCTTTTAAAAGTGGTTTTATTCATTTTATTAGACAAATTCGCACGAGTCGAGCAGAGGGAAAGTCAGAATAAGCAGCACACAACTTGGAATTGTGTTATTTAAGATGGAAACAAGGCTTAAAAAAAATGTTCAGTTCCAGGGTGTACAAAAACCAAACATCTGTATGACTCTGACTCGTAGAGATAAGGTTGTGTAATAGTGATCCCTCCAAACGCCATTATAGTGTGAAATAATGTTCATAGCTCTGTGTTCGTGTGTTGAATTTGCTCGTAATGAATCCCTCTAATATCTCTCAAATCTACGTTGACCGTCAGACAGTAAATTTGCATACACATCATGAATATGCAAATCACTAACCAATAGCTGATTACATGGGGAGTGGTTACGAAGTTTGCCGACTTTATAAGTTAAAGAGTCACATTTCCCATACAATTAGACCAATGTGAACATTTTGTGAGCAACATATTAATAAAAATAGCATGTCACTGAACCTTAAAGAAAGATTCTGTTTCAGTTATCCAGTTAGTTAGTTTCAGTCAAATTTTTAAATATACCCAAAAAAATATTTAAACAAATCATCAATAATCATTTAATGCCAGATTGTTGTCACTAGCATCTGATGAGATAGCTGGAACTATTGTCAGCTCTTTGTGAGTGAAAGAACAGCGCTACAGAGCAGAGCATTTCATCAGGTATACCATCTTCAGACCGTCATGATTTTGTTCCCGTGTTATTTATTTATTTTGGGTACTCCGGGTCTCCTTCCACAGTTCAAAAACATGCTTCAAGCAACAAAAAGTACTTTATTGTACTTCAAGTATATTTATCTTTCAGATGGTATGTTTAAAATGCAAGTACACAAATTCTACTTTTTTAAGTATATTTTACTTATACTTGTATCACACATTCACACTTTGAAATAATTCTACTTTATAGAATTTATTTTTTATATTACACTTTATAGAAATACATTAGACTAAAATATACTTGAAGTGAACAATACGTGTACTTTCTAAAGTGTATCTATTGGATATATGTTTTTTTTTTTTACATATTTTTGATATATATTAAACTATATGCTTTAAACTGTCACTAACATACAATGAAAGTATATTTTATAAGTACATATTTAACAAATCAATGCTGTAATTTTAAGTTTGTGTTACATTTGAGTTAAGAAGTTGTTATTTCATGCTCATTAGGAGCCATATACTTTAAGTACATTTAACATGCATTAAAATGTTCCACTTTAGCATAATAAAAGTAAACTGAATGCACTTAAAATTTCTACAATTTATTAACAATTAAAATATATTTAACACATAATGTGCCATTTCAAAATAGCATGCTTAAAGTTAACCATTCATGAATACATGAATACAAAAAATAAAAACAATATAGCTTTTATTTTTCACCTGGGGAGTATGTAAGTGAATGAGGCCCTGCAATCGCATAATGACCTGTCTAGCATGTACCCCACCTTTTACCCACTGTGAGCTGGAGATAGGCTCTAATGGAACCCCAGTAACTAAAACAAAAAAGAAAAAGGATAACTGTAAAGATAAATAAAGCTCTGACCCATAGAATTCCTTGAAAAACCCATCTGCTGTAATCTAGCATTTAATAACATAAATAACTTTTTAATAAAACAAGTAAATATGTAGATGATTAGCCCTCCATGAAACAGATGCACTCACACTGAGCTCCTGCTTGAAGCTGTATGACGGCGCTTTTTCATAACCCTCTCCACTCTCCTCTCGCCTCTTGCAGAAGAGCACAGCTTTCTCGTGCAGGAACAGGTGTCTCTGCATGGGCTTAAACCTGGCCAGCTCCATCACCTTCACATGACCTCTCTTATGCTCCGCCCACACGCTAAACGAGCCCTGCATCAGCAGGCGACCCAGCTCTCCGAGGTTGCCCTGCATGGAACCACTGCTTACTGCATGCAGAACTGAGGGAAAGAAAACAACTATAGCCTTACGTAAGCAAAAATTAGCTTTACCTCATAGCCTGTGATGGCGATGAGGTGCATCGAGTCATTCACAGCCTTCAAAATGCCCAGTATCGAGGAGAGTGCTGCCTGCAGCTCTTCTGAGCCCTCGCAGCCTTTACTGTACTTAATCATCTCCTAAAACACACACCAACAAATATGTTTTCTCTCACACCAGTAAGCTGTGATAAAAAAAAAACAAGTAAATATCAGAGCTGTGTTTCTCAACAGCATTTTAAGTTTAAGTTGATCTTAAAAGTAATCTTACAACTGATCTTAATATTCCACGCCGTTCCCCAAATGCATCATAACTTATGTAGTATTGATGTGTCGTTCGTGAATGATTCATTCAAAAACAATGACTCTTTCAAAAAGGAACGACTTTTTATAGTGAGTCATGAGGAACTACTGAAGTGAAATTGTTCAGAATATAAAATAAGTGCTGAAATATTCACCGTGCTAATCTTTTGTAGAGCTGCCTCTGCAAAAAATACGCTATATAAATAGTTTTTGACTGATTTAATGGACACATTTTAATAAACCCATGGTCTGAATGTGTTAAATTTATCTGAGTGAAAGGTGTGCTTTTTTATTTTTTTGCATCTGTCATTTTATCAGTGACCCTCCCCCTACCCCAAATAGGTGATGTAAATAATGTCGCAGTTATTATAATATATGGCAATGATTAGGCTAAACATTTATGCTACAATTCCATACATGGAGGTATTTCAGCACTTCCACCAAGAACAGAGTCTGTTAAGACACACTTATATCGAGGTTCTTGCTGTTAAGAGTTAAGATACATCATTATTGGGAAACCCAGCCCAGGACAACTTTTATTGATAGGGAGATTGATAGACATGCATGCAGACCTTCAGGAGGAGCTGATATTTCGTGATCCTTTGCACAGGTTTCAGTAAGTAAGAGTCAAGCCCCAGTTTGTGCTCCAACTTCTTCTGACACTCCTGATGGCTCAAACAAACACAATAAGCATTCTGTCGTAGAACGCGCCGCAAATCACAAACACATACAAAGCCAGTATGATGTGCATAGCATAACATTAAGTCATCAACCATTGCATTTATATACAGTTATTTTTACCTGTAATAACTGCTTGAATCAAGATTAACAGAAAGTAATCTCATAGACTGAATGGATGTTTGAACTGGGCATCCGTAGATGAGAAATAGGTTATAAAATCAAATGAGAGTCTAAAGCCTGCTTCAGCAATCTGAGGGCTTGGTTGGAATGTAATGTAACCTGGCAGAGAATCCATTCATTCATCTTCATGAAACCAGAGCACCCGGAGAAAACCCACGCGATCAAACTCCACACAGAAATGCCACCTGCCCCAGCCGAGCCTAGAACCAGTGACCTTCTTGCTGTGAGACGACCGTGCTACCCACTGCGCCACCGTGACACCGGCAGAGAATCCATTTAGAAGAAAATTATTTACATTTAAGGTCGCTAAAACATTCACCTCATTAAAGTTTTTATGGAAGATAAATGAACCCTAACACCGATGGTGATTTTAACTATGGTCCAAATAGGACGAGTAACCAGGCAAGGCAAGGCAAGTTTATTTGTATATCACATTTAGTACACAGGGTAATTCAAACTGCTTTACATTGGAAACAAAGAATAAAAAAAGAAAGTAAGTTTAATAAAATCAAGCATTAAACAAGTCATATGAAAGCATATTGATTAAAAACTAAAATTGAAGACATAGATTAAGATAGTGAAGTGCAAAGATAAAATAGTTGTTAGTACGCTGGTGCTCAGTTTACAAAAGCACAACTAAACAGGTGAGTCTTTAGCCTGGTTTTAAACGTGACTAAAGTGTTAGCACCCTTGATCTCCTTTGGAAGCTGGTTCCTCTGTGGGTCGCATGGTAACTAAAGGAGTATTTATTTATTTCACCCCGGGTAATTAATTAATCTGAGGGATCTCAGTTCTCTGTTTGGTGTGTATTCACTGATCATGTCTGTTAGGTATTTAGATGCTAAGTTATGTTTGAACTTATATAGGAGCAGCAGAACTTTAAAATCTATTCTGAAGGAGACCGGCAGCCAGCGTAGAGACTTAAGAACTGGAGAAATGTGTTCTGACTTTCTACTTTTGGTTAGAATTCGAGCCGCTGCATTCTGAACGAGCTGGAGCTGTTTAATGGTGTTTTGGGAAGACCGGTGAGAAGAGCGTTACAGTAGTCCAGCCTGCTGGAAATGAAAGCATGAATCGGTTTCTCTAAATCTTGTCTGGAAACAAAGCATCTGATTCTTGAAATGTTTCTAAGATGGTAATAAGCAGATTTCGTCTTTGCTTTGACATGGCTATTTAGACTAAGATCAGAGTCCAGAATCACCCCGAGATTCCTAACCTGATTTGTAGTTGTTAGGCCCTCGGCAGTGAGATACGTGTTAACCTTAACAACTTCGCTTTTGCTTCCGAATGCAATGACTTCAGTCCTTGTTTAGTTGAAGAAAGTTGTTTTGCATCTAGTTTTTAATCTCATCAAGACAGTAGCAGAGAGAGTTTATGGGCTTGTAATTATTCGGGGAGATAGCTAGATACATTTGTGTATCACCAGCATAACTATGGTATGATATCTGGTTGGCACCCAGGGCTGCATCGTTGGTCGCGGGGTAGCATTGGGGCATTAGCAATATTTTTATGCCCATGCTATGGCTCGTTAGTAAAGCTATAGTGCTAAAACTAAAATATTTTCATGTTTATACAGTATGCTCATTATTTATGCAGATAAAGGACTACTTTTAACTACATATGTAATTGATTTACATGTGTTTCTAATGCATAATTAGAACAAAATAATGGTCTGTCTATACTCATTTGTATTGTTAATGTTTGGTTGTGTCTTGCTTGGTTTGTGTAATTTTTTTTAAAGAAAAATTAATTATAAAATTTATATAAAAGATTGTACAGTGCACCAATCAGGCTAGCATTTCACTAGCAAGATTCAAATCGTAAAGTAACTGGTGATGGGAATACCTGGAAGAAGGCACAGTCTGAGCACTGCCTCCAGAGGCTCTCTGAGCGTGGCTTGTTGTGACAGTATTTCTCATAAATTTGCAGCTCCCCCATCTACAACAACAGCCCAATGAGCAAAGGACACTTTAGAGTTCGAAGCTTTATTATTTTCACACAAAAGTGAAAGAATAACAAAAACTCACCCACTCCAGAAAGCAGCGACCTACAAGTTCAGGATATTCTGTGTAGGTTTCCAGCTCTTTGAGGAATACTCTGAGACAGGTAACAACAGAGACATTACATGCATGAAATGGAATACTGATAGATTTAGACAGAACACCTATTATGAAAACATTGGTTAGGTGTTTGGTATGAATATTGTGAGCATAAATGGTGTGAACACACTTGTGTAAGAGAGGCTTAAATTAATCTAGTAATTTTTTTCCCAGACATTATCTCTGATGTTTTCTGATGTTTATGCTGAACCTTGACTTTGAAACTGAACTTGGCATGTTCAGGAGACCAAAAGATTTGACATCATGTAAAATAGGCACAATAGGTGCCCTTATTTCTGCAAGCATTTGTTTTTTCTTTTCAACTGAATTCTCCAGATCAGTAGAAGGCCCTCACCTTTTGTGGAAATTATATATCTCCTCCATGTTTCCGAATAACACATCCTTCTTGTTTTGCAGGGCTGCAGGCATGAGAGAAGCCATGGAAGGATTGTCCATCTCAGCAGCATATCCCTTAAACACCACATCATAGACTACATGAAGTATATTACATAAAGAAGCATACCGAATCAAACTACATGGCTCTGCATTAACTTCCACAACAAAACAACTATGTATTGTTTAACACAATTCAACAACCACTTTCTTTTAGTTCCATTTAAATAACCACACACCACTCACCTGCAGAACGCACATAAGCTCTTCCGCATATGCTCTCTCTGTTTCCAGTAACTCGTTCATAACATGCCTGTGAACAAACAGAAAAGCATTAACAGTAACAACACACTGTGGTCAAGTAAAACACATCTGTGCCCCTCTGCACCAGCTGACCCATCCTGACCTGCGCAGCACAGCCAGGGTCTCTTCCTCCTCAGAGACAGAAGCATTGCGGCTGCTCCGGTCAACCTGATCAGAGCTCGTCTACAAAGACAAGAGCATTACTGAGTCACGGTCAAGCACTTATTTTCTTGAACTAATTGGTTGAAAAGCTGTTTTAAAGAAAGACTTACTTGTTTACAAAACACTCTGCTGCCTGACACCTCACTTGTAAAGATGTTTTCATGGTCCCGGTGAGCTGAGTGGTCAGTTTTACGGTTAAAATGTTGTATGTAAAAAGAGCACATTGATGCATAGAGTAACGGAGAGATTGATACCAGGAGAGGAGAGGCACTCTGGGCTGGGGGCCACGGGCTGCACAGGACGGGTTTGCTTGGCTGCTAGTTTCTTCAGACTGATTGTCCTCTTCTCAAACATTTCCTGTAAGGAAGCTTTCTTCTCAAAAGCACGCTTCACCTGTTCCTGTATCCAACAAGCAATATAAATCATAACACTGGAGGCACTTAAGCTCATCGTGACCAATCAAAATATATATTTATTTAGTATGATGATTTTTTTACTGTCAATTTCCCACTGAATTAGCAAATGTAGCTCCGTGAGGGGGTTGGGATCGCTCTGCATATACCCCTGCCTTTCAATCAATATGTGCTAATAAGACCATAACTAAGCTGACCAACTGGCTCCCATCTTCTTTCTGATTTTCAACATCACTGGAGCTGTGTAAAGTTCCTGCATGGTTCAAATGCTCCACCATCATCCCCATCCCCAAGAAGCCTAAATGACTATAGACCAGTGGCCCTGACATCTGTGGTCATGAAGTCCTTTGAAAAACTGGTGCTGGGCCACCTGAAGAACATCACTGGACCCGTACTGGACCCTCTGAAGATTGCCTACCGATCTAACAGGTCTCTGGAGGATGCAGTTAACATGGGGCTGCACTACATCCTGCAACATCTGGATAAGACAGGGACCTATGTGAGGATCCTGTTTGTGGACTTCAGCTCAACATTTAATACCATCATCCCATCACTGCTTCGAAACAAACTCTCCCAGCTCTCTGTCCCTGACTCCTCCTGTGAGTAGATCACAAGATTCCTGACAAACAAACAGCAGCTTGTGAGGATGCGGGAATTCACATCATGCACCCAAACCACCAGCACTGGCGCCCCCCAGGGTTGTGTTCTCTCTCCACTTCTCTTCTCCCTCTACACCAACGACTGCACCTCGCACAACTCCTCTGTAAAGCTCCTCAAGTTTGCAAACAACACCACCATCATTGGTCTCATCCAGGATGGTGACGAGTCTGCGTACAGTGGAGTCATTCAGGTTCCTGTGCACCATCCTCTCTCTGGGCCTGAAGGGGAGCACACACATCGACTCCATTGTGAAGAAGCAAAGGCCCAGCAGAGACTTTACTTTCTGCGCCATCTGAAGAAGTTCAACCTTCCACAGACACTGCTAACTCAGTTTTACTCCGCAGTCATCAAGTCTGTTCTCTGCTCCTCCATCATTGTCTGGTTTTGCTCCAGCTCTAAAGCAGACGTCTGAAGACTTCAGAGGACTATTCATATGGCTGAGAAGATCATTGGTGCTTCCCTACCCTCCCTCCAGGACCTGTACACCACCAGAGTGAGAAAGAGGGCTAACAAAATCATTCTAGACCCTACTCACCCCGGCCACCACCTTTTTGAGCTCTTGCCCTCTGGCCACCGCTTCAGAGCCACTAACACCAGGACTGTACGGCACAAACAGAGCTTCTTTCCCCAAGCTATCCGTCTGTTGAACTCCTAACACACTACACTTTATAGACTTTGTTTAACTGTTTACATTTCATCAATCCTTCATTCTACCTCATAGCTTTATGTTAATTGCTTGTTGTGTTGCTCTTTACTGTACTTATGTGGTTTGTATTGTAGTTTGTATTGTACTTATGTTGTTTGCACTGAACCAAAGGAAATTCCTTGTGTGCGCACACACACACACACATGGCAAAAAAGCTGATTCTGATTCTGAGAATGAATAATTGGGTTAAGACAGAGCTAGACATTTTGGGCCCCCTGAAAGACAAAGTTTTGGGCCCATGCTCTACCAAACACATACACACACACACACACGCACACGCACGCACGCACCCACACACACACACACACACGCACACACGCACACACGCATTGCTCTGGGAGTTTCTTAAAAATAATATTTAAGTAGGCTATAATGTAGGGTTAATCACATTTGTCTGGGTTTTATCAGTACTAGCTCCCTAGATAGGTAACATAGGTAGATAGGTGTTTTTAAAAATTGTTGCACGTACAATGTTACAAATTGGAGATTTTTAGGTTTTAGTCTGGAAATAAAATGTGTTTGAACCTGTGAGACTAATATTCACATCAATTATTTTGATCATTTATTTTATTACAAGTTTATTACAAATATTACATTACAATTTCATTCAATTGCTAAATAATCATTCATCATTTAAATCACAAAAGTAAACGCATAAGAGATAAACGTGATTTGAAAAGTTTTGAAATCAAGCCATTTGGGGGACAATAGTTGGGTAACTTTAGCAAGTGATGATAAATACATAAATTATTGATCATTTAGATTGATTGACTTTATCTCAGTAAAATATTTAAATATTCTGTTTACATAATATTGTCCACCTAAACTTAATTAGGAGTTATGAATGCTAATTATGAAAAGTCCAAACTTAAATTTTATTAAAATTTGGTAAAAAAAAAAAAAAAAGAAGAAAATATTGAAGATGGATCACAATCACAAAATCAATCTTTGTTTATTTTAATTTGAATGATAAAATATGCACACTAAACAACTTGTTTATTGTAAAACTGTCAGTTTCATCTATAAAAGATTGGACGTTAAGATGAGCTCAGCTGGGCTGTTTTTTAAATGATTTATTCACCTCTACAATCTCACAATCGTGCTCCAGAGCCTCTGTTAAAAAGCTGAAGAAAAAATAATATATGATCAATATATAAAGGGAAGTATCGTTGCTGGCAGAGTACAAATCTGTAAAATAATGAACTGGACACCTGACCTGTATGTCTTAATGGAAAAAGGTCTTAGAATGCAAGCTGGACCATACCAAGAGGTGAGTGGTGCTGAGGGGATAAATATATATTTTGGTAAATAAACTAAAGACTGTAAATATAAAATTAGTTTATTCTAAAATATTTTACTCCAACAACATTGAATTTGGGGCCCCCTGGAATGCAGGGAATGCTTGGCTTTATCCCATCTATTTAGAGAAAACAAGTCAAAATATGTTTTTAAGTCAATTTGAGGTATTTTTATTTATTAAAATCATCTCACCCTGAGCTGGTTGTTCAAAATGTTGTCATACTCCATCCAAAATGTGCTTATTTCCCAAAGCTGTTTCTCATTGGCTGTCTCCAGGTAACGCTCCAGCTCCGACAGAGCCAACTCCGCCCCCTCCTGTGATTGACACTTGTCTAGAGGCTGCGATGCTAGCATGTAAATGCCTTCATCACACCATTTACAGGTCTGAAAGAAGAATAAAAAGATCAGATAGAACGTCATGGAAACAGATTTCCATAAACTGTACATAGGAAGGTGCATTAAGACATTTGCATGTTATTGTTTGAAGGCAAAGATACATTTTAGTTTGCACTATGATGGGCGATAGCAAACCTCAGAGGAGGAAAGTAGAGAACTATATTAACTCACACTACTCTAATTGAGTCATTGTGTTCTTCTAATGTACACTTTTACTTTTACTTAAGTAGATGTTATTTGAAGTAAAGTTCCTCTCTACATTTAAAACAATTATTCTTCACTTGATCAAAAATGGTGTATAAAATTAAACAAAATCCATCATGAAATCCCCAGTAACTGGAGCAGAAAACATATGTGAGGTTCACCTTCTGCATTTAAGAATCCAGTTTGATTTTAAGTAGAAAAAAACATCATTAATTCCACAGCAATTGGAGTAGAAAAAACATGTGCACGTTGATTTCTGCGTTTAAGAAGCCAGTTTGATTTCAAGAACAAGAATGCATCTGTATTTGCAGTAAAAGCTGTGTTTTTAAAAAGTAAGAACTGCTTTAGATTACAAACCTGTGAAAGGATGTTTAGATTAGCTTGTTTTACCCTCCCCTATTCTCCTTCCAGGGAAATGTAACTAATTTGGTCGTATAACATTTTTATTTGTTTGAATATAACTGAAATATAAAACATTATATTACAACATTGTTTAAGGTTATTAATATAGTAAAGGCAAGCAGGTGTGGAATCCATAGTTATAAAGCTTCAGCTCTTTCACAAAATGATGAAACTCAAGTATCCACAATTCTTTTTTGCAGCAAAATAAGCTAATCAGATGCCTTTGCTTCATGGATGTATTTTTAGTGCATTTTTCTGAAACTATCTAGCATTTTTGAGCGATTGATGTGTATATTACAGTGTGCTAATTCATATTTGAAATATTTGTCTATTTGTACGTTTCATTTGAGTTGTTCCTGATGTGCAAATGTATTTATATCTGTGTAATAATGACCAGTATTTTTTTTACTACATTTAATATGCATCTCTGAAAGCTACTTTAGATAAAGATTTCTGTAAAAAGTCAATCAGTTCTCTGAGCACATTTTTCACGAAATACTCAGGGTACTTTTAATTGTACTGACTGACATCTCATTTGAGTAACAATAATATTTATTTTATCAATACGTCATCGATGTTTTGTTGAAGTTTTAGTAAATAATTTTGATCAGTATCATATTTAGTATTATACTTAGTACTACTATTTAGTAATATACTACAAAAAATTCATTATTACTCCGAAGTTTTAAATCTACTGAATTTTTTTTTCTCATAAAATAATTCCCAAAATTCTGAGGTTTACTGGAAAAATGAAGAAAAAATTAAAAAATGAACAAGTTTCCCAGTAAATTCTATAATAATTATCATGACATTTTATTACCATAAAAAATTAAAACAGGGGGTCAATAAATTACACAATGCTCATCAAATGTAACCATTTTACATTCTGATAAATAAAGTAAAGAATAAAGTAATTTTTACGATATCTTAGTGGAGCTGAACTTGTGGCCTGCTAACTGAACATTTTGAAAATATAAACAAATGTGCAGATGAAAGCATTTCTAGTCACCGTCTCCAGTCTCTCATGTAGCTCCATTGCTTGAGTCAGCGATATCTGCTTCTTTTTAAGCTCCTGGGTAAGACTCTCACTTGCTTCGTTCAGCTCACTGCATTTTACTGCAACACTGTCATCAGTACTCTGAGAGCTGTCAATCAAACCATCGCCCTCGGCAACCAGAGACCGTACTCTGTCAAGCACTTCCTGAGGAACAAACAAGAGACCAAGTTTTATAGAGCATCTTAGTCTAATCTAGCGAGATGAAGTCCTTCATGTTTAACTGTTGTTCCACATAAAGACTCACACATATTGTCTTTTCTTGACTGGTCAGATTTTGAATAAGGTGTTCTGTTTGAGCGGGGCTTATTCCAACATCTGAGAAAGTATTCAGCAACTCTGTTGTCTGTTTTAGTTCCTTTTGTAACTACAAAAGCAACATAGATATAAATAATTAAGACACTTGTATTGAATTGAATTGAAAAGTAAAATATCTTAAAAACATTACCTGCTGAAAGTTGTGCTCAAACAGGCAGAGTTTGAAACATAGTTCCAGCTTTTTTTGATGATGAATCCAGAACTCATCGAAAGCTGTTGAACTCTCGTTCAATTGAGATAGCAGCCTGCAAGATGGTAGACAACCAGAGAGAGAGAGAGAGAGAGAGAGAGAGAGAGAGATTATTAATGGAAAGTGGTTGTTTAGGCAAGACCATTAGGTATTAAATAAAAATAAAAAGAGAATATTTCCCATCATAAACATATTAACAAAAACACTTTCTTTTTGATTTTGCTAAATATTTAAAAAACACATGATTAACAATGCTATTTATTATCAATAAAACCTAAATAATCTGCTCGTGAGCACCAGCGACTTAAATAATATTAGCCAATTAGGGTAAAATTTTCTCCATTTCATATTACCCATTCAGACCCAGCATCCATTAAAAGGGACATTTTTAATTATAAAAAAAAAATATATATATATATAAGGGATATTTTTTAATTATTCAAAAGGTATTTATATAGTGACGTTGCTTCAAAGCAGCTTTACAAAGACCTGGTGTAGATTAACATAGTTAACAGAAAATGTTCCTTTAGTCACTGCTTGTTTTTCCTGACATTGCACAATTTTTATTGAGTATTCTGTTTTTTGAAAAATGGCTTCAAACTGAAATCTGAAAAGCAGAAGAAGCTTCACTATTCTCCAAACACTTTTTATACATTTTAGTGTTATTTTTGTTTAAAAATATATTATTCAACAGAAAAACAAAACACATATTTAATAACTGTCATATATTTTTTAAAAACATGGTGTCCACAGTAATGTAAAAAGATGTATAGTTATTATTATTCGAGTTTGAAAGTCTTAAGAAGATGGCAAGAAAAGAAATCTGTTCTGAAGGGGTTCAGATATAAGATATTAAACATGACAAGACATCACTAGCTGGTCTGGTTTCCGCACCTGTGCACTGTAGCAAGGTTCTCCAGCTGATCAGGGTTCAGACTGCTATCTGGATCTCGTCGGACCGGCTCTCGGATGCTCTCCAAGAGTTTTCGTCCTTGGTCAAGAGCTCCAGCCATCTCCTCCTGTAGACGAAACATCACAAAAAGAACTGAATTATTTTAACTAGAAGATACAGAGGAACACTGAAAAATGATCTAACGAGTACCTTCAAACTGTCTTTTCTGCTTGCGTGCTCACTCAGCAGATAGCTGGTTGTGATGTGGTCGTCAGGTAGTTCTGTTTCGGCTAGCTCTCTGCCGAAAACCTGTAACCTTTGAGCCATTCTCTTTACAAATGCAGAAAAGCTTTCTAGATCCTGCCGACACAGAGAAATGCTAATTGCACATCAGATATTTTGTTAATATATGTTTTTAACATATATTCAATAGCATTGCAACTACTACAATAGATTTAAGGAGTGCTTATTGTACTGCCTTCTGATTGGGTTGAATTCTCTCAAGATATTTGCCTAATGACTAGGTTGATTTGGTCACATAGAAGAGTATAAAAATGGACAGACTGGGACACTCTTTGCCATTCTTTTACACACCTTAGATATGTGATTTGATGGTATTTGAACGAGTAAACCACTTTCCTGCACTTCTAACTTCTAATGACTTCAGTGTTGTCTGTCATTGCAGTATGGAAACTGAAAAATCTTTCAGTAACTAAAACTATGTCTATAATAATGTAGCAAGCATGGAGGTTTCCCTGGAGCTGAAGCTAATTTACTTTGCAGTTAATCTAGCAGGCTGTGCGCCAGGTCTCAAAACCGACTGCAGAATCATTGTAGTTCTTAAAAGAACTGTGCCAAGAAATACTTCTCTTGAAACCAGAAAACATTCAACCATTTATTGTACATGCACAACCACAACACGGTCGCTGGCGATGCGCTAGACGAACCAAACACAACACAACTCTCGCAACTCGTCCCCAAAAAGTGTCCCCTAAATTATCCAAGTTTCTTCCACCACAGAAGTTATGAACAAAACATCTAAACATACATCAGGGAAGAACCTGACAACAGCGTTACTTGGCCTTAAAGGTATTCAATTCGCTCCCAGAATGCACCAGGGCTTAGGCGCCACCAGGGTCGCCACAGAGGTTTTCTAGCAGGTAATGGTATTTTCTCTCATGAAACAATGATGAAAGCTTTTGGTACCTGCATCTATAACCACATGTAGTGTAAATGAAGTAAAGTCAGAGAGATAGTTAAGTAGCAAAATGCTAAAGAATAAAATTCTTGATTCTTTTTGAGTCCTAACCCTAGACACCAAACTGCCCAAAGCACTCAATGGAATCTTTCAGGGGCGCAGAAAACATGTACATACTGTGCGGTGAGAGATCCAGGTTTTGTGGCAGTAGCACTGAACTCCACCAAGTTCCTGTGTGAGCTGACTTCGCTCAATATAAGAATGGAGATCAGCTACTGAGCTTAGCATGATTACCTAAAAGAAAAGACATAATGGTTTAGTTGTGTGTGTTCACTTTCATTAAATATATCCAAGTCGTGAATTACATATAAACACTTTAGTTTTTCCACTCTTTAAAATTGTTGTGGTTGGTTTAACTGAGGTGCTATTATGTCATCGTTACTGGTAAAGTGTGAGTCTGAGTCCATCTATTAAACATCTCAAAGTGTGATGACATCCTTAAACTTACCGGAACTTTAAAGTCATCTCTGTGGAGTCGGAAGAACACATCAGATAGTGTTCGCTGCAGTACAGCACTGGGCCTCAGCACCAGAACCAGCCGAAGATTAGCAGGAAACCAGCCCTAGATGCAGATGAAAGTGATAAAAGCAAGCAAATATCATACCAAGCAAAGACACATCAATTAGAAACGTTTTTTTTCTTACTTTATTTCAGTTTATTAAAATATTTATGACACCAGAGAACCTTTGTTAACATTTACAAACAGATATATTAGCTGAAAATGTTACAGAATACAAAGGTAGATATTTTGGAAGTCATAAAACAGTTGTTAAATTACTGCAGTTTGAGGACCACAGCAATCAAGATGAAACATAAAATATTGATTTATTAGCTACAAATACAAATAATATATTATATATAAATAATATTAAAACTCTATCATACTACAATCTATTTAATGAGCATGATTATTAAAAAACGAAAAAAATATTAAAGAGAAATCCCCAGATGCAAGAAAAACATCACTCGATTGAAGCAGACGATGCGGACTCACTGAAATACGCAGTAAAGTTCCCTTCAGATTGGTCCATCGATCTCGACGTCTGTCAATCACTATGATGAAGCCCACGCCTGCTGAACAGAGACTGGGGACCACAGGAACATGTCTTAACCATTTCAACATCTATGCATGCTTGTTCTGGTCTCTGTCTGTTTACCTGGGAATACTGGTAAGGTATGTAAGCACACTACGAAACTCTCTGTCAGCAATTTCACAAAAAGAAGGATATTCTGGAAAGATAATGATAGGGCTTCCATCCTGCCCTCTTCCTCCTAGAAGAGATTCAAAATATAGAGTCAAAGGAAAACTTGATCCTGATATGATAAATAGTGAATGAAAACAACAAAGTGCGCTAGTCTTTAAATGTTGTTTTTTTTTAATAAATATTTTTATACAACAGAATATGACTATGTTTGCACTGGATCAATGACTGGGGGAGTATAAATGCTGCATATTTAAATCAGATCATGCAATATAACAACTGCACAGGTGCCAAGATGCTTCCTTCTTGGCACCTGTGCAGTTGTTATATAAAAACAATGTGAACTTAAACCTTAAAATATGGATAGTTTTACAAATCTGAAAGTTCTATTGTATCTCCTTTAACTAATGAACAAACTCACTGATATTTTTTAAAATGCATCTTCACTGATAATCTTTCTCTAATAAGCAAATCTGAAGCAATAAAGACAAAGTGAATGCAAGAGAAAATTAAACGATATTACGTGCCTTGAGCCGCTTTAGTTTGATTTAAACTGTTTTGTACTCTGATTGATTCATGTTTTGTGTTCAGGAGTGTTTGGAACTTCAATGATTGGTTCTCCGTCAATCCTGGTTGGTGCGTAACAGAGTGCCGCGCATTCAAAAGAGGCGGAGTTCTTCGATTCGGCGAGCTCGTTCCGTTTGTCACCGCGCTCGGTGAAGAGCTCCTGGTTCAACCTGAATCAGCAAACACCTTTAGTTCGATATTGATTTAAGTTAGATTTGTGTTGGTTTGTGATTATTTCTTCATAATGTAATTAATTGTGGCTTGGTTAGCCAACGTGGTGGGTGGCCTATTTTTATTTTTTGGAAGTTTATGGAAGTTGTGTTGTACTTCAACATTTGTTGTCCGTTAGGGAATTTAGTAGTTTATTTTTTTTATAAAGGGTTTTGTTTATTATTTTGGACATTCTCCATCCCAGTCACCTTGATTCTCTAATATTAAATGTTTATTTATCTTCATGTCGGCTTTCTTCCCTTTCGGGGTCGCCACAGCGGAATGAACCGCCAACTCTCTGGCATATGTTTTACGCAGCGGATGCCCTTCCAGCCGCAACCCATCACTGGGAAACATTCACACTTTAACACTATGGGAAATCGTTCTTACTCAATTCACTTATACCGCATGTCTTTGGACTTGTGGGGAAACCGGAGCACCCGGAGAAAACCCACGCGATCACGGGGAGAACATGCAAACTCCACACAGAAATGCCACCTGCCCCAGCCGAGCCTAGAACCAGTGACCTTCTCGCTGTGAGACGACCGTGCTACCCACTGCGCCACCGTGACGCCTCAATGTTTATTTATTTCTACCTTAATACAATTTTTACTTTTTCATATTTGAAATCATTTGTGTGAGGTGTTCTGGTGGTGGTGGTTGGAACTCTTTTTCGGGTTGAGATTTAAATTATTCTCCACACTCTCCTCCACTTAAAACTAGTTGTAACAACGTATATACATTTCTTTAAAATCTGTTAAACCCAAAAATGCCCCTTTGCTTTTCTCTTCTCCTCCTGTAGTTAGAAAATAAATGCATGGAGGGAGGGGAAAAAAGAGAAGCGAGAAAGTGGAACAAAGAGAGAATCAGACGGACAGATCGGGAGAGTGTGTATAAGTGTATTTGTGTGTGTGCGTGCGTGTGTGTGTGACAGAGAGAGAAAGATAGGGAGAGGGAGAAGCAGATGAACAGAGTGAGAGAGTGAGAGTGTGAGTGAGTGTGTGTGAGAGAGAAGCAGATAAACAGAGTGACAGTGCATGCGTGCGAGAGAGAGAGAGAGAGAGAGAGAGAGAGAGAGAGAGAGAGAGAGAGAGAGAGAGAGAGAGAGAGAGAGAGAGAGAGAGAGGCCTCCGGTTATGTGACAAAAATACATTTTGGCTATTCATTCCTGTTGTCATAGAGACAAGGAGAATAAGGCAAGAGATGATGGGAACATCAATAGGTATATTGACCTCCAAGTTGCAACAAAATCAAATATTTTGTTTACATAAGATACAGTTGACAAATGCTTATAGTCACCACCCAATAAAATCGTGATACTTCAACAATCTAACTCATTCACTCTTTTACTAGCATCTTTTCTAGTTTTTAAAATATGACATTCATTTTAGTTGTCTGACATTTATGTATTTAAGAGTTAATTTAAATTTTAACCTGCTGACCTAACCTTAAAAAATAAAACTTACAGTTTACCACATGGAGACAAGTATCAGTACCCTATTAATATTACAGATTCAAAAACAAATATGGAAATATGACATACAAGGGTTTACCTGACAAGAAGACGAACTGTTTCTTGAGCTCAGTGATGATGTCAGCAGCAAAGAGAGGGCTGGCCTCCTTCTGTATGATCTCATCTGAATTAAACACATAAAATCAACTGCTAGTTAACTTCTACCTGTAAAAATTTTGGTTTAAGTGAAAAATAACGGTTAATGTGAAAACTTGTTGTTGAGTGTTCGTCCCAGAGTGAAACAGATGGCAGCCGCAGGAGAAAACCACAGGAAAGGAGACCCAGCGCAGTACACCCCAACCTGATGCCCAAATATATCACTAGCTGTCTGGATAGCATTGTGTCTTGTGTTGGTGTGTATTACCTCTTGAGCGAGGCGAGTCTTGCCAAGAGCTATTCCCATGCACTGGTTTGTTGTACATGAGATACGGCTTGAAAAAGAACAGGTGATTTCCTGTTTCAACCAAAACCCCCGCTGAAACAATTATTATATTATGAAACAATATTTACTTTTTGATGGCATTAGAGGATTATATTAAATAATACCAAATAAGTCAAATCGGAAGTAATATCCATTTCTCTTTTGAAATAATGTGTTTTGTCCTATTGGAGTCAGATTAAGGATTCCCTTAGGGTCTTCACACGCACTGAAAGTCATCTGTTACAATTTCACTACCTTACCAAGTCAGTGTTTCAATACCATCTGTAAGACTTGATTTAATTCATACTATATTATTTACATAACAATTGTTTATTTCAAATATTTAAACAATTGTTTCAACGATATGAAAACCTATCAGTTATTTCTTTTCAAACTGGCTGAAGTGTCCCTAAACCACACCATATCATTTTTTTATCACTCGATAATAAAACATATATGTGTAAAACTATCAAATCTGACTTGGTTCAAGAAATAGTTAATAAAGCTCAAAATCATTCAGTGTCCTCAAAAACCTTAGGCTTAAAAATATAATCAAATCCCTGTTTTATAACTAATTTTTTTAAAGAAAAAGTTAATTAAAGTTAATTAGTGTACTCATAAACCTTAGGGTTCGAAATCAATTTAGATCATTGTTTTATAACTAACTAATGAGAATTAAATGTTAAACGATCAAATCTAAACAGGTTCATTAGTTCAAACATTTCGTGACATTTTCTCAATAATAATTTTCCTTTAAGCGTGGCTTCTTTTCTATTAAATGTAAAACTGCCAGCAGTATTCTTGTAAACCAGGGTTTGATACAACCACATATCATCAACTTTTGTACTTTTTCAACTCATAAGAAATTAAGTACGTTTTTCATTATAAAATCTGAACAAATTCAAGACGTAGTCATAACAAGCAAATAAACATCCAGTGAAACACCTGTTTTCCCTTCTCTCAAACACCAGTTTACATGCAACCATACCCCTGCACTTACACATTTTCCTTAAAAACTAAAATAACAAACTAAAATTGATCAGTCATAAAATTGGAAAATAAAAATGATAAAACTCAATTTAACATATACAATTGAATGTAAGCAGATCTGAAACACATTTACAAACTAACACTTTTATGATGCTAAACACAAGAACAACTCTACAGAGCGTAAATGTCATTTTCATAGAACGGCAGTAGTTAACGAAACCTCTTGAGTGTTTTTGTCTCAAAGAAAAAAAAAAACATGATCAATTTAAATAAAACTTCACTTACTTTCAAGCCAGTGGCAATGTCTGGAAAAGCGTGAATATTTTTCAACCTCTGCTTGAGGAATGCATGTCGTTCTCCCTCTGTTCTGAACCTCCATCCCTCAGTTTCTCTTGTTGTTTAATGTCACTCTAACTCCCTGGTCGTCTTGTTACCATCAGCAGCGGTCTGAGAATGAGCTACCTGAGACAGGTGCAGCAAATAATGACTTCCTGTTTCTGTTTCTCTCTCTTTCTCTCTCTCTCTCTCTCCAACCTTTAGCCAGACTTCCTGGAACAAGCTTGTCCCTGGATGCACACACAGGTTCCCTTCACCTTTAACAAGTACAACAGCTTACAGTGATGGATCACAGACTGTCGGTTCATTGTTTTAACTCTTTCTGTAACGGCTGAGACACTCACCCCAAAAGTCTGCTATCCAACCTCAAAAGCCCCTTCCCCCATTACACGGGTGGATGAATGAGACCCTGTCTGAGTGTATCTGTGCTTTCTGTTAGTTGCTCTCTGGTTTAAAAGGAATCTGATTTCTATCAGAGCTTTCTATGGCGGAAAAATTAAACTGACTTCTCTACAGAAAACCAAAGTTACAGAAAGGAAATCCATGTTTGGGAGCGAGATTGATTTCTCAAGGTAGGGCTGTTTTGGACAAAATGACAGAAAAAAAGTAATCTTTTCCCTCATGACGTTTTCACACTCAAAATGGTGTAAAATTCAAGACTAGACAAATAATATTTGACATTTGTCAAACCAAAGTACAACTTGCAAATCTTTGATAAAGTATGTTTAAGATGAGTTATACAAATCAGGGTTTATTTACAGGGCGATTCAAAAAGAATACGACAACTTTGAAAATTGAGAACTCATGTTCTCAACAAGATCTCATGTTTCTTTGATTAAATTTCGAATTTTAAATTATTTTTGAATCTCCCTGACTTTATTTTGATGTTTTGTTTGTGATGGTATGTATGATATACAAAAAAGAAAGACCAGGACAACTGTTTTCAGCATTGTAAGTAGTCAATAAATCTAATAGGGTAATACCAAAACAATTTGTTTAGAGAGTTTTTAAAAATCAAATAAATGAAAATGTGTTCTAAAATACTTTAAAAAGTTGTAGAACCATGAAAGCCTGCTTTTACTCACTCTGTCCTTGAGACAGCGGAACCAGAGGAAGCTGTTCATAGTTGTTTTCTCGTCTGGGATGCTTTTTCTTCAGCATAGCTTTCCTTTAAATGAGTATCTAGTTCTAGTGCATGTTCTCAAACCATTCACTATACTCTCGAACCATATTGAGTGCTTTTACTCTCTTAACTTTAATCTAAAAGCTAAGGCTAAAAACAGGAGCTTCAGTTCTGTCTTCGGAAAGCCCTGCTACTCTGGAAATACATGCTTTATGGTATCTGTTTTAGCAGTCAGCAGTAACTTTGCCAAACACACACGCACACACACACTTTGGTCAAGTCACCCCCCAGCATGGGGTTTGTGTTTCAGGGAATTCTCTTTCAGCAGTTGGGCTTCTGAAAATGAAGAACAATAACATTCATTTAGCGTCTTCAGTGCTCAAGAAGACGTCCTAATTTAGCTCCAGTATCAGACTATTCATAAAAAGTATTAGAAAAATGCTTCTCTCTTTACATTCAAAACATTTGTGAACAATAAAATTTCAAAATGTGTGAAATAACATGATCTGTTGTTGGCTCATACATAAAACATACTACAGAATGCCTTCTTGTATCTATTATCAGGATTTTTCTATTTTAATTGATAAATTGATGAAATGATACAATGAAAGATTTAACGCGCCATCACATAGCGATCATCACATTAGGGTTGAAGAAATGCACTCATGTTTTTTATGTTCAAGTTTTCATTCAAACAGCATAAGAACATTAAGAAGAAAAAAACTTCCTAATAATGCATCTTTTAAAAACTGTTTTGGAGGAAATGATTGTGCTTTTTTATTGTTTGAACAATCCAAAAATGCAACACAAAAAAAAATTATGTAGCATTTTTACATAATTTGCCTTCCATAGCATGACATGCTAACACGTTGAATTGCAATAATGAAAAAAAAAAAATCACTTCGGAGTATTATGTAACGCTTGTCCAAGGCTGTTTCCCACCATTCACTCAAAAGCCACTTGCCAACCATTGAAGGAAAGTATGCGGGTCTCATCAGGGCTTCTTCTGAGCTTAATCAATTCACTAATCAACAAAACTTAAAGCATCTCCTGATTCAGCAGGGTGCTTTCACTCCTCATACTTGAAAATCTCAGGGAAAAAGGGGTGTGTGTTAGCTATGAGTTAATGAGAGGCTAGTGAGTGGGACTTGCATAAAAGGAGAAGTTACAGCACATAACACTGCTTAGTTTCCTACATGCATCATGCTCTGCTGAAGGGACAGGGAATTACCAGGAGGCTAGAGTCACCTGAGAGTGAATGCAACACTTTCATATTTCTGGATTACCAAAATGCTCAGTTGTGAAGCATGTCTTTACACAGGAGACAGACCTGTATCTGACTGCAGGTACATGTAGACTCCTGTCTTTATGAATATTTATGCCATTTCAACACATTCACGAAACCCGTCCGTGACTGGATAGCACACAGATTTTGTCTTGCATACTAACAGAAACTAAGTGCCTGTTTTGAAACAGTGACTAGAAAGCTGCAATGTAGATTTGCTTGAGTTTTCCTTTCAAAATAGGAAGTGAAAACTAAAAGAAATAGTTTAGCAAACAGTGACTATTCTAGCATTATCAGATCCCTGAGAAAAAAACAAGCTGTTTTTAGGGTTGAAAATTCCTTGATTAAGTCCAAGGGAAGCCCTGATGAGGCTCGCCTGGAAGTGACCCCTGGAACTCGGTGAAAATTCCAGGACTCCTCATCTCAACCCGATTGCTATTGCTTTGTAAATGATGGACATCAGGGGAGACTCTAGGATCCAAAGTTTAGGGGTGCTTTTTGTTAAAAACAACTTTTAGGAGGGCTCTGGAGCTCAGGCTCCTGAGAAATATCTACATTTTCAGGTTCGGTGCTTCAATTTGTTGCCAATTAGGTATGAAAAAAAGTCTTTAAAAATTGTGGTCTTTATTTTTTATTAGTCTTTGTCTTTATTGCCTTTTTAGTGTAAAAGGAGTGCCTTGTGAAGACTCCTAACGCTCAGGTTTTGAGATTTAATTCTATTAACTCATTCTATAATAAGGGCAACATTCATGGTTCTTTTTCTGTGTTAAACGTTAAACTTTTCTGTTGTTCTTCCTGAGAGAAATTATCCAAATTTTCTGAATAAATGTTGAAAATTGGTGCATTATTAGGATACTTTATTTTATTCTGAAGAATGGCTTTCTGAGAAAACTTTAGAATAAATGTTTGATTTTAGAGTGTCAATATATAGCTGAATTTACGAATAAATGTCTTCTTTGCAAGTTGTTTATTCATTGAAAGTAAGTCTAAATCATTACTGATTACATTGAGCAGACAACACCTTAACAATCCAACAAACTGTGTTGATGACTCTTATTTTGGAGTATTTGCTTTGGCTTTAAATTCATTAAACATTTTACATCATAGTTACACCTTCATGTAGTGTAAAATTACGTATTCTATTATTTTTAGGTTGATTTAACCGCCACAACTCTCCACAATTCTCTATGAGGTAAGGAAATCAAGCGTTAAGAGATGCGGAGGCGGTCTGCACAAGCAGTCAGCAGCTTAATTTTAGGGGTGCTAATAGGACGTTTACGGAGCTATAACAAACCACCCATAGAGGACATGAACAAATAAATAAAATTTACAATTTCAAGATATTGTATTTATTATAAAAACTGTTTATACATAACTGTTGGAATTGTTCTTTGTCAGTTTTTAAAGACCCAAATTTTAAAATACACAATGGCATTATACAGAATTATGTGAACTGACCAAACTTGGTGCTTTAAGTTTTAACCAACCATATGCCTCCGCAATTAATATGTGGCTATAAGGTCTCACAGGGGTCATTTCAAGCTAAAGAAACCTCAACAGCAAAAGCCAGTAATTATGCAAGCAGTATTCCATTCCGTGTGCAAAGTCATTTAATGTGAAAAAAGCATCTCTCTAGTAATTGCGTGATCAGTGGAAAAAATAGACATTGAGCTACAGTCCTTACCAATGCTGGGAGCAACATTGTCCAGTCTGCTCTGTAGCTCCAGCGCGGTCACCTTCTCTGTCTGCATGCAGATCATCGCCATCCTACACTTCAGCGAGAGGGATGGGGAGACTTGATGTTTTGTAGAAGAACATCATCCTCTGCACTACAGAGATGGGCAGCTCAGCATCAGCATCACATAGACAGAGAAACGGGGGATGGTGTCTGTGGATTTCTATGCTGTCGGAGTGACGGAGGATGTAGCCAGTGATTTACACGTATGCGCATGCTCAATGGCCGGACAGGCTTCTTGCCCGAGGTTTTGGCACCATCACCAGGACAGTTTCTGCTACTACGTCTATAGAAAGGAAAGTCCAAAGTCTTCATTAATTTGTATAATCTCCAATACATATTTTTGAATTATAAAATATAATGCTATTATCATTTAATTATATTTAAGCTGTGGGTGTTTTTGGCAATTAGGTGACCTGATTTAACATTTATTTAATTCATAAATTGGACCTGACTCCATGAAAAAGACAGTCTGACCTTAAAAGCTAGAGTCCATGAAAAAGACAGTCTAACTTAAAAGGAGTGACGCTTTTCTGATAGGGATACGCAGCTAGAGACAAAATATCTGCCACGTGAAACTTATCTGCAAGGATAGCTTTCTGCATATATACCGCGCCTATGACACACCAAAAGAGGTGCAGTTTTCGAGCCAGGTTCTGTAACCCATCACATTGCTGTTTCCTGAAAGATCTTGTGCTGAAAAGTAAAGAGAAATCGGACTGAAAGTCGTAGTCTGTTTTTATTGAATTTATTTTCAAAAGTGTATTTTATATTGCGGGAAAACAACCACAAAGCCTTCGTGCTGTTTCAATAACTTAACTTTGATTAAGTTTTTCATCAATATTTTTGTTGAGTTGGATGTGTCATAATTAAGTATAGATTAGTTGTGTGTATATATATATATATATATATATATATATATATATATATATATATATATATATATATATATATATATATAGAGAGAGAGAGAGAGAGAGAGAGAGAGAGAGAGAGAGAGAGAGAGAGAGAGAGAGAGAGAGAGAATTCCGATATGATATAGTCGAGAACTTTTATTTTCAAAGGTAAAATCAAAACAATAAATGAATCAGCATATTAAGAACATACCAGAGCCCTGCTGAAGTAAAAGGGAACCTGCCGCTTGATGATGAGAGCCAAACCAGTGCCACACAATATTATCATTTGATAGGGGTTATTATAGACTTACCGGTAGGACCGCATTGTGGAGGGTCAGTCGTCCAAGGGAATTTCGACTTCGACGATAAGGACACTCAGAAAAAGACCACACTAATTCAATTTCTCTACAGCAAACTTCGGCTGGCAAAAACAAAGCTTGCAAAAACAGCATTGACTGACGTGCAGTTTTTGTTGATCTCCACAGAGAGGTGGAGAAGGGAATTATCAAGACTACAGTTCCCAGCATGCACTAGGGTCGTCCCTCTCGCGGGCTCTGCTTTGTTATGGCGGTACCATTCGAAACTTAGCTAAGTTCCGTTGTCAACTGCTCAAATATTTAAATACATAGCTGAACATCACACAAAAAGGTATGACATGCCTACTTGGATTTTCGCAAAATGTAAATAGTTAATATTTTGATATATGGCGATATTATGTATTTGTTTAGTTTTTAACCCTGAGTTCTAACTCGAAGTGTGCATGAAATTAACAAATTAAAGGCCAATAGCTTACGCAAATGTAACGTTACACCATGTGCTAACGTTATAGACTAACGCAATTTAGTGGTTGTCCCGAAATCGAGTGTTTGTCACTTGCAGCTGCTTCATGGACACTTAGCATAAAATTAACGTTAACAAAAGTTAAGAGTTTCACGTTACGTTTTAAAGCTGTGATAGCATAGTGGTTTTCCCAAATGGTGCCATGTTCTTTTAAATACACAAGTTTTGACTTGCTGATAATTAGTTTATTACTTTTAGATTCATTTTTTGGTCTACATCTATATTCTAACTTTTTCTCTACTGTAATTAACGTCAGCAGTCTGCAAAGTTCTCTCCCCGTATCTAGTCAGTAGAAAAGAACAGTTGAAAGATAAAAATCCCTTTGTTGCAACTTGCTTGTCTATCAGTATTGTAATTAGATGTAACGTTAATGGTTAAACTGGGGACATCGAAAGTAAACGTTTACCTAAAACAATTACGTATGCATACAAATCAAAAATAATGTTAGGATGTAAAGCATATTGTTTAGAATTGTATTCCTTAAGAGTTGAATGCACATTAATGTTTTGTGTTCTTGAATTTTAACCTACCTTTCACTCATCACTTGTGTGTTTTCACATTATGAACAAATAAAAATATTTCAAACTTTCTTGTAGGGTTTGAGCAAACTCAGCATCATGATGCCTACATCTGCTGGGTTCACGCAAGCCCAACTCCGCTTCCTTTCCCAATGGGTGCCGGAGACTGCTCACATGAGTGAGCTGGTAATGGGATCACCAGGGGATGCTGGTTCTCTTTCCACACGGAGCAGTGGTAGTCTAGTAATTCAAGATCCAAACGACTCATTTATTGGTCAGTTTGTCCCGCTGCCAGTCTCTCGGAGCAGTAGTAGCTGGGCCAGCATAGATGCCTCTTGTCCAAGTGAGGACAGCAAGATCCTTGGAGAAAGTCAGCTGTCTGATGCATCAATAAATGCTGATTTGCAAATTATTCAAGATCTCTTAAGAAATAGCCGAGATCTTCCTTTGATAGCCAAGCTTGAACAGGTGGGTTCAATGTGTATTTTATAATTTTTGCTTTAAAATAATTGTGCAAAATAAGTTTGACCTCTCTAATGATTCTGTTATGTAGCTTAAGCAAATGCAGTATCGTATGCAGGAGCAGCTTAAAGCCCACCAGCAAGAGCAGCTGCTTAGAGTACAACATGAACCACAACGACTTCTGGCAATACCAAAAAAATCTACAGGTACTTGCACATGAAAGTTGTTACATTATTTACTAAATTTTGATGTGTTTTAATAATGCATTATTCTAGACATTACTACGTGGAATGAACAGCAAAGCACGGCAGAATCGAACACTGGAGATGAAAGCCATGATGATTATGAGGAATCATTTCAGTCCACCGCTGAAGACCAAAGTGTTTACATTAAAGAGAGTGAAACAGTGTCAGAGGAAAGGTAAGGTTACATTAAAACCAATTTTTATATTTAAGCAATTATGTTTGTAAGGAGTTTGTTGGTTTCAGACCGATTAAAGCAAGCTTAAGGGGGAGAACATTTGAGGAAATACTTGAAGAGCAGCTAAAGATGAATGACCAGAAAGTTGTGGACAAGGTAGGTAAAAAGAAAAAAAGTATAAAATAATCTTGAAAGATAATCAGTCAGAGCTTACAGTAATATGATATAACAGTAATATTTCTCTGTCTTATTACCATCCATAACAAGTCCTCTCTGTAGATTTAAAGCCTTTCGTGTCTTTGACGTCGTCCAGAAGAAGCAAGATTTATATAAAATCATTACCATTTCTTGTCAGGTCTAGCTTTAATTTTCAAGCAATTTTGTACATTTTGCTATTGCAGTTTTTACTTGCCTTGTTTTTAAGTATAAGTATTACATTTAGGTTAACTTTAGGTTAAATGCTGGATAGGCCATATTGTGTTTTTTGTTTTTTAATAAACTGCGAATGCTAACTTATGAGATTTCTACAGTGTTTCTGCATTTTTTTCTGTAAATATGTATATGAAGCTGTATTCGCTTGCTTTCATGGCTATTTATATAATTTTCTTTTTGTTTTTGAGAGGACAAAATTCAGGTTATTGTGTTAATAAAGATTTAGAAACAGCACTCTTGGTAGTTATTTGATTGAGGTTGAGATAAAATATGAGGTGATTTTGATGTTTACAATAAAACGTATTTAAAAGTTACAAACGGGATTGTTTTAGTCTTGAGGGGTTTAAGATTTATTATTAATGCTTAGAAATATCATATGGTAATTGAGTCAATGTTATAGATGCAGAGTGGTCTTTAGAGAGAAAAAACATTTGACAACAGTGATTCATCTCATATTTTCCCTCAATGGTTGTGAAACCAAGTATAGCTAGATGTTTATTTCCTAATAAAAAGGTGTACCTGTTTTCCGTTTATCTCCTCCTTGCTGGATATCTTCTTCCCACTTAATGGTTAAAAAGTCAACCCATGTGCACTTTAAAGACTGTGAGAAACTAGCATATTTACAGTTATATGAGTAGGAAGAGGTTACACTAATAAAAAAAAAACTAATGTATATTTACTGTCACCTTCTGTAGGAAGCACCAGCGAAAGTCACAAAGGCAAAGAGACCTTTTCTTAAAAGAGGAGAGGGTCTAGCAAGGTTTACCAAGGGAAAGTATTCCACACTTCCTCACCAAAAGTGTCCAGATGACTCAAAACCCTCATGTACAAATCCAAAAGTTTCATTTAACCTTCGTATGTTGAACAAGAAAAAAATCCAAAATAAAGTTGAAGGGTTAAAATTAACCCAACCTGTAACTCAGCGCAAGACCGCTGTGCTTAACAAGGAGAACATTCAGCAGAATAAAACTACCCTTCCAGTCACGAAGAGCGGCACTCAACCACATGTTCTTAAACAAAATTTGACCGCCAACACTGCCCAGGTTCAAAATCAGACACTTCTCTCATCCAATGGCATGCCCAGTTTCTCCACTAAAAAGGTCTTACGTGAACGTGTGGGGGATAATCGTTTCGTCGCAGAGAACTCATTTGAGGTGTGGTTCACTGAGCGAAGGCAGCATTGGGAGCAAGATCAGCAGCGTGAATGTGCAGAGCTTGGAGAGTTCGAGTTCCTAGAACGTGCAGCTGATGAGATTTCTTTCTCCAGTAATTCATCCTTTATCAAAACACTGCTTCAAAGAGGCCACAGACGTCTCTCCTCAACACCCATCAAATCCAGTAATCATCCTGTGTTACCAAACAACTGTCCAGATGTCTCAGTAACCCCTCGCACCACGATGAATCAGAAAGCACTTGTGCCTCCTACCGACAATCCAACACAGGGCAATGACTGCAATGGTGTCCCAAATGAACTTTCAGAAGAAGAAAATAATGAAAATATAGATGCTGCCATTAATTCAGAGTTAAAACTCCTTCCAAAAATGTCTAATTCAAGCACAAGACAAACCTTTCAAGCCCCAGTTACTCTTCCTTATGACCAAAGCACTTATCAAGACAGGGATGGAGTCAGCAGTCCAGAAGAAAGGTATTCTAGTGACAATGAAGAATCTACCCTCTTAGATTCAAGAGTACAGCTAGAGTTCGATGATGATGATACCTGGAATGAACCCGAGGAGTGCGGTCCAGCAGAGCAATCAGAGAAGATGCTGAAAAGAAAGACGGTCTTCTCTAAGTTGGAAAAACCATCCGGAGCAAGTTTAAAGGCAGTAGAAAAACAAACTGAAGTCCCATCTACATGCCAGCTGGTATCAAAACCATTCCCTGCTCAAAAGCCTAAAGCTTCCACACTGCTGGTAGTGCAGGAATCACAGAATATGCCCAATGAAGAAGGAGCAGGTATTTACAGTTTATTTCCTTGATTATATGTAAAAGAAACGAAACAGTTACATGAGTAATCTACTTCTACACCCTAGTTCAATCAAGACTTCTTCGTGAGCGTTTGGTGGCACTGGAAACAGAGATTGAAAGGTTCAAAGCTGAGAATTCTGCCTTGGCAAAATTAAAGCAAGAGAACCAAAAAATCAGAGACAGTCTGAAGTAAGACTAATTATCTGTGACTAAAATTTTTATTTAGTGTGCTTGTTTAGTATATTTTTGTTCATCAGTTTGCTCCTTGAAAGTATAGCAACTATTATTAAGACAAAATGTGGAATGTATTGTTCATCAGGAAAGACCAGGATGAATTTGAAAAGAAGAGAACAGAAGAGATTGCTAAGTGGGAGGAGTTTAAAAGGGAAGAGACCAAGAAATTAACACGAGAAAAGAAGCAGTTTGAGAAATATGCAGCAACAGCGCGAGCAAGACCTGACAAACAAGAACGAGACGAGATTCAGGTCTGGTGTTGTGTTGATTTAGAGTGCTGTCTTTTTAAATTCAACATTTTTCATTAACTGTGTTTATACCTATACCAGGCTTTAAATCAGCAGTTAAACATGGTACAAGAAGATCTGCGTAAAAGAGAGATTCGTTGGAGCAATTCTCAAAGTCGTCTACGGCAGCAGGTAGAGTCGCTCACTGCAGAAAACACGTCCCTGAAAGACCAAGTGAAAACACTGGAGAAACTACGTCTCAGGGCCTGGAAGAGTACTGAGAGGCAGGAGAAAACACGGCTCTCTGGGTCTAACAGTAGAACAAGTTCTGGATCCAAAAGCACTGATTCTAAGGTGAATATAGAGTGAACATGTGATAAAATTTTGCCTTTTAGGGGGAATAATTGTCTCTCATAGAGGGTCTATAATCAACATAATGTAAAATTTTGTTTCATTTTATCAACACTTTGGTGCTAAATGAACATAAGGGGGATCATTTATTGTTAGTATTTTTTCAAAATATGTAAATCAGGCTTAAATGACTAGAAATATGTATTCAATGATGAAACGACATGGTAATAAATTTTGTTCATCTCCATTGTTAGAGCCCTCCACAAATCGACAGGAAGGAATGTTCAGAGGAGGCAATCTCGCGCACAGACTCTGGTATGACTGTTAATGCATTATTTTTAATATGAAATGTAGGGTTGGTTGTTTCTCTAAATCAAAAGTAGTGTCAAGACATATTTTATTTTTTACAAGTAATTATATTTTCCATTAACAGCTTTTTTCCCAAGAGGAGGAAAAGAAGCAATTGAGAAAAGTACTGTGGTAAAAGAAAATGTTGGACTGAAAATGAAAGCCAAGAAAGATGATTTTCTTCTGAACTCACATCACACAATCATCAATGAGCAGTCAGTGGAGGAGCAGGAAGAGATCGCACAGATGGATAAGGTATTATCATTCTTTAGCTTGTAGGTTAAATCAGAGGAGGGCCACACGTTTCACTTCAATCTTCCAACAATACAACTAATTAAGCTTTTGATGTTTTTCTGTGAAACTGTTGGAACAAAAACCAGAAGCTCCAAGAATTTGCCCACCTCTGGCATAAACAATGCTTTTTAATATTTTTTACCTACTTCAGTAAAGGAAATTAAAAATATGTGTTTTGTGTGAAATGGGATTGTTTCAGATCGAGAAGTTGCTTCCTGATGGTGGTCGAATGGTAGTTTTTCCAAATGGCACCAGGAAAGAGGTCTCTGCTGACGGACAAACTGTAAAGGTCATGTTTTTTAATGGGGATGTCAAACATACAATGCCTGACCTAAGAGTGGTGGGAACTTAAGTCAATTGTTTCCTCAATTTGATTTCATTTCAACTGACAATTTAAAATTACAGTTTTTGGTTTTGTCCCTCTAAGATTTATTACTACGCTGAAGCTCAGACTACACACATAACGTATCCAGATGGGATGGAAGTTCTTCAGTTTCCCAATAATCAAACTGGTATGTATTTTTGCCATCAAGTCAATGCTTAAAAGCCTACATAAACTTATGCAGCTCCTGCATGCATTGGGTGCAACGTACCTAAAACAGTGTTACCAAAAGTTAGTGTGACCATGCCAGTTAGCAAAATCTAGAGGATTAAGGTGTCAAAAATGCATATACCTTGTTTTTTATTTTTTATTTTAACACATTCCATGAAATGGTTGTGATCAGTTCTTTTGTTCACGAGACTAAGCTCATCTTCCTCTGTTAAGGTCTCTTTCATGTTCCATCAAATGATGAAGTAACGTCATTTAAAAGGGAAGGACCATTTTGTCTCGGAGGATATAAAGCCTCTCATGCAGTGGCTCTCTATCAGAAAAGTAACACTGACTATGTTTAAACAGTGGTGGAACTCACTCTCTACAGCATACATTTTTTGTAAAGTTTTTATAACATTTAAGAATTTATAAAACCCAGAATAAACTAAAATGTACTCATTTTACATTCATTTATACACCATCAAGCTCTTCTTTCATTTCTGACCAACAAACTCAAATGCTACAGCGTAACGCAGGCAGGAGATGCATAGCTATGTTAGATCTTTGATATCCACCTTCACGTCTATGCTTTTTTTTTTTTTTTTAAGAAAAACACTTCCCTGATGGGCGTAAGGAAATTACTTTCCCTGACCAGACAGTTAAGACTCTTTACTCTGATGGGAGAGAAGAAAGTGTTCTTACAGATGGAACAATAATACAATTGAATTTGTGAGTACAACCTCAGCATTTTCCTCATTGCTGATACAAACCCCTCAAGCTTTCCTTTTCCTAAATGATTTCAGGGACGGAAGTAAGGTGATCCAGTTTAACACAGGCCAGCGAGAGACTCACACAGCAGAGTTTAAAAGACGAGAGTACCCAGACGGTACAGTTAAAACGGTGTACTCAGATGGACGGCAGGAAACGCAGTACCCTACAGGACGTGTGCGGCTAAAAGATGCTCAAGGTCATGTTGTTATGGACACCAAGCCATGAAAGTGCAATTTATAATGAATTGATGCAAGCATGCCCACTGTGTAAATGTTTATTTATTTAAACTGTAATTTATATAAAAAAATAAAACTTTGTAGCTTATCAGAATTCCAGACTTTCATGCCAATATTTAGATTGTATAGTTTAAATTATCGCAGGTATTAAGCAATAAAGTTGCATAATCTTAAAAAAGATTGAGAACTGCTGTATTGGGCTATTGAAAATTCATGCACTTGATGCAGGTAAAAATGGCCGTTTTTGGCTTTTAAATGCAAATGATATTCTAGACAGTCTGCATGCAAATTTTTTGCATTCTCTTTGCCAAATTAAAGCAAAACTTAACACTCAAAATTGTTTTAAATAAGCGGTTTTCAAAGGTTTTTTTTTGCCTACGATGTTCTCATTTGACTAATGATGGAATTATACTCACTTGTAAAATCCACCATTTGGGAAAAATCATGCCAAAACAGCAAAGGGTTAAGATTGCAGTTTTGTATAACGTGTGTGTTGACAGACATCAATGTCACTGTAAAATAAACAGAATCCATCTCGTGCCTTATTTGTTCAGGGAGAAAGCACGCAGGAAACCATATGGATGGCCAAACAGTTTAGTTGGTTAGTGACAGTTTAGACGTTTCAGCAATGTCTCAGAACAAATATTGATTTCACAACGTGTATTGAGGCATTTTAAAAACATTTGAGGATCTAGTTTTAAAGTATTTTGTTCTTTTTATTTATCATTTTGTTCATCAAGAAAATAAGTCATTGGAACACATCACTAAAATACTTAATACAGAAAACTAAAAGGCTAACTTTAAATAATAAATTAACTAAGGTAACAGAAGTTATTCAGATGTTTTCTTTTAAATTGCCAATTTAAGTTTTACTTGAAAGATTGTTTATTACATCTGTCCATCATTTCTGTCCAAATCTATATTCTAACTATTGTTTGTATTAAATGTCCTAATATTTAGTTTTCACTCCACTCTCATAATGAGAATTAAGATTCAATTAAAACATAGTTTAAACTTTTCCTAATTTTTGTGTTTAGTCCTTTACTTATTTTATTGGCACCATTTTAATATCAATTTGAGAGATTCATTTTTACAAATAATCATTAAGTTTCACAAATTTCATATATCATGACTACTGTTTTGCCAAAATGATTTCAGGTCAAATCCCAATGCTTAGGATTCTTTACCCTAAAATGAGATCTTGCTGTGGTAAACGCAATCTCAAGCCTTCCAACACAGAGGTGACAGTCCGATTGTAGAATTTTGGTTGCGTTTCATTGAGCAAATCCCAATGTAGACCCTTTTCGAATATTACTTTCCTCCACTACGACATATTCTTTCTGGACACATGTAACAAATCACATGCTTCTACAATCATGTAAAAAAAAACCTAGTAAATCCTCCTGAGCAGTTAATATTGCTCAGCTTGCTTACCCCCTCAATATTTTTTTAATTAGACCAGTGTCTCTCACTGTTATGTTCCAATGACCAAATTATGGCCAATAAAATATTCCCTAATTCTGAATCTGCTAGTCTTTAAAGCGTAATTTAATAAGATAAGAGTTGCACATGTTCATAAGACACAACATGGTACAAACACTTAAAACACTGGTAAAAGTAAATAAAGATTTTACTTAAGCTCTGTGGAACATACAGATATTTAAATGTAAAATAACATTAATTGCTATTTTGTGTACAGTTTTAAACTTGAACAATAAAAAAACATACAACTACTGCAAAAAAAATACTTTGCAAATAAAACAAATCTTCATATACTTATAATTAGTAATAATACTTCAAAACCACATCTTGCATTTTCTTGCCTTGTCAAATACTGGATTAAAACAGCAAAGCCTGCAAAAATAAAACAGGTTAGCAGCTTTTAGAATGATGCTTGACTTTATAATATTTTTAATACATACCTTTTATAGAGTTATTCATATTCAGCCAAACCTTTTTCCACCAGAGGTGTGTGGACAAGAATTCCATCAGCATTGTATAGCAGGACAGTCAGCTGGGGTTCAGACTTCTGCAAGGAAAATTTAAAAAGGCATTATACACTCACCTAAAGGATTAATAGGAATGTTGGCTCATATTGATAGGATAGCATCTTTCTGTTGATGGAGATTTGTGGGATGCACATCCAGGGCACAATGCTCCCATTCCACCACATCCCAAAGATGCTCTATTGGGTTGAGATCTGGGGACTGTGGGGGCCATTTTAGTACAGGGAACTCATTATTATGTTCAAGAAACCAATTTGAAATGATTTGAGCTTTGTGACATGGTGCATTATCCTGCTGGAAGAAGCCATCGGAGGATGGGTACATGGTGGGCATAAAGGGATGGACATTTATTTACAATGAAAAGCATCTTAATTCTTATAAATTAAGCCTGGCTGTTTTGCATATAATATGGCTCGTTGTGGCATGAAACTCTGGGAGGTTAGGCTAATTAGCGACATGGGGCTAACACTGCTGGTCCAAATATCTCACCTCATCTTCTACCCCCTCTGAGCTGCAGCAGGGGTGTGTGGGTGGGGGGGGGCACTCGGCACCTGTGATTAACCCCTTATATGCCGCTCACACATAGACATTTCTCAGACTGTGGTATCAGTCCCTGGTATCGGGGGTCTTTTAATGAGTACTTTAGAAAATGTGGTATAGAGGTATTATAAACTTTTATTACACACTGGCCATACTCATGCCTCAACTTTTGACCTTTAAGACAATGAGCAATGAGTATGGGAAGATGTTGTGTTCATCTCTTCTCTTTTGGTTTATAGAATTTGGCAATTACAGAACATAAGAAACTTCATTAAAGTTTCCCGCAGATTCAAAGACCTTCTTTCCCCGGCTCAATTACTCAAAGGAGTAGCTTTTTCACTAAGCATCATTAGAGAGAGAGAGAGAGAATACATCAACACCTGGAGAGGAGTTTCAGTCCTTTTCATTCAATAAAAATTTTTTTTTCTCTAAAGCTGCAAAATGTATATCAATAATGCAATATGTTAGTATAATGAATATTTCAAATATAATATTTTAAATACACCGGCAATGCAGTTGCAGAAATTGACCACTACATGTCACTGTGTGCCCAGGTGTCGGATTGTTTAGAAGCCTTGAACCAATACGCCAGGTTTTATTCGTATTCTCAGTGCTTCACTAAGTGCCCATCGCTACTGTATAACCCTATCAAAAGCTTCACTCTAAAACACTCTATTTACGTCCTTCTCTGTTTTTTGCTGGTTTTCTTACAAAACTCATTGTCGAAGTGTTTCATTGTAATGAAGTTGTTGACAACATTACAATTCCGGGTCACGCTATGCATTACCAAAAGAAGAAGAAAAAAAAAAAAAGCTGCAAGCTCGTAATTTATTTTGGCCTTTTTTTGTTTTGACCACAAAATCAAAAATTGAGAGAAAAAAAAACTTTTTTCCTTTTAAGATAAAAAAAATATTTAGTTTTCCCTTTCTTCAATTTTCAAAATCGTAAACTTTTACATCAAATGAATCAATGGTCACAGACTGACCATTCATGTCTACATAAATCCAGCAAGAGGGTTTTTCTTGTCTCTTTCAAAAGGGTAAGAATTCTTGATTACCATTTGGTCTAACATTTCATATCATTCAATTTAACTCTACATAAAAATAAAATTTATTGCATTATTCTATTGTCATTTTCCGTGAAGATGTGAATGCAGGTTAATTCTGGGTGCTTTTTACCTTGTGTGTGTGTAATTTAAACAACAATTCTGAAATGTATTTGTCTACCAGATTAATCCAAAGTAACTGAAAAGTGAAAGGAAACTTGTCATACAGTGATCACTGCCGTGAGCTCTCCACCCAACAGGTCAATCATCTGCAGCATGGCTTTCATGGTCCACTGCGGGGCATATGGGATCCGCTCCAGGTGAGAGCTCACATCAGCAGGCCTGAAGCCTGCTAGCGAGACTCGTACCACAGCACATGTGAATTGATGGAGGGATGCTGGGAGCTGTCTCAATCTGCAGTGGAAACAAAGTATAATGCACATATTACATATAACACTTGACTTAAGCAGATGTAAAATCTGGAATTACCAGCAATAAAAGCCAAACTAGGATAATTAGTGTTTAAAATCCAGAATATTTTTGATTGTTGGTTTTGTCAATTGTTCAAGTCTTTGTTTGGTTATATTAGTACAAAACCCCATCTCAGAGAAAAGAGATCAATAAATCTTAAATGTTTAAACTATGGTGAACCTCTGAAAATCTACTTTAAAACAATGGAGGTCAATAGAATAGAAGAAGATAAAGAGAAACTATAGATCAAAAATAAAAGTGGGTCAGATTGAACACGTGCAGATGAGTTCTGGCACAAATATGACCTACACTATATACAGAAAAATATCACAGATGAAAAGTCTTACTTGGTTGATGGTAAAACATCATCCGAGCCAAAATCCACATGTCGCACAATTAGCTTGACCGACGGTGTGAGTTGAGAAAAACCCTGTAGTTTGGCACGATAGTATCTCCCATCGCTGTACTCAGCTAGACATGGACCATCTGCAAAAAAAAACAGCAAAAGGAATTAATTCTTCAATCTTCCCCTCTTCTATAGGCTCACATAATATTTAACCAGGAAATAAAATCAAACGGAAAATGCACGCACCCATTGGGAAGTCAGTCAGATGGCTCAGGTTTTCAACATTCTCGTTTACTTGCTCAAGAATTTCCTCCATGCGCTCTTTGTGCTCCTGGTTGGACAGAGCGTGGTCCAGCACACACAAAAACACCTACGACCCAAACTAGATTGATTAACAACATAGTCAGTAAATTCACAAAAGCACTTAAAAGAACCTCAAATGAAAATCACAAAACTCTAGGTGTTCAAGCAGTGATGAAGTTCATTGGTTTGATCTAAAAAATGTCATAAGTTTTGGTTTTGTACTCTGGTTTTTCCCACAAAACATAAACATAAGTGAATTGGATAAACACTTCCAATTTACTAGCATACTAGTTCTTAAGATGGGAATATATGGCGTTTCGATTACTTCCTCATAGAATTATTCAATAGGGATCCATATTAAGCCTTTGTAGAGCGACTGCAAACACACTAAATGATTTAATTGATTGATAATGGGCTAGTTCAGGGGTGGGCAAACTTTTTGAGTCGCGGGCCACAATGAGTTCTAAAATTTGAAAGAGGGGCCGAGCCAAGAACAGATGGATGGAGTGTTATATAAATTACATACAGGATTTGACCTTTTAATGATTAATGGTTAATTTAATTACATTTCAGTTTAAAAAACACAGCAGGAAAACTCCCCATCAGTTTCAGTGGGAACAATGTTGTTGATCTCCCTGTTTTGTCAGTGCATCAAAGTCTGGAATAAGTTTTGTTGTGGCGATTCTCAGGATAGATCCGAGGTGTTCGTTAGTTATCCTGGATCTGTGACGGGCTTTGTTCATGTTCATAACACTAAATGTCTGCTCACATACATAGGTAGAGCCAAACAAGGTTAGCATCTTCTGTGCCGTCCTCCGTAGGTTTGGAAAGGTGGCTTCGTCCAGTGAAGCATAAAACTCGTTAAGTTTAAGAGTGTTGAACTTTTCTTTCAAGATGGCGTCAGACTGAAGATCGATCAGTTCTAATTGCGCCTCATGTGGTACTGTTTCAGAGTCTTGTGAGAAGGGACAAGACACGAGCTGAGATAAATTTTCAATGTTTTCAAAATCAGAGAACCGGCGACTGAATTCTCTGTGCAGGTCATCCAGTGATTTGCTGTATCGTGTCGCGTCTTTCTGAGTGTCAATTGTGGTGAAATGAGTGAAGGATGTGTTGGAAACTTGTCTGGAGAATAAAACGAGCTTAGATTTAAACGCTGTAACATGTTTCTTCTTCTGGGAAAAGCTTAACTGCGAAGAAGAGGGGGCAAATGCTCAAGCGCGCCATCTATTGGGGAAATGTGGGCATTACAGGGGAAAGTAAATGAACAAGGTTTGCCGGTAACGATATTATTAATTTTATATTTTGATATAACTGGGAGATGTTTGGCGGGCCGGATTAAAAAGACCAACTGGCCCGCGGGCTGTAGTATGCCCATGTCTGGGCTAGTTAATGGTAAGTCGGAGTGGGAATGGATCTTGAGTGTAATCACCCCTTTCATTTTATCAACAGTTTTACTGAGAATACCACCGTATTGAAGAGAAAACTATAATGGAAGACTCATTTTGTAATGACAAAATAACAGGTGATAAAGGTAGCCTGATCGCTTAAGACATTACTACAGCAAGCTGTGTTTATATGCATCTATATGTTACATGTCTGCTCCTTAAAGAAACAAAGGCAGTCTAGTACTGGGATCAAAAAGATTTAGAAGAAACATGGCTGAAACCAAGAAGCCACTTCCAGCTTTCCCTCAAGATGCGTAGAAAAGTAATTAAACTGCAGTTCCTCGACTAGCCTCTAGAGGCAGATTGCAGAAGTGTGCAGGTTCTCATTCATGCCAATGTTAAAACTGGCCTGCGTTGGAGCTTAAAAAAACATCTTTCCACCTCTGACTCCATTAGCTTATTCAGATTTCTATTTTTGATCTTTATAAACAGTCCAAGTAGGGTGAAATATTTTTCATTACTTTGTTTAGCATATAATAAAATGTAAAATTGAATTTGTGTAAAAAGAAAAAAACATATTTCCACCTCTGGCTCCATTAGCTTATTCAGATTTATATTTTTAATCTTCATAAACAGTCCAAGCAGGGTGAAATATTTTTCATTACTTTGTTTAGCATATAAAAAAATGTAAACCTTCAGCCAATCAGAAACCTCAGACACAGACACTTAGACAATGTGATATACAGTCAATGGCTGAAACTCACTTGGTTAGTCTTATGATTGCTTAGATTAGCTTGGTTGCTAAACATCCCAATTCCCACCGAATAACACCAGACACAACAAGATTAGTAGAGATGGAGAAATGCATAAAAAGAGAGACCGGGTAAACACTCTTCGTAAAAGAACAGTGTTAAATGGTTCATATAACGCAGATTGAAAAGAGAATAATGCTTAATGACATTTCATAATTAAAACATATCAGTTGGTGTGATGTTAGCATCTGATGTCTCCTTTTAAAGAACACCCAATGCTGAATTCATACCTCATTAGGAGTCTGAATATGCTTGACTTTGGCAGTGAAGTGTTTGATTTCTTTTGGAATCTGGAGCTCTTTAAGCACACCAAGAAATGGTTGAGGATCCTCTAGCCCCTAAAACGGCAGAATACTAGCACATATACACCAGCTCTTGCAAAAAGAAAAGTACAGACTACAGACTTCTAAAAGATCAAAAATGAATGTACTTCAAGATGAGAAACACGTACCTCTGTGTTTAGGTCCCAGACATCCACATCAAGGATAGGAGGGTTAACCACATGATCCTACAAATAAACACAGTCAACATACCTATACCTCGCATTGTCAAAAATCCCTGTTCCTTGAGACCTTCCAACAGACCTGTGTGCTGATGGCAGGGTCAAACGTGGCATGTTGGTGATGAACCATTATCTGGCTAAGTGGCATTCCATCCACAATTAGCTCTACCATGACAGAGCCCGATGGATCCTTAGGGTGTTCCTACAAAACACAAAGATTAACCAGGATGTAATGCTGACAGATAAATGTATCTTTTTTATGATTAACTTCAACAATGTAAAGTAGTGTGAAATGTATTTAATTCATCTAAACATATTCTACCATTATATGGATGATGACTGAACGTCCAAGCAGCAGTTCCTTCATGAGGGACACAGCATCCCACTGCCACTGCTTCCCAATCTGAGAAAAAAAACAAGATAGGCACAACTTTTCATGTTTCAGAACAATATCTTTTCAAACCCTAAATAAAATTGCACATGCACCAAAAACCTACAACTATTAGGTAACCTTTTTGACATAGTACCCTGAAATTGTATAAGAGCTATTGTATTGTACACCCCCCCATTTTGATCTTTGGCAGATATTCATGGCCACACCACCCAATCAAGAGCTTTCTACAATAGTCATATTAGGGAAAGGCGAACAAAGAGAAATATTTTCCTGTCTTTTCTGGGACATTCTGGGCATTTGCCAATCTTGGTCTGAATCTTTGTTAAGTTGGGATGTTTTAAAACAAAACATTAACTAAACAGTTAGTTAGTAAATTTTTTATTCACTCATTTAATGAGTTGTTTTATAAGAAACACAAGTTCTGCTTGGTCAATGACATATTTGTAATGACTGTATAAACAAAAATGTATTTTAAAAATTAAAATTATAAATTTGATATTAATTAAATATTTTGCATGTATTTCTCTGTAATACTGGAGGAAAAGTGGGGTTTATACATACAAAATAACAATGTAATGTCAAAAAACGTGTTAAATAAGCTTAAATCCAATTTCTATTTAATTCCAGCTGATGTTTTTTGCTTTAACCTCACTTTGCTCTGTTAATTCCAGTCTTTACCAGAAATTGTCAATAAATGCCCTTTAATTATAATTGAGTGTGTATTTTTAATACTATTTGTATGGTGTACATACATACATACATTTAAAAAAAAATGTATGAGTCAAAAAAAATATCTTAATTTAATTAATTTCTATATCCCATGCCATTGGTCACCTTGCTGTTTTAATTTGAGCAATGTTATGTACAGTAGGAAGTCCAAAACAAGGTCAGTGGAACCCGTACGAGCTCAAAAACAACACACATATTCCCCCAAGCAAGCCACATAGCCTCAATACTAAGCCAGAATACTTCATCACTCAATTCTTCACTGTGAGATAGTGGTGCACTAAACCAGCATGATGCCCTTAATTGAATTTGTGTCAAAAATTTAATTAAAATCTCAGCCGTAAGAGAAAATGGGTTTCTTGGTTAAGGGGTTAGCAAACCCCTTAAGAGGTTTGCAAGATAATGAAACGCCATTAAGCCAAAGTAAAGTAAAAAAAAAAAAAAAAAAAGAAACAAATACTTTGATTATGTTGAGCCAATAAAACTGAATCAGAGAGATGACATACCGGTATGACTCCATTTAACTGACAAGGTACACAGAGCTGTGGCACATCCTCAAAAAGAACCTTCGGGTATACATGGCAAACTGGAATGACCTCCACAATTCCCAGATCCACATATTGAACCTAAAACAATTACATCAAGTACACTGTTAACAAAGATGTTTAGGTGCTGTATTTCTTGGACTATAAGCCAGTACTTTATCACACCCAGTGGTTTTTATTATGATGGGACCTGGTTCTGAATTTGACCTCTGTGTTGAAGAATAAGCAAGATGCAAGTTTGAGTTTGCAACAGGCACATCAAAGGAAAGAGTGGTTAAGTATAAAAAAAATTCAACATTTTCAATGGGTGCCCAAGTATAATTCTGAGACAAAAGGGACATCGAGATCAACTATAAAAGAGCGACTGAAAAGAGCCGCCTTGTCAGTCAATGCAGCTTAACCCTTTAACCTCTATAATGATACTGTAATTATAACAGTTCTCCTGGTATTCTTGTCTTGTTTTAATCTTTTGATCATAACATGTCCTTTGTATAATTTTTTTTTGCACGTATTTCTTTTCAGATGAAATAAAACTTCTGGCAAAAATGTGTTATTATTATGTTATAAAGGCTCAGAACAGTGTGTAATAACAAGCAAATAAAAAAACGTATTTTATTTTTCATCAAGTTTCTCTTTATAAACAACTAAATATAGAACAACAATACTTTTGAGAATACAGAAATGAACTATTTTACATCAACTCAAACAGTTGTGTTTGAATAGGGCTTTCAGTGTTCATTTCACTAGTTGTTTTATTTACGTATGTACAGGAGTTTTTTTGTGTCCCTAATGCTTCGGCCTCTGACACAGAATCCTCTCCACCCCTCAGGAGGATTCCCCTTCATTAGAAGAATCGCTATAAATATAGACATGACATAATATTAGATAATATTTGTCAAAAAAACACCAAAAATTAGCAAAAGATAAAATAAAAAGATATAATAGAGGAAATAAAAATAATGAATGAAGCAGTATGTTGTTGAAATTAAGAGCATGAGCAGTAATAAAGCAATATTATATTATGTAAATGAGAAAAAATACAGTATATATTGGAAAAATATGTGAATAAACCCTGTGTATAAAAACTGTATCACTTACTGAGGTTGAGACCCCTGCTGCTGCTGTCTGTCCTCTTCCACAAATCTCCCAGAACTATCTTCACAATCTTTCAACGAAAACTTACAAACAAAAGCAACTTTGATGTCAAGATCGTCTTGACATCTTTCTCCACTATTTACAAGAGTTTTGGCAATGAAATCTCACACCAAGTGTGCAAAAAAAAAAAAAAAACCCGGCAGAAGAATGTGAGGAACAAAAAAAAGAAAAGACACGCGTCAAAACGAATGAGACAGAATCACGAACGCAAACACAGTAAAAATGCACTAAATTTTAATACTAATAAACCTATAACTACTATACTATTATATACAGTAAAATATAGTATTTAAAATGAAATTGCCTCTAAAGCACAGCTAAAGTTTTGCTAAAGTCATTCACACGTAATCAATCACTCATCCGTCCCCGCTCTCCTACGCTCCACAAAATTCCCGTCTTTGGAACACAAGCAATGTTTTCATTACCGTAATGAATGTAATATCAGTTGAAAGAGCCGCTTCTCAGCTTTCACAATATGTTGAAATTGTTTTGATAGTGCAAAAAATAACAAGTGCACAAGTCACTATTGTGTCGCCGGGTTAAGGTCCCTATTATCTCATAACAAAGTCACATGCAGATAACAGATTCAGTTTTCTTTCTAAATTTGGTTCATGCAGCTTGTATTGCATTGTGTTTTACAGTCCGGAAATAACCTTAAAATGTAATTCACCTACAGATGACCAATATATACGGACCTTCACATTCCCACCGATGACCTCTTGCACCTGAGCCCTGGACCAGAACATGTCAGGTCCCATAACAGCACAGCCTACTACTCCTTTCCAGTTGTAGTTCTTCTGTCTTGGCAGGGTTTTAAAGTACTGCCCCAGCTGCTCCCGTAAGCGATCAAACTCGCACACTGGGAACAACAGAAATGAGACACATGTTCTTTTTGTAGTCTCATAAAAATATATACAAACATTAGTAACTATTCAGGTTACGTGCAACTTGGACACTCATTCCAAAAATGTTGTTTCCATCAGTTTTTTATGGACAAATGACACTACAAAATAAACCATCTTTCTATTTAAGCAGTTTATATTATTATTATTATTTAAATAATTACATTAAAATTTATCTTAACAGATCTATTATGACTGCTGACTGCACTTACATTAGCAACAACAAAACAAATTCTCATGTATATTAATGGTACAAAGGCACACCTGCTTGAGGAGTCATTGCATATATGACTCCTTGCTCAGAGACTGCTGAGACGTTCATGAGCATGTGTCCACAGGGAGGCAGCTCAGGAGAGGGGTATGAGTGGGTTTCCACTTTCACAGGAGGTGGGGTGGTGCGAGGGGTGGGTGTAGGTGAAGGCTGAGGTTTGCTCGTGACTTTCTGGGCCTTAGGAATCTCTCCTGAGATGACAATCTTTGACCTAAAAACACAGCTCACATTAGCCAACGCTTGCCTACATTTAACTGATTTAAATTCTAATAAGCAACACATTCTCCGTACGGTCTTTCTTTCAGTGCAAGTCCTTCACTGATCAGGAAATCACCAAAACTGACATTGTGACCAGCCTGGTTAGAACAAAACAGAGACACCAGGATTGGCTTGGCTGAAGAGTCCTGTGGGAAAAAAAGCACTCGTAATAATTAGTTACCACATTTCACAGGTCTTATTATATCAGTCCTTATTGGGTATTCTTACCTTTATGGTAATTATTGCCATAGAACCAGTCAAATAGTGGGAGATGAAATCACATGCTGTGGCTGTCCATGTGGAGAGACCACCAGCTGGCCTGAGAGAAAGAGTATAGAATATATATATATATATATATATATATATATTTTTTTTTTTTTTACAAGTAACAGCTTGTACAAACAATAATTTTAAGTGCAGTTATGCATTGTGCAGTTACTGGTGCCCACTGTTATTATTTTGTGGTAACAAAACTGGGCCACAAGGCGTGGGAATGGAGCAAGAGCACTGGAGCGAATGTTAATTAGAAGCACCTGTGCGAGAAACCAGTACCAAGTACCAAGACCCACAATATAGCTCCACTCATAAGTAGTGGAGGAGGGGAGAGAGGGTCAGTCCTGGGACATTTTTCCCTATTTAAATATAGCAAACAACAAAAGCTAAGCGATTGTCTAAAGAAACTGAACACAAAACACATATTCTAATTTCTAATTCATATATTGCTTCTAGTATATAGCACTATAAAATGGATTCAATATGGCAAATGTCATTCTATAAAGAAAACATAAACAGTCAGTTAAAGATTTACCTTACACCATCGAGGTTACACTGGAGTAAGAAAGATCCAACCAGATCAGACGGAAGTGGTCTGAGACTGTCCACATGGACTTTAATCTTGTTACCAAAGTCGCACCGCAAAAGCTAAAAAGACAAAAAATACAATAAAACAGAAAAGCACACCGTATTTCCCATGATTATTCACAAAAATGTGTATGAATACCTCTGCAACCCCACTTGCATTCACATTACACACTTCTCCTCTTTCCCAAACCCCCATGTTATTGGCAGCACAGAACATGTTTGCTTTCCACCTAGTGTCCTGTGATCCCGACTTAGAGAAGAGGTTCTTCAGCGTCTCATGGAGTCTGCAAATTGTCAGAAAATTTTAGCTAAGCAAACACTTGATCCCTTGAACAAATCACCTTCGGCCTATTTAATGAAACAAATTAAAGACTGGGGATGTCTGACACCTCTTTAGCTGATCATCAAATTGCAGCAGCTGCACACAGATGTTTCCAGGAGAGGTGACATGCGTGACACGCACTCTGATGTCAATGACACATTGTGGTAGACTTAGACTGGGCTTTAGCTCTTCGGAAGCTGTTGACACAACAGGCGTTTCCCCTTCAAATGGAGGATCCCAAGCAGTTACCTCTACAGGGTTGGTGTCTTTAACCTGGGTTCTAATACAGAAGTAAAAAATGGGATTAGATGTTTGCTTAAATGAAGATAAAACTTCAGCTTGAATGTGTTTATGGTAGATGTCTTTATCTATCTTTGCTAAGGTACTTACTGGTAACAGTAAACCGCTACCCCATTATTAACTAGTATCTCCCCGATGCTGACTCCAGCAGAATCCTCATTGCTCTCAAGCAGGCACACCGGTAGAGGTCTAGAGCGGGGCACAGCCTCTGTATTGAAGTGAACACCAAAAGCAAAAAAAGATACAATAACAGCACTGTTCTTCAAATTTTAAGAAAGAGATGCCATTCAGACATCGGTGTTGATATTTGTGTCAGTATGCACTTGCTTTTTGGTACAAGGGTGATGAGTTTACTCTCCACAATTTCTTTAAAGACTTCGCAGGCTTCATCAGTCCAAGTTTTCTGAGAACTGACCACATCATTCAGTCTGCACCACAAGGCCTAAACAAACCAACCACATACTGAAAAATGTATGCAATATTTACATTTTTATCAGAAGAATTGCATTGATGTGTTAACATTGAAAAGTATTTATGTAAGGTATTAACAATTGAACAATAAAAAATATTGTGGGAATGTTGCTATATTTAAAAGAGCCAGAATATGAAAACGTGCCTTGTCAGACATTTCTAACATGTTTTGGTGTTGTTAACTCATCAAAACATGCCTCAAGTTGCTGTAATCCTATTTTCATGTTCAGAATGTATGTACATTTCACATGTTTTTTTTAATGTAAATTTGTATATTCAGGGCGTCACGGTGGCGCAGTGGGTAGCACTCGTCTCACAGCAAGAAGGTTGCTGGTTCTAGGCTTGGCTGGGGCATGTTCTCCCCGTGATCGCGTGGGTTTTCTCCGGGTGCTCCGGTTTCCCCACAAGTCCAAAGACATGCGGTATAAGTGAATTGAGTAAGAACAATTGCCCATAGTGTTAAAGTGTGAATGTGTGTGTGAATGTTTCCCAGCAATGGGTTGCGGCTGGAAGGACATCCGCTGCATAAAACACATGCCAGAGAGTTGGCGGTTCATTCCGCTGTGGCGACCCCGAATGGGAAGAAAGCCGACATGAAGATGAATGAATTTGTATATTCTCCAGAAATCAGTAGATGTAAGCAACAATATGTTGTATTTGTGAGAAGCACTTCTCTTCAGACTTTTTTTTAATAGAAGGTGCAACAAAATTAGCTCTGAAACCAACCACTTTGCGAATTGTTCTGATGGCAGTGAGAGGAGCAGGGTTATACAGCACATTTTGCAGATTGTAACAATATAAGGTAATTCAAAGACATCATGTACGATAAATATGGCTTTTTGAAGATTATTAGGGGCACAGTGTTAGTATAAAGGTGTCATATATTTTATTGTAAATGCTTTGAAAGGAGCATATTATAGCACCTTTAGTCCAAAAACAAAATATGATCATCCTAACACAGTGTTCATTTTAGCAAGCATAAATCGTACCATTTCTGGCAAGGCAAAGAACTCATCCTTCATTTTTCGTAAATCTTTTACGGAGACAGCCTTTCTGTATCCAAAGTCCACATATCGAACATCCACCATTCGACCACCAGGAAACCCTGAGACGCAAACACATGCAACACTACAGTAATATCACTCAATGAGACAAATATTTTTGTTATTCTGTATTCAACTTACCCATGATCTGAACCCGGCACCACTCTTGGTCATAGCATGCAACAAAGGCCTGCAAGAGTGCAGGGCAGTAAACCTGGAATTCCCTGCTGGCATTGGGGGCATTGTAACAGTCCTGCAGCTTTGAGTGCATCAGGAAGTACTCTGAATTCTCAACCTGCATTCATAAAGTCTGTAAATCTTTTTCTGAATAAGTTATTCAGAATTCATGTGTTTTTAAACTCACTAGGTGTACGAAGAAATCTGATGGGGAGTTTACATGTGAAACCATAGCACTGAGCTCAATGTTGACTGAAGGCTGAACTGCTGGGTAGAAGAGCAGAGGGGCACTGCCAGAGTTGATTACAGGACAGTAGAACCTGGATTCATTTAATAGAAAAGAACACTATAGATGAGTTCTTGTTTTCTCTTGGATTACAATTTTGTGGCTTTAAAGTTATTCTCGATTGGAGCAGCCATCATTTTAACCAACTCATATAGAGAAGACAAAGAAAAAATATTGATTTGTTTTTACTTCACTTTCCTTTCTAGCTGTTGTCAGTCATGATTGCTGTTAAACATTTTTATTTCTAACAACCAACTTTCATTAATGTTACAAACTTTTTTACATTAGCTATTTATTAATCTATGGTCTGAATTCTGTTATCCACTAGTTTGTCGTTTGTTATGTTTTGTTGGGGCTGACACATAGATGTGTTTTTAAAATGATCAAAGAGACGGCAGATAATAGAACCCATTAAGTTCTGTCATCTTTAAGAAACTTGAAGAAACAAACTTGAAGCATCACAGACCTAGCCAATTCCATGAACACCAGGTGTTCCCGGAGAGATACCCCTGAGATTCTCTTATCAGCGATTGAAGTTTTCTTCAGATCCACCAAAAGCACATCTTTGTCCTCGCCAAGCACCTGCATCTCCATAGTCTCATTGAGAAGTAAATTCATCTCGTCAATTGCTTCTGAACACCAACCTTTATTCTGAAAGATAAAATCCACACGATCCCTAACTTAAAAAACCAGGCATGCTCATCATTGGTGACCCTGCAGACCTGCAGGGTTTTGTCCTGGACCTGCTCTGATATACTCTACAGTAGTTAAAGCAAATTAAACTGCTTGAAAAGGTCGTGAAATCCCAAAACTGAATGTTCTGACAGTGTCACAGTTCGAAGAGCAGCATTTTAGTGTCTAATTGTTTTTTTTTTTTTTTTGAGGCACTTTCCATGTGCTGCTTTGAAATGCGCTCATACGAAATAACACTTTCAAACATTTTAGTAAATGACTCCAATTTGACACTTGAATTTCCATGCATGCATCATACAGCACATTGTGGTGTTTTTTTACGCTGGATCAGGTTCAATTTATTACCTTGTGAGCTAACTTTAGCAAATTACGCTGCTCAGTATCTTCACTTTTAAAGCCGAAAAACATCCATATAAGGAAGTACTGCACCTCTTTGGTATCAAAGCATTTGCTCCAATGTCAGGTTCTAAAGAATCTGAATGGATTTAATGTACAAAAATGTGGATTAAAACGGGTCGCACAAATTTCTTCTATAGTGATATTGATTTTTGGTCAGAAAAAATTTTGGTTATTCTCAGAAAAAATATAAATATGAGCCTGTATAAATATGAGCCATAGAAAAATAAGTTGTATTTGACTTTTTGGATTTTTGGACCAAAGGCATCCTGTGGTCAATTCTGTATCAACCTATCCAACGTTTAGGCATGCTTTTGCAGATATGGGTTTGGTTCAATTGTTTAATGCCTAGATGAATTTTTGTACACTGGTTTAATAACTAAATACAGTTCATTTGACTACTTGTGCAATAATTTGTTGAAAGACTTTAGTGGGACAGCTGTGGATGAAAGTTTCATTTATATTGTATATTTAAGTATAGGCATTGTTTTTGTTGTAGTTGTAGATTTGTTAGAGTTACATGGTACTGTACTGCCTCATGAATCCTCATGAATTCAACAACATATTGCTTCATTCATTTTCTTATTTAATCTATTATATCTTTTTATTTTATCTTTTGAGTGAACAATATGATTGTTTCTTTAGTTAGAAACATATTTCTTTAAAATCTGGCCTATCTGCAAATACCCTTCCACAAGGCCATGGTGTTAATTCTTTTTCAAGCTTTTATCATTGCTCTTTATACTCAGTTTCCACATATCAAACACAAAATCTTACCATGTCCGAAGGAACAATATCTTTGAGGGCACACTGGACAGCAAGAGGAGCCCAGTTGTGGATTTCAACCAAAGTAACTGAATCAGGTCTTCGCAGACATTTGTTCAATTCCCCTAAACCTCCATCACTGCAATGCACAAGTAGAAGCAAGTGTATGAAATGTTGGTCAACCAAATTATATTCCCAAAATACCAATACCAATACCAAAAATAAAAATAATAAACATTGTACCATTACCCTGTGATAGATACGCACTTGGAGAAGCCATAGTCTTGGAAGTAGACACAAACACAAGAGACTTCTGCAGCCAAGCAATTTGTCACACTCTGCAAACACTCCTTCTGAAAAAGCTCGGTCACTTTCACCCTGCACCATACACCTTTCTTCCAATAGACAAAAAGTATGGAACCTGCAAAAAGCACATTTCAGACAAAACTTCTTGAAGCTCAGTGTTGTTTATGCCATCAACTCTATATATATATATATATATATATATTGCACACGTACCTTCCTTTATTTCATCGCTGGTGGTGAAGAGACCAGTGTCTCCAGAGCAGAACTCAGTGATTTGTCTGGTCAACTTGTGGCCTAACTTTTGCTCTGTCAGATATCGAACATAAATATGTTCTGGATTCACAATATGAGTCATCTGAACATAATGAACCACTAAAACAGAAGAGAACACATTACTTTTTAACCCACTTTCTTTAAACTGATTTAAACTTGATCAACTTATAAACTTATACATTCAGGCAGAGTACTCGAATGGGTTTCACTTGGCTGCCTGTGATGTTTTCTAAATCCTTTCTGCTTGTCATTGCATCTTTTTTCAGGATAGGTGACAGTACAAGCTGAAAACACACAAACTTATTGTTGCATATAAAACAGAAGTGTTCCATAAAATGTTTCTCAAAATTCAAATAAACTTCAGTTTCAACCCTGTATTCCAATCACAAACCTCTCTCTATCTCTGAACAGAAGTCGATCATCTTTGCTTCTGAAACCTTGAGGAAAGTAGAGCTTTTATTCATGTTAATGGGTGTCGCATTTCCCTGAGCAGTGTGATGGGAGGCATCACGAAGCTCAGTACTGTTCTTCACACATTGGAATGGCTCCACAGTTATTTCCTCAACAATACTGTTGAAATTAATTTGCATCAAATCAAAATATTCAGTTTTAACAAAGGTCAATGAACAGAAATTATAAAACCCTACCAGTTATCATCGTCTTCCTGTGAGATTTCAAGAGCATGATTAAGGTTTTCAGTAAAACTCTCTACTTGCAGACGACACCTGCACAAGGAAACAAATTACAAATTGTACTCTAATAAGCATGCAAATGTTGATCATCCATCAGCATGCTTTTTAAAGCCTTGATTGCTGATATTGATTGCAGGGTTTCTGGCAAATGTAAGTTTTCAATACATTGTTTGAACCCCTAACAATCACTTTTATGTTTTTATGGCATAAAAGTGACGAAGGTTGTCTCAAACTCTGGCAACCCTAACAGTAATTTTTTTTACATGTAGAAAAATTCTCAATCCCTTTTATGATTTTAGAGCATTTAATCTCTTAATCTTTGCCAACCCTTATATTTACATGTATATGTCTTATATCAATATCTGACAATTCTAAAAATCAATTCTAAAAAAGTTTATAAAAGATTTTGAGCATTTATGAGTGTTCACAAGCATTTTTTTTTAACCTCTGGCAATCCCAACAATCACTTTTATAATTGAGTTTATATGAGCCTTCTTTCAAACTATGGCACCACTAATGTCACTTTTGTGTTTTTGAGGATTTAAAAAAAGTTTTCTTAAACTCTGGCAACTCTAATCGTGACTTATGTTTTTGAACATTCAGGAGAATTTTCTCAATCTCTGGCAACCCCAAGCAACAACAAAAAAACATATCAAATGAGCTTAACAAGACATTAGCAAAATAAGATCTGTGAAACTTTATTCAAGACATATAACAGTGAGAGTTTAAGACTTTTTAAGATCTAAAATTTAGACTTAAATTTTAAAACCCTGCAGACACCCTGTGACTGTTTGCTATAGTGTTTTACCTCAGTCGCGAACATAGTGTCAGAGAGCTCATGTCATATGACTCAAGATCCACTGGAATGGTCAGAATCTGTAAAATCTATACAAAATGTGAAATAAGCGAAAATGGCATGATATGCTAGAAATACAGAGAAAAATGTCAAAAAGAATTTACATTTATGTACAAAAAGAGTTACCTTATCCAGGTCACAGTAAGTCTCTAGAGAAGGAACCTGACGAACATTTCGAGCTTTCTGAATGGCTGTGTGTAGCTCTTTTATCCTCTCTTCTATTCTCTTACATTCCTTTTGGCCTCCCAAAAACAGATCATCCACAGCATTCAATCTCGACATCAACATACTCTTTCTAGAAATATAACAAAGTGTTTATAACGAGAAAGACGTTAAGACTCCCCCTCCCCAAAACTCCGTTGATACAACCTACCTTTTCAGCAAAATGCTCTTTGACTTGTCAACAGCCTCATTAATCTCTGTTATAATTCGATTTCTCTCTTTCTTCCGCTGTGCATCAACACCATTCACAAAGGTCTGTTCGGAAATACAGAAAACAAGACTCATGTGTCAAATTCCAATTCCATTTTTTCTCACTTGGCCCTAACAATTTGCTTATGGAACAGGCACACTAGGAGTGGGTGCTATACCGGTATGAAAGTGAATACCGGTATCGTGTTGTGCCATGATATGGAATTTGCAATACCGTGGATACCGCTACACATTCATAAATTTGATGAATTCAGCTTGAGGTTTTGCTTGCACACACTATTTATTTGATGTTTAGACGAGGAGATGTATTGTCTCCTGCCCTCCGCAGGACCTGATGTGACGTGACGTCAGCAATTGCGCCAAGAGGGCGAAGCTAGTACAGAGATTGCATTAGTACTAACGCGCTAAAAGTCGCCGCGAACAGCAGAAAATGCCATCAGATTTGTCAATATTCACTGGATTATAAAAAAAAGTCGTGAGGCGGTCAGAAAAGTTACTACATCTAGTGACAAAGTTGCTAAATTTGCAACACTTGACGAGCAGTGCAGGCGACTGACCGGGGCGCCGATTCAGGAGACCTCTCAGCCCTCTCTCGCTATTGTAAAAAAAAAACTCTGGTTATCAGTGAAAATATGTAAAATAAAGACATACAGTTCGAGTCCAGTTCCAGCAAACTGGGAGAGCAAGAGCAAAAAAACAGGGATTATTTGTGTTTGCTGGGTTATCAGTTGTAATGTTTTGAATTGACTAATTTAACCCTTTAACACCGGAGCTGTCCCCGGCGACACAATAGTGACTTGCGCACTTCTAACTACTGTAGCTCTGGTTATTTTCACACTAGCCTCTGGGAGATTTGTGGAAGAGGACAGACAGCGGCAGCAGGCATCCCAACCATAGTAAGTGATACAGTTTTTACACACAGTGTTTATTCCAATATATACTGTCATTTTTCTAACTGACATTTTATAATATTGCTTTATTACTGCTCATCCTTATGAATTCAACAACATATAGCTTCATTCATTATTTTTATTTCATCTAATCATTATATATTTTTATTTTACCTGTTATTAATTTTTGTGTAGAAACACAAGTTTTTTTTTTGACAAATCTTATATAGTCTTATGTAATGTCTTTATATTTATCGAGATTATTTTGATGAAGGGACACCAAAAAGCATTTGAACATATGTAAATAAAACAACTTGTGAAATGGACTTTGAAAGCCCTATTCAAACAAAACAGTTTGAGTTGATGTAAAATAGTTTGAGGTTCATTTCTGTCATCTCAAGAGTCTTGTTGCTCTACATTTATAGTTGTTTATGAAGAGAAACTTTATAAAAATTTTAATCCGTTTCTTTTACTTTTCTTGTTAATACACACTGTTCTGAGCCTTTATAACATAATAATAACACATTTTTTCCAGATTTTGAAAGTTTTATCTCATCTGAAAGGAAAATTTACAGAAAGAAATTTTTTTGACAAAAAGATTAAAAACAAGACAGGAATACCAGGCAAACTGTTATAATTACAGTATCATTTTAGGGGTTAAACTACAGTTTTAAACATGGCCCAAGCACCCAGTCAACCACTCCACAAATAAGGCTATGTTCACACGTACACAGTTATGTTATAACCGAGCTTTTTTAACGTGGTTACAGGATACGTCCACGCGTAACCTGAGCAGAGTTCATTTGACAAATTAATTTGTGATTTTTTTGGAAACGCTGCCAATTTGTTTCCGTGTGGACACGATAACCGCACAAATTCTTGTTCAGGGAGAGTTTAAAGGAGTTATATGAGCTTTTTAACTGATAAAGCAGCATTTGCTCAGAGGTCCATTTGGTTAATAAGGATGGAGCAAAGGTTTGTACTATGACTTAAATTTATAATTTAAGTGTATTTTTATGCCTTGTGGATAGTCTTAGCTTCCACAGGACCAAGATTTGATTACATCACAACCATTTTTTCTCTTACAATTTCCAAATGCTGGTGTTACAGCCTGCTCACAAACTGTAACAAAAGAGGACGGACACACATTTGAACTAAAAAATATTTATTACATAAATCAAAAAAAGAAGTTAGGCCCAATTAAAGGAGGTAAGAATAATTGGTATATTGGTATATATAATCTTCATACAGCCATTGACCCAGGACGTCACATTAGTCATGTGCCATTTTATAAATCTGAACATATCATCTTTAGTTACACTTGAAAACTAATCAACCACATATGTTTGTCAACCCCATTTATTCATTTGGATCTGTTTTAGTAAAGATTATTGCAAAATCTAAAACACAGAATGCTTTCATTCTGTATTTTTCCAGTTGAGGATATTTTTCTTCTCAGTTTTTTAAGGAAAATCCTCAACATTTAAGCCATACACAATTTTTGACCCAATCCAGAGGAAACTTGTGATTTTTTTGCATAGCTTTTGTATATATTACAAAGGCCCTTTATATTTGGATGACCTACTAGCTGTGTACTACACTACACTTTTGTTTTGCTGAGCTAACAAGCTACTTCACAAGGTGTTAAAAGTGAACTGAAAGCATTGAGGAAATCTGTCGTTCGGGGTCTCTGCCCCCCACATTTCAATTCATCAGGAAATCTTAGATCCATTTAAAAAATTTGGTCACAAAATCTTGTTTCTGAGAAAGGTGAAGTTTAGAGTTTGCAGGTAGTGCATACAAGTTTTGTTCAGCACCCAGGACAACTTTAATGTTTGTTGTTGCTATTTAAAACAACCTTGAACTACTTTGTGTGTCATGCTTTTTTTTTGTTTTTTTTTCAACCGCCTGGTGAAATCCCAACAAAAACAAATAAGAAATGTTGGAGTAAACTGTTAAAATAAAGTTTAAAAAAAGAGAAAATACAAAAAAAATGTATCTTACCTTGTGAAGAGCATCAAGTTGATTCACGTTTTCGGTTGCTTTCATAAGAGCTTCATCCAAAACTTTTACTACATCCGGCCTCTACATAAACAAATCAGTTATTTAACTATTGAGAAACTTGGAATAAGGACTACATTTTACAGAGAAAGTCTTTACCCCTTCAGAACTCTCTTCCGAGTTGCCCGCTCCAGATGAGGATGTGCCCTTCAGCTTTTGAACTTTTGCCCCATCTGCAGCTTGTCTATTGACAAGTTTCCCATTAAATCGCTCAATTAAGCTACTAAAAGTTTACAGTTGGTGTTTTGCATCACACACATTAACTTTTGGGTGTGCAGTTATCTACAATGGGTGTGCAGTTATCTACAATGGGTGTGCAGTTATCTACAATGTTTTGTTTTTGCTTCGTAAGAATACCAATTAAACTTAATTTACTTTCATTTGTACAGTCAATCAAAGAAAAATAAGCACAATCCAGTATCTCCATGTTTATGTCCTAAGAACTTACCCTTTTTTCAAGTTCATGCATGCTGTAAAGATGAGGCCAATGATCCTGCTGTCCACCTCCAAACCCTCCACACCTCCATTGCCAGTTCTTGTGTCCATCTATAATGATCAATGGAATATCATCATATTTTCTTAACAAAAGGAATGTATTAACACTATCAATAATAGATTTCTGATCACAAAAGAAATTTTAGAAAAGTTGGTACTGTGGATTGAAGCGTTTACATGTTTTTTCTAATGCAAATACATTATTGACAATCCAGTCCGACTACAATTTATAAACAAATTAGCCTTTCTATGAAACAACCTTGCCCCAAAATCTTTTTGTCTCTTTTTTTTACACATAACATACATGCAATCACATAATTTATATTAATTTAATTTAACAATGCATCTCACATCAATTGGATTGTTTTCTTTAAAGGCAGCAGTCACATTGATATGAGGCTTTTGAGCAACCCACTTACAATATCTCTTTCACAGCTAACTTCAATGACTTTGCAATGTTGTGGGGATTAACAAGTACTATCACTCAGAATAGATTTTAACACATGTTCAGTGATATAGACATTTACTGAACTATATTCTACCTGACATTCTGGGCAGCTGACGACTCCATTTGGTGACTCGAGTGCGCGCAAACACGTGCAGCAGAAGATGTGACCACAAAGAAGCACCAGCGGGAGATTTCCTTCAACCTCGCCTGAGGGAAAAACACAGAATAAGTCCATTGCCGGAGCTCAAAACGCATTCCGTGTCATGAAGAAATAATACTTTTTTTATTTAAATGCAGATTTGTAAGTTTTTCACTCCATTCACAACAAGTGCACACCATAGAAGTTATCGCCAACTTAGTAATAAAGTTACCTTGAAGAAGTCTAACAGAGTACAATTGAAATACGCATTTCGGGTGTTGTATATTAACATGTACATTTGAGTTGTTTTGTTTTGTTTATTACCAGGTAAAATGTAGTAAGAGCCACATGCATTGCAAGTTACCGACATCTCCGAAATTTTCGACGACCTAACCGAGTTGTGCATCCGTTGACGCCTCAGTAGTCAGTCAACCGTCCAATAAAAAACCGCCTATAATTACACGTCAAACGCGTGTCGAATCAGAATTCGTTTTATTACACGTTTTAGCGACGTTTCCGTTTCATTGACCGTATATATATATATATATATATATATATATATATATATATATATATATATATATATATATATATATATATATATATATATATATATATATATATATATATATATATATATATAACAGATCTACTTAGATTTTGTATTTGCTTGAGGTACAAAAAAAAATTATTTTCATCCAAAAAATAATTGTATGATACATATGAGCATAAACTATATACAAACGTTCCAAACATAATTTCTAACTTTTATCAAGTTTCTCTACCTTAATTGACAAGTCGTATATGATAATCCTGATCAAATAAAATTTTTATAGAGAAAAAAAATCAAAGTTTGTCTTTATTTCATATTATAGTCATATTTAATTATATGCCACTCGTTTTATCTAATAAATGCGTTAACATAATTTGTTAAATGTTTATCTGATGTTATCTCATTTTAAAGACTTGGGTGGGAAGTTTATTTAGTTACATAATAATTATCAATAGCTTCTTTGAACATTCAGGTCTATCTATTCAGATGCAGGGTGACAGGTTAATTTTATTCCAACATTTTATTTCAGACTTCAAGCAGATCCTGAATAACACTCAACACACTCAAATGCTATTTTCAGCTATTTTATATATAAAGAAAATAGAATGTGTTACAGTAGACTATTGTGCTGAAAATAGCATTTGAGTGTGTTGAGTGTTATATATATATATATATATATATATATATATATATATATATATATATATATATATATATATATATATATATATATAATTTTGAGAGGAACATTACATTGCATTTTTCTAGTCATCTAGAATAAGCCATCTAAATCAGGATTTCCTCCCTGTGAGCTGCAGGTCACCTGCTGCACGTTGGTCTCTGGACCTTCTGGGAAGACCTTTAGTAGTAAGCGGGTAAGCAAAATGGATAGATGGGTGAACATGTACATTTATATTATTAATCAATGTTATGACTTTGTTAAAAATGTTTCAAGGGACTTATTTCCCAGATTGGTCCCGTATGGTAGAAACATTAACCACATTATCTTTATCTTTACTCACACATTTCTGACTGCTCCCTTTTTTCATTGTTACTTATTTACTTTACGATATGCTATGAATTTTTCAAATATCTCACTGACTTCAGGAATTCTGCAAGAATGTTGAATGGTAATGATAAGAGGAAACTACAGTGAGAAGAGAACTCTTCAAAACTTAAAAAGAGACAAAACTTCATTTGTTCTATTAAGGTTTGGTGTTACTACAAAGAAAAGAGGCAGTGAAAACATTATTGAATTTTGTGTCTCCAAAAGGACATTAGAAGAACTAGTTTTTCATTAGATTAGTGGCATAATAACACTTTAGACTCCATTGCTTGCCTGTTTTCCTGACTGAAAACAGTAGTCCATAATAAAATAATCGAAATATATATTTTTATTTAATAAACAAAAAGAACTTATTGCACACAGTGGACATCTGGATAAAACCATGACATAATTGCGATTCCTTCAATATTGTTAAAGAAAAGATTATGTTAATTTATTCTATCTTCTTTTCATTATGCCTGTAATTCTTGGAACAGAGGTCTCAATTGTAAGCTTAAAGCAAGTTACAAATCTGTCAAAATAAAGTAATTTGGTTTATTTTAGGGAAGGACAGAAGATATCATATTAAGTCCTCTGATTTTATCAAGTTGGGTGGGCTGAATGTTAAGGCTAGAGTGGATTATTTCAGTTTAAATGATATGTACTCGATTGTCAATCAAACTGCACCATGTTTATATTCAGTCACTTGTATTCCACTAGGTACAATCAGCTTTATTTTTGAGTTAAATCTAGATCTAATTTAAACACAATATATAAAACTGTGGAATCTATTACCATTCAGTATAAAGGGCTCTGAAATTACAGATGATTTTAAAGTGAAATTTTGTAAAATTATATTTAATCTATTGTGATTCAAAGCCCAGCTCTATTGTTTGAACCTTTATTCCTGCATTAAAGCTGATCTATGGCCACTCTTTTGTTTACACAAAGGTCAACTGTGGAAATAATTGAGGTCACTTACTTTTTAGTTCTCTTATGTCTGTATGCATGTACATTTCTTACTTAAATTGAATTTGTTTTATTGTATTGGTACTTGTATGGAACTTTCTTAATAATGATAATAATAATAATAATATCTTTCTCTCAGCTACTGATATGCATCTGCTACTCGGATAACACCCAATTATCTGTTCCCATTTCATTTATTTAATTTTCAGAGACATAACAGAGACAATAGATGCAATAAATACATGATTGAGAACCGTGAGTAAAGAACAGTACAATTACAGTTTGAGCAACTGCCAATCAAACTGGTGAGAAAAGAGGCTTAAGATTGTCTCACCATGTTCTCATCCGAGCAAGGACGGGGGCATGGAGTGAAGATAAACTTCTAAGGAACTGTCATACAGAAATATGAAATTCATCCCTCCACTTTTTTAATAAAAATTTATAATTTTGCAAGACTGACCAGCTCTAATTGCAAACTGTTGTTCCACAGGCTACACACATGCTCTCATCTCTTAAAGCAACGACCATATGTTCTATTAGAGACAGACCTATATCCCATTATGTTCTGAGATCCCGCCTCCTAAATCCTCCCCCTGCTGCTCAGAGACACAGACATAATCTTCCATCTTTCAGTGGCAAAGACAAATACACTGCTCCAACAAATCAGAGTGAGGAGGTAAACAGGAGAGGCAAATGCACCCCTGGATTTTATGTTTTTAAACATTGCATTGAGAAAAGATTATCCGGAGCCGAGTGATGAGATGGATTAAAGATCCTGATCAGTCTTCGAAGTCACCTCCAGCGTTTTAAACTTGGGTTTCGACAATGGGACCACAACATGAGCCAGGAGGGCTAAAAAGGAGCCGAACCAAAAGTTGTGGGGAATATCATCTTTCGAATGTAAGTAAGCAATACCTCTAAAATGATCTTTGAAATGACATTAAATACAAGTAAACCATAACTATTTTAAGGAGAACGGAAGTTGTTATGTTTTGTTGTTTAATTCATTTACTCAGTGGTTCAGTAGACGCATCATTTGCTTTTAGGGTTTCAGAGATTTTCTTGATTTAAGGCTCTTCAAAATCAACCCAACAAACACACATGTATTAGTTTGTAGATTTCGATGAGTTTAAATTAATATATAAGAAAGAGCCTTGTGCTGGTTACAGCCAGTAGATTGGATCCATCAAAGAGAAGACAACAGTATGTGAGTATTGATTAACTGAACCAGCTTGGGTGCAAATAAATAATAGATTCAGACTCACAGTCAACACATTCTGTTCACATAATGCTCTAATGTATTGATGTTTTATCTTTAAATAATACAATACTATTTTATTGTATGTAGTAACACAAGTTTAAAGTCGTAATCCTCTTTGCATTTAAAGAAAAGTAACAGACACATCTTCACATGACAAATTAATCATCACAGTAATGAAGGCAGCACAGTGGTGCAGTGGGTGATACCTCACAGTTAGAAGGTTGTCTGGTGAAAGTCAGTTGAGAGGGTTTTCTCAAGAGAGGGTTTGCAAAGTTCCTTCAGAATTTTCTGGGCATTCAAAAACATTCTTCATATGAATTTAAGACTCTTAAGTTAATGGAGAGAAAAATAAGGTGTTGCGATGTACTGGAGACTTGGAGTAGCCTGCATCGTCCACTGTGAACTGGGGGTTTAACAGAATTCTATCTACAGGAATAAATGGGTTCTAAAAGGATTTCCAGTTTCGAATCCCTTCGATAATTTGTGCAATAGACCAAACGTCAGCATAATAACCCAACCTACTTTCCAAATATTTGAAAAAGGTTAGAATGGCTTCTGAATCTGAGACCCATAGAGTTGTTGTGACAATGGCTTAAGTTTGGGATACTGAGGATATGCATCAAGTCAGTTCATGTAAAATAAAAACTTAATGAGAGTACCTTGAAAAATAAAGAACTGTTATTCCCCATCAATCTCTTTCTCTTAACAGTCCTATTGTTTTGCTATATTTACTATTCAGATCAGTGTCCTTATGTTTGGATAAAAAGATTGTGAAAAAGCACTATTACTAAAATATTTTTTTTGTTTACAAACAATACACATCTGAATAAAAATCTGCTGAGAAAATGTTTGTGACAAATAAATTTACTGAAATAAAGTCATGTACTTAACACAATAATAAGCAGAAATGTAAGTTAAAGGCGCCTCTTTATGCCCATTTTAAATCATTTATAATAAATATTTGTTCCACTAAACTACCTCCTTTTCCTCACACAGCCATGCTTCCGCCACACCCCCTGCTGGGTGTTTCTTGTTAGCACATAGAAAATCAACTCATTTCTGATGACTAAATTTATCTTCTGGTTAACCAAAAACACTTTTGGCCCGAGACATCTAAAAACACTTTCTTTTATTGTTTATTTGAAGAGTTTTTGCTACGACGATACTTCTGGGTCAGTCAGCGCGTCCATTTTATATTAAGATGAAAAGTTTGTCTGATTGGTTCGTGGGTGGTACTTTGGTCAATGGGTGTGGCTACAGCCATCAAGCCATGTTGAGCTCCCAGAAAACAACAAAAATGATTACAAAAACCAATCTGAACATGATTTGCGGCATGTTTTTGATAAGGAAACAAAACTAAAACGTACAATAAATTGTGTCTGAATAGTTGAGTTTACATTATAACACATTGCATGGACTTGCATTTGTGCTATTTTGTGATATAACTGACCTAACCTTCAGTTTTTCCTAAATCATTTTTATGTACTCTTAATTTTTCATCTGCTCTCTCCTCTAGAAGTCTTTATCTCAGCGCAGACAGTCGGCTCCTTCTGTTATTCTCAGTAAAGCTCTTACAAAGTCAAAACCTGTCACCAGGTAAAACTGATCACTCCTACACTATATTTCTCTATTTGTTGTGCATTTCTGTTCATGACTTTATACTCTTTAAAAAAGATAGATTTAGTGCATTGTGTAACTTTGATATATTTACATTCAGTTTCATTGTTTTTCTGCATGAGAAGGTATCCATTTCTTACAAACACACAGTGGTTTCTGAATATATTTGCATTTTACTGAAAGGAAACAATGAAGAAAAGCATGTGGTCTCAAAACCAACATCTGTGCTTGTGTGAAAGTGTGAAAGAGAGTTGCCTTTGTTCGGACAGGCTGTGTAAAGAGGACAAGTTCATTCTGACTTCTCTATTGTCTGGCGTTCAGCTGTAAAACTGCAGTTAATAGATCAGCGATGCATGTGAAGCAAGGCGCATGTCAGAAAACTCACAGAAACATTTGTAGGCTGGACTTGTTTATGCAAAGGGTTATTGTTTATTTGAAAGGTTCCTCCCACCGTTTACCCCTTTTCTTCCACGTGTGTGTCAGGGATTGTGTGTCTCAGGTCAGCCAGGACGTTTGGGCCCTGATCCAGTCTCTGCTCGCCCCAAACAGAAAGCTCATCTGCCAAGGCAATGCGCTTTTACAGAGAGGCCTTCAGACCCAGGAGCGATACCTCATCCTCTTTTCAGATCTGCTCATCCTCACCAAGGCCAAGTATGGGAGAGGAGGAAAAGATCTTAGTCTTTTTTGTTGTCCTTTTAGCAAAGATTAAGTTCTTTATTTATTCAATCTTTAGTTAAAACATAAACTGAGAGAAATCAACATTAGCTTCTATAAGAGTGTCCTGGCCAAGATGAAGAGCATTTTGTACATCTATAATAATCACCTACATCCGAATATTAAACACCCTTTAACAGACTTTGCAAACCAATATAATAAACAAGATTATACTTAATAAAGCTAAAACTGTAATGAGAACTAGAGCCGAAGATATGCCCCAATTGTCCTTGTCTATTTTCAGTCTTGTTAATTAAACATGCATGAAAGTCACATCACCATAGTTTAAAACCAACACAAAGGCAGAAGCTTGACTTAAATGTTAGACAGATCTTGTTTTTAAAATAATACAGTAAAAGCTTGAAAAAACAACAACAATCATTTGAGCAGAGTTAAAAAAAATAATAAAATTTATGAAAGAGAGAATGGTTGAAATATTTGTATCATACTTTACAGTTCTGAAAATGAAAAGACTTAAAAAAATGAATTTTTTTGTACCCTTTAACTTTTTGAAAGTGACACCTCAGATAATGAACATGTTTTACTCGAGTGGCTTTTCAACTTGTATTTCATATATCAACTTGAAAAACGCATTTATGTGTTTATAACAAGGTTGTTTCAGAAATGGAATGCAATTTATTGCACCAGTTGGGGTTAATAAACTCTTTGCCAGATGAAAGAAAATGGTCCATGTAGCGATTAACCAAAAAGAGGCTTGAACTATTTGCTCAGTTAAATCCAGGTGATGACTTCTTTTGGCCAGGCAGTGTATATCCTTTTTCTTCTGACCCAAATACAACTGAAATATAAAGTGTATAAAATGTTCTGGAAGCTTAAATTGATCCAACACTTTGAATTTCTTTTGTCATTTTGTTTGACAATTTTGCTTCTTTTTTTCTTCTCTTGTTCATTTGTTGTTGAGATAAATTAATCGGGTTATTAAAAATCAGTAATGATTTAACAAGTCAAAACAGGTTTATTGAAAAGACCAAGAACAGTCATGGCTGAAGTCTGTATGTGAGCCTCTCGGGCTGTGCGTGTCTGTGAACTCTGCTCATCTCAAATAAGACCCACATCCAAATAAACTGGGAAAACTCTTCAATCAAACTCATCCCATACCAATCTACTTAAGCTCAAATCCTTCCCTCAAGATGGAAAAATCAGATAAAGACTAGTGTTGGATCTCTCTTCCCAATCCTTTAGGGTTGGAGAGTCATACAAGGCAAATTCCTTTGTCATCACCCAAACTCTGTGACACAGGACTAACACAGGACTAAAGGCATTTTTGGTCAAATGAAAAAAATCGTATTGTCATAGTTATTTCAACCAATTTTCAGTTCTATGTTCCACGACAATCTTGTTTATAGTCAGGTACAATGCACCAGAAGAATATTTTCCAGACCAGAATTGATGCACTCAGAGAAATGATTTCTCAGTTACAATATTTTAATCATTTATGTTTTGGAATTGATTAAATCGATTCATTTGAATGTGTTCAGCCCTAGTTTTGACCATTTTGTATGGTTTTGAGCTTTAAAGATTGACATTATAACTGAAATGAAGTAAAGCATAACACAGAAGAGTCAAATAATATTTGACCTCTTAAGCTCGTTTTAAAATCCAAATCAGTGGTGCTCCTTCATTTAAGGAGACTCTTAGTTAACTGGATTCTCTTCTCAATAACTTGTATTTGATTTTGATTTGTGTTTCTCTGCAGGTCAGTAATGCAGGTGAAGCAAAAGGCCTGTGTGTGTGTGAGTGAAATGTGGACGGCGAGCTGTGTGGATGAAGTGTGTGAGGCCAGAGCGGCTTCAGACAGGAGCTTCGTTATGGGCTGGCCAACTACCAACTGTGTGGCTACATTCAGGTACCCTTGATTACAGTACCCTTCATCAGTGCACCAATCCTCAAAGTTAACTGACCTTTCTATGTGTGTGAATAGCACTTCTGAAGAGAAAGACACATGGCTGTCTCTCATTGAAAGGTTTGTTACTTTACTTTCATCTAATAATCTATACAATAAATGAAAAAATTGTCAACATTTTATTGTCTTTTGTTGTGTCTAGTTGCATTAAAGCCGAGAAAGCATTTGATGAACCAAAGATGATTCCACTCAAGATTTTTACAAAGGATGTTGGGAATTGTGCTTATGTAAAATCTGCAACATATTTGCTTAATCCGTATTCTTTTGAAATATAAATAATTGTGAGATCAATTCTCCTCTTTAGGCAAAAACACTCATTGTTGGCAACACAGATACAACTTATGACGTGATTGGCACAGCATTGCAACATTTTGGTCTAATGGTAAGCTATGAAACACATAAGTCTGCTTTCAGTTCAAGGTTGAGCCCATGTGCTACATTTGGAGTTTGAATGTTCCTTTTTTGTTTGCGTGTGACTCAGTTTCCTCTCAGAATTCTACAGGAGTGAGTGTGAGTAGTGAGTGTGTAGAGATGTGTGTGATGATCTCTTTCTGCACAATGCAAGCAAGAATAGGATTCAGCGTAGCCCTGTGAGCCTAATGATTAAAGAGATGATAGAGTGACTTATGAATGAATCAAACAAGTATAAACAAGTAGTTGTTGAAACATTTTTTCCACAACTTCCTTGATTTTTCAGGGTGGGGTAACAGATTATAAATTGTGGGTGTGTTCAAAACAAGATGAAACTCCATATCCTTTAATAGGTAAGATTAAATCAGAAATTGTTTCAGCAGTATTAAGAATAAATGTTTTCATTATTTTTAACTATTGTTCAGTACTTTTCTAAAAATAACCCTTTTATCTGATCCAGGTCATGAGGTTCCCTACAGCATAAAGATGAGCCACATTCGCTTGCTGGAGCAAGATGCAGTGACGTCCTCATACAGCCAGATGATGCTCTTTCCCATTGATGCTCACTGTCAGTTTTTTCTCAGGCCAAATCAAATGAGTAACACCCCAGGTGAGAGATATGCATTATCGAAAATGCAACCTTTTTGTGTGTGACCTTTTTATTAGACTTTTACAAAAACATTACAAACAAATATCCACAAAATAAATGATGAGTCCTTCCAAATATTTGTACCTAGTCATAACATTGAACATATTGTCTCATTTCATAGGCAAACAAGTCAACAAAACAAACTAGAAAACAGAGTCAAATTAATCACATTTAAATGACGGGTTAAGGGTGTTCATTGTTTGCTTTAAAAATCAGCATTGGTATAATCTACTTCTACGGTATGTGGTGAAAGAAAAAATAACCCTGTACAAATATAAATCCCTCCCCACTGATTGGTCTATTTGGAGTTCTGCTGCCTGATTTACGTCCCTTCACCTTTTTTTTTTTTTGATGCCAATTAGATACTAGGAGATGCAATTATATACTGGAGAGTCCTACCCTCCCATACTTTTATCCGTAATGGATAAAAGATGTCCTACCCTTCTAAAAAATCTTTGTGGCAACATGATCAAATTTAGGAAAATCTGGTATCTCATGAAGCATTTAAGATCTTTAAGCTTGGAAGAGGATCCTGTTGATAATGCTGAGTTTTTTAACCACTTAGTAGAAAATGATAACTTAAATAAAAAAGACATCTGTTTTAGTACAAACATGGAATGACGTTTTTTATTTTTAAAACTTTAACATAAAAATGTGGAGTTAAGTTTCCAACTCCCTGAAATACTAAAGTTTTTTTTCTGAGCACATCCGTTTTATCATAACTTAGCATAAATCATTGGATTTGGTCCTTTAATATTTTAAATCTAGTGACAGTAGCAGAATTATTAAATTTTCTGATGAAGTGTCATCTGTGACAGAAGCAAAGCTCTTTGATTATTAGCTGTAATAAGAGTGGTTTCTAACAATAGTAACATGTGAAATATAAGATATCATTTTCTAAACGCCTTAAAACGTAATGCAACTATAGACCCTTTTACTGTTTGTAAACAATGATGAGGTTTTGGCATATTTAAGCGTAACTGTTAACAAAAGTTTGTAGAAATGAAAAAACTGTGAAAAGCTATGTGAGTGAATTGTCTATCAAAGACATTTATTAAAAAAATTTTTTATAAACATTATATACTAATTATATTATTATATAATATATATGTAAATATTTTATTATTATTTATATAATAAATTAGTGCAACCATAAACACAACAGTCAGACCTTTTGTTTTCTTGGATACAGGGAAAACGTTTTATAACTTCGCTGCCACATCCAAACTAATGGGGAAAAAGTACAAATAGCATAAGTGATAGAAACTTCTGTCATTCTGCTACAAGTATAAAAATGCTACTGGTCTAAACCGATTGCATGATCTATGCTAAGCTAAGCTAAAGGTGATATCAGAGAATTGAAGAATGGAAACATATGCCAATGCAGTAATGATCCTCTTGAAGACATCAAGCAAACGGGTTTAAAAAGTGGAGTATAACAGTTTGAGCAGCTGATCGAACATGTGACGTGAACACTTGTTTGTTCTTCTTTTCCCAGCAGAACACAGAATTAGGAAGAAAAGAATGTCCCTCATTCGCTGGCCATTCAAACGAGGCTTCAGTGTGGACCAAACCATTCAACCAGAGTCTCCTACTCACGTCCTTACTACAGTTACTGGGTGTCTGTTTGGTCGGCCGCTCATTGATGTGATGACTGACAAAGCCTTGCCATCACCAGTTGTGGTACTTATCCACTCACTCATCTATCTTCAATTTCATCCATCTTTGTCAGGGACACATTTTTCAGTTCAAAGAGGGCGAAAAGCAGGACTAGCTGATGTACATCTTTCATCCTTTCAATCACTGTTTTAAGCTATTTTAAATCCCACAGGACATCGGAAAGACTTGTTTCTAGGCAGTTTTAGGAAGCTTAGACTTCCATATGACACTTCATTTTAAAACATAAATGTCTCTGGCTAGATTAGCATCGCTAACTTATGAATTGTCTAGAAACTATTTTTTTTTATTTTATAATTCTTTCTGTTTCTTTTTTAACTTAAGGTATAAAGAATGTAGACGTGATTCAAAATAAGGGGGATTATTGATGAGTTGATATCGAAAACGTTTTAAGAATGGTATATTTAGATAACCAGTGAACTAAGAAATATTGAATATTTTTTCAGTTTTTTTGCAAACTTGTTTTATATGTTTGAACAGATTTATGTGGCACATCTCAAGATCAATAAACAACATGCTCTCTTTTAAGGAAATGCTGAAGTGTTTATGCAGTGATGGTGCGGTGACCCGAGGAATATTTCGGCGCTCTGCTGGAGTGAAAGCCTGTCGAGAACTCAGGGGGAAACTGGATTCAGGTCATTACGCTGAACCATTAAATGGGGAGTCTGTACTCGTTACTGCTGCAGTATTTAAGGTATCAATGAGAATGTTGGTCAAAAATCCAGACCGTGTTCTCATTAAATCGAAACTTAAGTACTGCACTATATGTGGGTTTTAGGACTTCTTGCGCAATATTCCTGGTAGCCTATTGTGTGAGGAGCTCTATGAGCAGTGGATCCAAACCGTGGACTTTGAAAGAGATGAGTGCATGATGGAGAGAAACTTGTTGGAGGAAATCCAGAGGTAACGTTTGAATTAGCTCTTATAATGCTCATTTGCTCACTAATGAAGTATAACACCTTGATAATGATGGATCAGGTGTATAATATTATTACGCCCTTTAAGTATGCCCCTTTAATACCCAATTTAGCTTTATGAGTTTATATGAGCTTATAGAGCTGAAGACTGCACATTGGTACTTTTGATTTACAATGATCATTGGCCAAAAATCCTTCTGTTTTTAGGCTTTTACAGCTGTTGCCTAAAGAGAATCTTTTGCTGCTGGCACACACCATGGCTATGCTGCACCACATACAACTCAATGCTGATCAGAACCAGATGAACTCCTTTAATCTGGCCGTGTGCATTGCACCTAGCTTGCTGTGGAACAGCAAGTTAAAGTGTCAGGAAAAAGATGCTAGAAAGGTAAGCACAAGATTTAAGTAAAAGAAGTTTTGCACTGGGTGGGGGTCAAAGTAATTATTACTATATTTAATTTTTACAATAATGTAATGCATGTAAAATATTACACACCGCACATGGCTAATAAATTGCATATCAGTGTAAATGTTCATTTTACACCTTTTGCCATAAACAATGGTGCAAAAAAATGTCACTTCAAGGACAGTATTTAAAAAAATTATGACTCACTGTTATTGTGATTGCATACATAGAACAGAGTTTCAAGATTTTATAAGTTTCACTTTCAAATCTGCAAATATAAAATGTAAAATCCACAAAATATAAAATTAGTTTACGTTATGGATGCATTTTGTTTAACATATTATTTGTCATTAGTTAGCTGTGTTAAAAAAATATCATTAAAATGTCCAAGCTACTTTGGAAATATGTAACTGCAAATGTAATTTGTTCACAGGTGTGCGACCTTGTTCATGTCTTGATTGACAACTGCTGTGCGCTGTTTGGGGATGAAATTATAAGCCTCTTAAAGGATTTGACTGAAGACAATAGAAGCAACCTTGGATCAGGTTACTATAAATACCGACACACTTCATAACCAATATATAACACGCTCAAGTCTAATACCCATATTAACTGCACAACAAACAATCACTGATTTCTACAGTATTTGTATTGATGAATCAACACAATAATTACAGTTTTGTTCAATAATGTATAGCTAGATAAATAGATAGATAGTTTAAGATTAGGTTGTTAATTCATTAGTTGTATTTTAATCTAAATATATTTAAAAACAATTATTCTTATACAATTTTTGGATTCAACTAGATGAGATCTGCATTAAACCAATACTCCACTTTAAAAAAAAATTGTTTATTCTCCATCTCTCCCCACAAACATTTCATTGTTTTGTAATCTGTTGAACTATTCTCCTAATCTGGCGATAACACTTTTAGCGTAGTCTGTAGTTAAACTGGATTGTGAAAGTTAAAACTAGATTAAACCAGTAACATTGTTGTACTGCATAATCTAAGTCTTTTGATATGTTCCTACTTATGACTCAAAAACTACATCGTGTATTGCAATCCATAAAAAAGGAAACATTATTTTCTAGGCTAAAATTGATAGGAACAATTCGCCATTTTGGTATAGTGATCAAATAACTGATTTACAAGCAGGAAAATCCATCCATAAAGGAAAAAGGGTTTAAAAGTACCAAAAGGGAAAAAAATATCAAAAGTCTTTGTCCAATCTGTCAATGCTTTTAATCTCATTCAATGGTCTTTTCTAAGATATACTAAAACACACATAACCATTATCTCTGAAACGAAAGTGGAGTGTTGCAGTAATTGTAAAAACAAGATATTTCTGAGTTTTCCAAATCTTTTACTGCATTACAAAATAATTTCAAGCTTGAATGTGAAGTTCAATGCCATAAGCTTTGCTCTTTCTTACTGTAATTAAGAGTTATCTGACTGATTATATCCTTTTGCAACATTTGTTTTATAAAAACAACAACAAAGTATTTTTAATCAAGCTAGTTAACAGCTTTGTTTCTCATTTTACACCCCACATATCTGTTGCTTACCCATGCAGTCGGCTCCCTCCACCAGTTGTCAGACTCTGGCTACGAGAGTCTGAAGAATGAGATCAGCACAGATACAGAGGATATTTCTAGGACTCAGACTCTTAAAGACTGTCGGAGCCTGGATTCCCTCATGTCCCTTAGTGATTGTGACCTTGACTGTCCAGAAGCAAAACAGGCGTACATCCCACTGAGACAAACCCGGAACATTACACCCAGTACACGGCATGCACAATCCCTTAAACTACACAGATTCTCAAAGTCTGCAGTTGCTTTGACTTCTCACGAGCAAAAAGAAACAGCAGAAATTCAAAGATACGAGTACCGGGAAGACAAAAGACCTTATGAGGAAAGTGTGTTCTTGGAAAACAGCTTCGGGCAACTGAAATTCTCAAAAGAACAGCAAACTCTTACAACCTTCAATGCATTATCTGCTGCGAGTTCTTCTACAGTCTCATCCATGAGTTCAATGGATGGAACCTTTTCTCCTCTGAACTCTCCAGGCAAGCTGCAAATGGACAAACCAACTCATAATACAGCAGGATATCAAAACTCAATCGGCTTTGAGAGCGAGACATCTTCAACATATACTCAGTTAAAAATTGGTGATCCACAAGCAAGATTTCAGGACAAACTGAGCATAAATCCTCCATCCTATGAGCAAGCCATCCAGCAGCTAAACAGAAAACCAGTCTCGCAGACTTTCCCCCAAACACCAAGTCAGAAACTTCTTTATTACAAGGGACAGAAAAACATCCCTTTGGAAGAGCAACAGCGGTCTCTGGTCCTGCAGACTTTCAGCCCCTCAGACGAGCAGCTCAAACTTCCCCAGAGTGTGTTTTATGGACAGAGCTGCAAGCTCACAGTGCACAGGGAACCGAATGGCATTTCAAAATCCAGTAAGCTCTCTGGGCAAGAGCTGAGGTGCAAAGCCCTGGATTTACACCCTTCCTCTGGGAAAATCGTTGGGGACTTCCTGGATGGTTCACCTCTTGGTGAGAAGCTGACAGAAAAGAAAACACTCGGAAGGAACCACAGACTCAGCCTCCGCAGCAGCAGTCACTGGATTGTTTAATAACAATTAGGTAGATATGGGAAAAACAGAAACTAGGATTCCAAATAATGGAAGAAATCAGCTTCTAAAGTAAACACTGGTTTAACACAGTTTACCATTTTTTTCAATCTTAGTTATTTTATTAGAAAATCAGTCTAACATGGCTTTATTTTCTGGAGGCTAGTCGGTTTCAAAGTGTCCTAAACTAAAATTGCTTCATTATTCTGCAGTTTTTATTTCTTAAGATACTTGCATCAATGTAACTGTACAGTGTAACATTTAGATTGCATTTCTAATATCTAACTTCAGCATGATTTAGTCCAGTTTAGATTGAAATAATTGTGTATGAATGCCATGAATTTAGGCTTTTAAGCTCCAATTTAAGATTGGTTAGGTCTTATCTTAAGGAAATGCATTAGAAGGCCATATTCTAAGTATTTAGTAATAATAGTATTGAACTATTATTGTAATATTTGTAGGCAGTGGTCAACATTTTTTAGAACATTACAAATATTTGCAGTAAAAAAATCCATCTTATCAAAACTGCACATGACTTCCTGTACTTTTAATACTTAAGGAATTAAACATTTTAGTAAAAATATTTTTAAAAGTATTCACAAAATCCCCCTTTTCAGGATTATGTGTGAATAACATTAATATTTATGTTCTAAAGGTTAAGACGCATTGGGAGTTACTATTTTAAAGTGCTTTTTTAAATGCAACTGACTATTTTGGTTAAGGAAAACAGATGATATTGTTATAAGATTTTTGCAATTTTAGAATATGCAGGTTTACTGTATTTATGTTTTGTATTTATAAATAGTTTGAGAGTTGTTTGAACACTGAAAAACAACAAAAAATATTTCAAAAACATATTATTTATTGAAATAAATGATTAAGTAAAATCTGCATTCCACACTATATTAGAAAGATGCTCCCAGGTCTAATTTTCCTTCAGAAATCAAGACAATAAAAATGTACAATCGTCACAATCATAAAAATTACTTTTCTGTTACTCATATAACACTGAACAATAAAGGTCATTATTTCAATTGTAGTTTTCTATTAAAATAGTACATCTTAAAATACTTGATATTGTAGATCAGGAAGGGTATTTGGTATTTAGTGTTTTACATTTTGGGGGGTGCAGAGGAGGACTCTTTTTCACTCTCCGCTCGAACGTCAGAGATCACATCAGGCACACGCAGAATCATGCCATCCAGCTCCTTACTCAAACACACCTGGCAACCCAGCCGAGACCTGAAAACAACAGAAACGCATAAGTTCATTAGCCAGGAATAAATACATTTGCTCAAACCATCAGCTGCTCAGCAAGTTGAATAAATAGAGGCCCAGATTTGGATTGGTCAAAATGTTATATTTTAATTTGAAAAGCTGGTACTTAGAGCAGTCATTGGAGCTTCTAAAAGATGATCACCACTGAAGCCATGGCAAACAATATTGATGTAAACCTTGTGTCTCAAGCTCTGTGGTCTGATTCTTTGAGAAACCTTTATTAACCATGTAGCTATACCAGAAATGAAAATATGAGAGTTGCTGGAATGACGGAATTTAAAAGAAGGATTTGGCTAAGAATACCAATATCAACATAACCACGAAAACTAAAAACTACAATAATTGTAAATAAAATGTAAAATAGAATTGTAATAGAATGCTTATTTGCTGTATGTAACTTCACATTACTCTCTTAAAAGAAACATTAAAACAAACAGACCTTTTTGTGATTTATTTGTTATAAGTATTCACGAGTTAAGGCGTTTGGTACACGGCGTAAAGCACAGATCTTTGTATCAAAATTATGATTATGATATGATTAACCATGTAGCTTGTTATTTGTGGCTTTGAATATTATTTTAAGACACCTATAAATCCTTCAACCATTCTTTTTCCTGCTTTCTCATGACATACATAGGCCATCTCACCATGAAACCAAAAAATCGTATGTTTCTGGCTGCATCATGTTGTGGAAATGACTCAACTGTTCCAGAGACTTTTGTTTTGTTATTCGGATTCAGTCAAGTGAGTCGCTCTTATCTAGCATTCAGGCAGCATCTCAGGCTATATCAAGGCATGTGTGAATCCAATTAAACAGTATATATTAAACGATATATTAAAAACTATAAAATAAAAAATATAGCCCAATAAATAAAAATTATTTCTAGTTAAATATAAATTAAGTATCTCTAAGACGAAGATTTCTCTAATATGATTAAAGGTGGGGTGTGTGATTTTTTATAAATGCTCACAAGCTCACAGCCAATCAGCAGGCACTTTCAAAATAACAAGCGTGACAACACAAAGTACCACTGGTGCTGAGACGTGCTTATTTTGGGTATTTAAACAGTCAATATTGACTCCCAACGGTCGCTTACTCCACCTTTAAGAGCAGTACATTCAAATAAAATTTGTTCAGGGACTGAGAATTTCCACAATGCTGACAAGATGGGGTACATCTTGTGAAAACCACTTAGTTGTGTCTGGATTTAGGCGGTTAGAACAGCCCTTTTGTTGACCATAGACTTGATTTCGTGCAGTATGTTATTTCCACATTCATCTGATTCAGCTTGCAATTTTCCGAAAATATATGCACTAATAACAAGTACGATTTGATTGCTTATTTACTAGAAAAATTTAATAATAACTAGAAATTGCAGGTAGAAATGGGTGAAGATTCACAGAGAATAACACAGTTCAATTCACCCATTTCAAGTTTGATTGACTTCTTTAATCACTTCATAAAGCATCACATAAACACAGGGATTTGACACATAGTTGCTGCACAATTGAATTGAGTCACTTTGAAAAAAAAAACATTATAATTGAATGCATATTATAAGAGGATGAAAGTGTTTTTTGGTCTGCATGTAATGAATGGCAACCTATTGCTGAAAACTCCAAACATGAAAGGCTTTCAAAAACATTCTTGGGTGACTATAAGCAAACTGGAAATGCAGGCAGATAATCGACAAAACATGATTATAATAATATTTCTTTACCATCATTTTTTTTTATTTGCTACAGTTTTTCAAAACCAAATAAGTTTTTTTGGTTTACGGTTAACAAGTCTTTAGAATTCTTACTATTTTATACTTTAAGGAAGCCTGTACAATACACATATAGTAATTTAAGATTCAAAGAGCTTGTGTTAACATTTACAGTGGATCCAGCCTATGAATGGCTTACTAATTGTTTTCTCTGTTTAAATAGAACAGCAGAGAGTTTCAACATCAGAAAAAAAAATCTGTTTGAGTCTGCTTCGAACAAAAGCTACAGCAGGGCTTTAAAACATATGCCCATTGTTTATTGATATTAATGGAATAAACCCAAGTTCCCAGAGTTCACTCACGTGTCTGTAAGCCCATAAGCTAAGTCCAGCATGTCCATTTCCTCATCCGAAATGGGCCCAAGCTTTTTATAAACGTCCTCTTCAAAAATAAGATGGCACGTTGAGCAGGCCAAAGTTCCCTCGCAGGCACCTAGTTAAACCCAAAACAGAGAGGTAACACCATGAGCCCTCCAGATTAACAAGAAATACTCTTATGAGCCAAAGACAGTTGACAATCAATTCCCAATTGTATGTGCATGATCTCACTGGTTTAAGTTAGATGGAAGGCACAATTCAAATAATAATAAACGGCTCTACTTCATGTGATGATGTATACTTTTATTGAACGAACATTAAAATGCAGTTTAGTATAACAGAATAACATATATTCATAACTTATATATGTCCAACATAATAACTTACCAAAACCATCAATATCTAGATCTTTATTGACCACGACATCAAGTAATGAGTCTCCGGCTGGTGCTGTGGCTGTTATTCTTTTCCCATCACGATTTAAGAAGTGAACAGTCACCTTGTTTTCAGCCCTGCACAAAAAAAAATTTATTTCATGTTAAAATACAATTCAGAAGGAATCTTGATCATCATTTCCTGCAGCACATAGAAAACCTAGAACAATGCTTTGTTGTATTAGTAAGCACCTTAAGCTAAAATGGTGGCTTGCACTTTTTTTGCTTTAAGACCATTGTAAAAGAAGCCAAGAGATTTCCCTTGAAAGAATCACCTAAAACCCTTCCAAGAAAATCTAGAAAGCTGGATAACACAAACAACCGTCAAAACAGCATACATAAGGATTTAGTTTATTTAACTTAACTTTTTACATCACATGAAATGTTCTGATGGTTCTTCTTTTTGCTATTAACATTCCTTAACTTTCGATCCGAACTATCAAAAACTCAGAAAACACAAATTCAACCAAGGCGTGAGAAAGTGTTCCAGAGAAAGGAGCATTTCTGCATGAAAGGTTTAAAATAATTAGGTGCAGGGAGGGGTTTTAGGCTTCAAGAAAAGGAAGATATTTAGAGGAATCTTTGTTCCTCAGGGTTTAGTTTGGTGTGACGGAATCATGTCAAGCAAAATAATACAGAATGAAACAAACTATCAACAATTACAGAATGGTTCAAACATTTGTGTTTGATGGATGCCCTCTTAAAAGAATTTGAAAACAACACCTGACAATGGTTTAACTTGTAATAAATTTGCAACATACAGAGCTCTTTATTCAATACAATTATGTATTTTTTTTTAAGAATTAACTATTTAAATTAAATTCACAGTTCTGATTGATCGTGGAAGTGATAATGATGAGACATGTTCATTCATTGATTCGCATTCATCAAATTGCTAGTTAAAAAAATCTTTGAAACTTGATTTTCCCCAAAGATGTTTTCATTTTTTGGGATAACCAAGTCTATCATGTTTTAAGACAAACCAAAGCTCTGTGTTCTACCACACCCAGAACAACCTTTAACAACCTCTGAACAAATACATTAATTTAAAGTAACCTTGAGAAAGGTCAGGTCATAAATCTCCAGTTATCAATTCATAAAGCTTTTCAGTAAACACCTTTAGCAACCAGATTCACTGATTAAAAAAAATTATAAGGATTTTTCTAAACCTTTTCTTTTCCATCTTTGTCCTGGTTACGCACAGCCATGTGCTGATCTCCAAATCAAAATAAGCAAAAGGTGGGATACACCTTGACAGGCTTTATACACACACCGGTAACAGTTACACAGAGAATTTCTGTTTGTCCCCAGGAATAGTTTCTTCCCCAATCCTCAACAGGTGTGTTCACAATTTCACACTATATTCTTATTAATTCCAAAGCAAAATTCCAAATTTAATTAAAATAAGCAAATACCCTCTGAGACAACCTCTGAGATACCTCTCTAGACAACCTCTGCAAGTGTTTTCACTTCACAGAAATCAGGTCCCAGAAATGAAATGATCGACAATTTCCAGGGTCAAGTTTGATTAAAACTGGATCTCTGACTGCAGTGTAAAAGAGCCATAACAAACCTCACCAAAAACTTGCTTTTAGAGAGGGACGAAACCAGAGTACCAGAAAGAAACCCACACAAGAATTAGGAGACAGGAGTACATGCACATCCAAGTTCATGGATACCCAAGGCGGCCTTGAATCATTAAGCTTCTATCCAAGAGCACTGCACCATACAAAACTACTAATATTTAATAATTAACACAATTGTATAGTTTTATCAACAGACTCTCTCCAGTCAATATAGTCAACAAAGACTAGCAGATTGACAAAAAAAGTTCAGGGTCTTGAACTCCAACTAATCTAATTATAAGCCATTTCCAAAATTAACCAACACCTCAGACTTCATAAATATGCCTCCTACTCAATACAGCAAAGTCCCTAACCCACATCACAATTTTTATATCACCACTGTAATCATTATCCAAACTAGTGGTGATGCTTTGCAAACAGATGACAGGGATCCTCTTGCTTTTACCTCAACTGCGAGTTCTACCCATTGGTCTCAAGGTCATTTAAATGAATGAGTTTACAGGTCTCTCACGTGCACGCATGTCGTAACTGACCAATCACAGCCCTAGATCTAAACATTACAACGAACTTGATAACATTTTATTTCACGGCACGTTTATGTGTACCTACATCGATTATGATTACATGATTACATTCTTGTAACTTTTACTAAACGAGGACAGTACTGTTGTGTTGTAGATATAACACAATTTTGCATTCTTTATATACTGCATTTTTAACTTGGACACGAATACACACAGAAGAATACAAACAGTTAAAGTATTAAATATAAGAGTAGAGATTTTTTTTGCCTAACATATAACAGTTTATATTTTCACTGATATGTACTTTTTGTCTTAGTAATCTATTTGAAAAAAAAAACAATTTATTATACAAATGAGTAAAACAGGATGAAATGTAAGTGTTAAATACACTACAAGATGAACAAGAAAAATCGTTATTCTCAACATTAACCTCACATTTACTCACAGCCTCAATCATATGACTGAAAATAATCAGGTTTTTTTATTGCCAAAAGAAAAACATACAAACTGACTATCATGAACAAAGATTACATTAGGATAATATGGTAAAAGAAAGTTAAAACAAATAGATAGAAAGAAAGATACAACCTAAGCAACTATTTGTATAATACAAAAAGTAATGCATTGTATATTTAAAATGCAATGTTTTGACGTTATCTAACATGATGACGTTTACGCTATTACGTTCACGTTAAGTTGAGCAACATTTTCAAGGCCAGTGTCCACCAGTCCTCAAAAGTCTTGACAGCTCGGTGTGTTTTAACAACTCAATTGTAGCGTCATTTGAGAGGTTCTTACCGTAATAAACTAGCGAATGTGAATATTCCTCTACCGTGTATGTTGTCGGTCACGCAGGCTGGAACGGTTCTTGTTTTGCAGAGCGTTTGTTGTGCAGCAGCACGAAGAACTACCGCTCGCTGTAGAAAAGCCCTCAGAACACACGAGGACATTGTGAAATATATTACAGGCTGTGATGCTACAGACGGTGACACGAACTACGTTTCTACTCGTAAGTGTGACTGAATGACACTTTCGACTCTTTTATCTAGCGGAAACGGTGTCTCGCAACTGTGACGTCAACTTGTAGTCCAACCCGGAAAAATATCATCACATGATCAGGTTCAATTCAAAGAGGTTTCTAGTATGGGGAGCCATAAGGATCAAAAGTGCAGGTTATTCTGGAGCCAAATTTGAAGGCTGGCCAAACAGTAAGATTTTTTCATTATTATTTTTGTATCATTAAATGTATGAATTATGTTCTTTAAAACCTACGGAGAAAGAGATTAGAAAGAACTACTTACGTCTATAATTTATCACCTACCGTGATAACCTACACCTACTAGAGAAATTTAAAGATTTAAATATGTATATTAATCATAGTTTTATTGTATTGCATAAGGACACATGTCTTTAGACCGATTTTATTCAACTGTTTCTTTAATAACTTTTTAAAACATTTTTTATTTCACGTTTTGGTTCAGATTTTAATCTCTTACAGGAAAGTCAGCGTGTATGTGCAACGGATGCATCTCTGCAGCATGAACCTTCTCGGTTTAGCTGCAACATTACTGAAATATGTCCGATTTAACTGATTATGTCCTTTAGGCTTGTAAATGTGTGGAAGAAATCTGTTGGTTCCTTTCTTCTCAGGTTAAGGTAAAATGGCTTTTATATCATCCAATGAAAAACTACTGTAGAATAATAGCTGCCAAATATAACTTTAAGAAAGTGCATTGTTTATACGGATATGTTGGTAGCATGAAACCATGAGTTACTAAAAAGTTCTTCTTGAAAATATTACAAAAATAAAAATTTTCAAGAATTCATTTATTATTGTTGCGCAACCAATCCGTAAAATTGGTCAGTAATTCATCAGATGCATCAGAAGCGTTGCTTTCTAATTCGGACATGGTCTAAGCAGTCGTCAAATCAAACAAGTCTGAAATAATAAAAGAGAGTAAGTCTCTAATTCCTTTTTTCCATTCTTGTAGTTGTGCATTCATTAAGATACAAAAATAATATCACAGTAATTCCCTAGTAATACATTTATTAGCTGTCAAGAACACACATATATCAGTGAAGACATGATCATGCCTCATGAAGAGGTGAAAATAAGCCAGATACCTGTCATAACTTCATATTTATGTATCAAGATCAAGATGGATAATAACCCAAAACTAAAAGTTCTGTAAGTAAAGTTAAAACAGTATGTCATAAACACGTCTGTTACAATAAACAGAATCAAACAGTAACTGAATTAGTTTTCTTTTTTAGGGACAGTGTAGGTGAAAATATCAGAAAAAGAAAAGGACCGCAGATAAACACGTTAAGTTTAATTTGAGTTGATTTCTGATATCTGTGAAATCCTGCATCAGAGACGTGTGTTACCTGGCAGCAGCTCTGAAGATGATCAAGAAGAAGAAGAAGACGTTGAGAGTGATTTGAGCGATTCAATTTTTGCCATTTTTAAACCATAGTGTTTGATTCTGAGGTACATTCATTCTGGGAAAACGCTTTTACCATAATCTGTTTACTTAATTATTTGTTTACTCTATTAAGAACCTAAAAGCTTTCAAAAGCTAAACCAATTTCCTTGAGGGTGACTTTAGTTTTGTTTCATGTTAAATGTAGATGTTATAAACGAACATAATCATTTCTTAATCATTTAGCTTGTTTCATGTAAAGATTACATTCTTGTTTTGAGCAATAAGAGATGCATTATATAAACATTAAGACTAATCATATTTGATTGACATGAGAGTTTGAAAACGATGAAGGAATTGTACTTGTGGTCCTGTTTAATGTGACCAGAGGTTTCCTAATGGCCTACTTTAATTAAAGCGAAAGTAATTTAATATGAACCAGAGCCTTTTACAGTTTAAGTGGAAAAGCAGTAAATTGTTTTTTTTTCTCATTAGCTTGTGACATTAAGACCTTCTAATCCTTGTCCATCATCAGGAAGTCTTTCGTTTTCACTCCTGCATCCCTTTAACAAGATAAGCGCCATTAAAATTATGTGGGTGACAGGAAGCATGGTATTGGCAAGATTCCTCAAGTCAATGATGCAAATAATCAGGGCTTTTAAATAAATCATTTGTTTGTTAATATGGCCATAAACAAAACCTTTTTAAAAGCAACATTTATGATGACATTGCAATCTATTGAGTAAAAAAATAGAGCTATTAAAGAAATTGATATTTTCTCCTTAAAGTCTAGAATTTTACCGTATAAAAACATCTGTTTTAGGTGTTCGTTCACTCAATCCATTTGAGTTATCACATATTTGTTAATAATTGAGTTAATACATAATCAGTTGTCACTGATTTGGGACAAGGACAGCACGTCTTCTTTTTCACTAGATAGAGAAGATCGAGGAACTTGGAGATTTGGATCATTCCAAATTTGGGTTGTCAATGTTCATGGCTTTGACTGACTCTCACACCACATAGTGCACAGTTCCCCACGGCTCTCTTTATAACGCAGGTGGAGGAGTCCGATGTATTGTACCTCAGAGAGAACCTCAACCCAGAGGATGATGGAGTTTAGAGACAGTGCATTTAAATGGATAATGTTCTCTGTCTTCATTATCAGTGCAGCTGCACAGAGCTGCAGACATTATGAAATCAGACATCTCCAGTGCTGGCCATCTACTCTTTGAACATTAAGCTCTGAAAAGAAAGGAAAGATAATAATTGGGAGAATTTGATGAAGACCTACATATTTAAACAAAATTATAAATGGACTTTTTAGAATACATGTATAACATGTAATTGGGATATGGACATCTAGTAATGCTCGTTCAGCTTCATTCAGGATTTCAGGCACCTTTAGGATCCTTGTCATTTATTTGGAATGCTTGTTTTCACTTCTGTCTGCCAAAACCATATTGGTGCTTGTCAAAGAGATTTCGCAAGACTTGTCGCTAGAAAGAAATAAAAAATATATTCACAAGCGTGTTAATATAGGAAAAAAAAACTTTTTACACAAAAGAAAACAATTTTCCTCTCAAAACAAAAATCCTCAACTTTATTTTCAAAGTCTTTTCATACTGTATTTGCTCAAACGAAGTGCAGTGCTGCAAACCAGCTATTAAGAGGAAAAAATGTGAGCACTTTAAGCAGCAAAATCAAACTAACAACAGTGATATATTGCAATTTCAATTTATTCTCTGTAAGAATCAAGTTACAGATAAACATTTAGAAAGGGAGTGATGCTTACAGTTAGAAAAGGGGAAATGAGAACTGCAGTAATGCATTTATCTGGTAATTCCAGTAAACTGTTTGGTATACATTTCACTATTTACCATTCATTTTCATGCGTGATGTTTGACCAGTAAACATTTTTGTTCTCTGCTGTTCAAATGCACAAAGATACAGATATATACATTTTATGAGTTAGGGATCTCCAATTATTTGTGCCCCATGCTCAGAAGGCGGAAAATGCTCACTCTTGTAACTGTACATAAACTGAAGGTGTTGTCAGTCCTGCAGTGCCACAATCTTGCTGAGTCTGATCCCTGTATCAGTAGTGTATAATAGAAATAGCTATAGACAGTGATACAGTTTACAAAGTTTGTAAAGAAAAAGTACCACTGCTTCAGTGAAAATGTAGGTCATAAAAGGTAAAATACTTAATTACTTTGTAGGTTTTTATATTTTTAAATGCATGCTGATCTAAATATCCTTACACAGGTTTTATCTTGAATGCTTCCATTCGTTTTAAAATGGTAATTAACAGATCTTCTGCTGAAGAATATAGCCGAAAAATGTCTTGTTCTTGAACTTAAACTTGGCTTTTAAACACAGACTGTCGAATCATTTCACATGTGGCTCAGTCTGAGCAGTAAAAGTCTGTGCGAACCATTCTGATGGGCAGTTGTGGTCTGGTGGGTAAGGAGACCGACTTGTGCTATGAAGGCTGCAGGTTCGATCCCGAAATGCACCGAGTTGAAGGTGGTGTGAGGTTGAGCAAGGCACTAGTTTCCCGACTACTCCTTGGGCACCGCAGCCATGGCTGCCCACTGCTCCGGGTGTGTGTTCACAGTGTGTTTGTTCACTGGGATGGGTTACATGCAGAGCACAAATTCCGGGGTATGGGTCACTCCATATCTGGCCAACTGGTCACTTTTACTTCACTTTTCACGTCTCTGCCTAAATAAGTGTGATTTTCAGAATAGATTAGGTTATTTCCTCCCATTGGTTCACAAATAACTATTTACATGTATATGCAATATCCTAAGTAAATAATCTAATTTTAAATTTTGAATAAAAACTTCTCAGCTGCAGCTTACACTAAACACAGTGTTAAACTAACACTGCTAGTGAGGATCTATATAAGCACTGCCTAGTGTTAAATGTAGCACTATGCCTGTAAATAGTGGTTTAATTCTGGCAGAACTGGTATTTCTGCTGTGTATATTTTGAATACTTATTTATTATATTTATTTAAGAATTTTAAAAGACTTGTTCCAGTATTTGTTTGGGATAAGATTAAGAAACCTTTAAGTAACTCCAAACTCTTAACTGCTTTACTAAACTAATTTATTTATTTAGGACAACACAGCAAAGCTTGCTAGGGTAATTTTAACCAAAGCTTAATGAACACTGAATTGTGTGTTAAATTAACTCATATGTAGTGTTACATTTAACCCCTGGTACAGTACGTGTTGTTATGTGCCTACACCAGTAGTGTTAATATAACACTGTGACTTTATTGTGTACTCTCAGCTATGGTTATGAGCAATTCCTTTGGATCGACGAGCTCAGAGTAACAAACTGTTAATGCTCAGAGCTTGTGGTGGTCATCACATGAGTGCGAGTGACACCTGCTTTCAAGTCTGGAGTTCTGAAGCAATAAAGAGATTTCATTATGATGTCAGCATCACTTCTCATGAACAAATACAACAAACAATCAGCAAGAGGGTTGAGATACAAGAGACAGTGACTAAAAACATAAACTTTTGCAGCCAAAGGAGAAATAGTCTCTATATAAAGGAAATAAAAGTTTGTCATTGACAGAGGGAGGATTAAAAATGTATAGTTTAACAGCACAAGAGAAAGACTGCCAAGGATAAGTTTGCGCTTTTGAGGTGTAAGAGAAATTGCGTGAGAAAGACCTCTCCAAGTGCCAATGAAAGAGAGAAGAATTATCACGTAAGGGATGAAACATGCTAGACATTCTGTAAAGAGTGAAAGAAGAACATTCCCTGTAATGTTTGTAAAACTCAGAGGCAGCAACCAGATTATCAGAGAAAGAAAACAAGACATCTTGACTGAATGGTGAGAATTGTACCAATGAGGAAAAGAAACTAAAACGAATCTTTCAATAGAAATGCTGGCCATGAAAAACAATCCCACGATCAAACAATACTTGTATCCCCTCCACAGTATTATGTTTGCCAACTCAGTTGTTAATATCAGTATGAAAAGAATCTGTAGCAGATCTGCAATGATCAAATTAAACACATAAACTGAAGCACTCCGGTGAGACTTGATGAGAAAGCACAATGCAAACAAGGTTAAAAGGATGATGGGAATCTCAAAGATGCTTATAATCCACATAAAAATGGCTTCGCCGGCTTCTACTTTGGCCAGATCGATGTGTGATCCATTAGCTCCTTTAGAAGTGTTGCTCTCTAATTGTGACATGGTCTTTTAAATCAAAGCAGTCAGCACTGTAAAAATAATAATACAAAATTGATTAGTTTCTCCAAACTGTAAATATTTCCAAATGCATTCGGTGACTTTGAGAGTAAATCTTAAAAAGTTAAAAAAGTATGTCTAGACATACATTAGATTGTGTTGTTTTTACTGCAACACTATGCTACTAACACATTTATTAACTCTCAAGCACATACAGACAAATATTCATCCCAAAAAATTGTCTGAAGACGGTCTACCAAAAAAGTGGTCCTACCTGGCATCACTTTGTATTTATCTATCAGGATCAGTATGAGATTTCTGTAGGGTTTTGGATGGATAATAACCTGAAAACCAAGGTTTTATAAGTAGAATGCATGCCATACACAAAAAAATGTGGATTCTATCAAATAACAAGTAATTTTCTTTTCTTTTTTTAAAATTGTGGGTAAAATATTGATACCCTTAAAAATTTAAAATGTTTTAAATAATCATCACAAATGGACATTCATCGTTTATTAATTTAAAATGAAATGCATCAGAGACGTGTCTTACCTGGAAACAGCTTCAAAGATGCATACGATCAAGAAGAAGCAGAAGATGTGACTGGTGTCAGCTACTGCTTTCCGAGTTGCTTGAAACGATCCTTCACTCTAAACCACAGTTTTTCGCTCAACATCCCTGAGGTATAAGCTTACTAGGAAGATGCTTTTGTTGTAGTTAATTTCCTCCATTAGCAATCAAACAGCCACAAGTTCTAAAAGCACTTACTTTATTACTTTCAAAATGGTTATGAATGTCTATCTCATTCAATTCACATTTTATAAATGAACATCAAGCAATTGTGAATGCATTTGTTTCATTCATAAAAAGATGAATTCTTGTTTTGCGGAAGAGAGAAACTTTCCATTAGTTTCTAATGGATTTTTTAATGCTAAGTGTCACAAGTCTAAGAAAAGTGATTATTGTTGAGTGGAGCTTTTATTACTTTTTTTTAAAGTGAGAACAGTGAATGTTTTTTTCTTTCACAATGACCCTGATAGTTAGTCATTCTATAGCCCTCTCAAAACCATTATTTTTCCAGTAATTAGGAAGTCATTTCTGAAACATGTGATGCAGTGATTAACATCCCCTGCTCTCTTGCATGAAATCCTTCTGTTCAACAAATATCACATGTCCTCGACTGGCACTCCACCCAGATACCATTGTTTCTTCATTTACCATTCGTTTTCTCCATTAACGCTTGATAGGAAATGACTGAATTTGAATTCTTTGGCTAACTACTTTATGATGGTTCCAGAAGTAAGTGTATTCCCATTGACACTCATGTTAAAATGTTATTTACAGCTGAAAATAAAAACACATGAATAGCCTGGTGCTAGTTTTGACCTACAATTCACATAAACTCTATGAAGGAGTTATTTGTTTGTTACTCCAATATTCATGTAAGTAGAAGCATATTTATCAAATCTTTCCCACCAAGTGATTCGAAACCCTATCTGATCTCTGGCAGAGGTTTATTGAGAGGTTTTTGGTGAGCTCCGTCTCTGATCTTAGCATCTTTTTTTTATCTACACAGGGACCAAGATTGCTGAAAAAGGTGGAATTAGCCTTGGATTAAGCCCCGGGAAAGCAAAGATGACCCTCTTTAAGAACAGAACTTACTGCTGGAAACTCAAAGCCCATCTATACCTTCTCTCACTCAACTATTTAGTAGAGATTTTAAAATACTACGTGGCTACAGTCCACAAATGGATTTTTAAATTGATTCTAGATTTTGGACGGTTAGTAAATGTTCTTCTGCAAGGGAGTGGTGATCTGAAAATAATCTTAGTTACCTTCTTCCCTATTAATATTCCATATAGGTTTTTGTCATTTTTATCATGTCATTTTATCTATTTTGTCAATTATATTTTCATTTGTCCACTTAATACCATATTAAATGGTTAACAACTCAATCTATTTGTACAATTATTTGTTTCAGATCAAGTAATGTTTTTCCTCTAAATACAACGTGTCTTTTTCAATCTTAGGTCTTAATCTTAAGGTTCTTTCTTAATGTTTTTTTTCAGATATCATTTCCCTACTTCTTTCTATACACTATATTGAAAGGAAGTCTTTCAGACATTTCCTTGTTTTATCTCTATTTAAATGTATTACTTCTGCTTTGTTGAATGACCTGTTTTTTTTGTCTGTGTTGACTTTTACTTACTTTCTTGACAAATCACTTCCTCTTTGTGATCGTCTACATTGTTATTGTCTTAAATGAGCTTATGTGTAGGTATTTAAGTAAATGGAATCATTTATTCAAATTATATATATATATATATATATATATATATATATATATATATATATATATATATATATATATATTATATATATATATATATATATATATATATATATATATATATATATATATATATATTAGAAATCATTAATGGATTACTTGTGGTATATTTATCGGTTTTCGGTTTTTATTTTTCATTTTGTTATATCAGATCTATAATTTACTTTATTGAAAAATGATTACAACTGGATTCATGCGGAATTGTGAGGTAAAATCCTGAGAGAAAATGAAATATAATTTAATAGTACTAGCAAATTCGCGCAGGCGCAGAAATGATCAAAATAATGATGCCGTGGCTGCCCTCCGTTGAGTAGGACACGATGGGCGGAGCATCGAGGAGTCTCAACCAATCGGAAGGACCCACGATCAGCGAGCACGATGTCCGCTAGCCTGACAGCAATGCGAATGCTCTGCGTGTGTGTAAGAACTTTACATATTAAAACACTATTTTAAACACTGGAGAGCAAGGAAAGATGGTCTCCATAAGCCCAACAGCACACAAACTGCTAAGCTACATTCCCTTCTTATTAGTTTTGATCGATCTTCGATATGAAGGTAGGTGAGGAGTCCTGGGCTTGTTAACTCGTTGCATCAAATCATACTAGCCTTGTTTAAGTTCTTCTGTTTGACAGCTGTTGTGGCATGTGACGTTTCTTCTCATAGAGTTAAGCGAGCTGTATTTTAAGGAATTTCCACAGTCTAATGTTCTTCAAGAGGTCTAGGAGAACTGTCACATTTGCTAAGAATTATGCTTGTTTGTCATTTCTCATTCTTGTTAAGTTGTCATTTCTTTAGCCTTAAAGGTACATTAGTGTTTTTTATATGCAAACTTTATATTTAATTGAGGTTTTCAGATATTAATGATTTTTGTGTCCTACTATGAACAAGTGCATTGAAATAATCTGGGCCATGTTAACATTTAATCCAACATTACTCTAACTTCTACTGAAGAATTTGACATTCTTTTTATGTGAGCTGCAGGAGTCAATGGTGGAAAGGATGGAGGTGTTGAGAACCACCTGGAGATGGGGAAGAAGCTTCTGGCCGCAGGACAGCTGGCTGATGCTCTCTCTCACTTTCATGCTGCTGTTGGTAAGATTGGCTCTTTTCACTTAGTTTCAGTTTAAAGAAACACCAATAAGCAGGGTTGTTGCAAAAATACTAAATAGTAATATTCTCAGACACAAAGCGATTCGATTTTTAAGTCACTGTAAAGCTTCCAGGTTTTTTTTAATACTGTAAAAAATGTAAATATCTTTCCTCAAATTGTGCCCAACAGGGCTGCAGAAAAACTAAATAACCACCAAAAGTGATCCTGCAGAAAATCAAAAATATAAATAATCTATTCTGGGTTCATGTGTTTTCAAAACCAGTAAACATTTGGTTGTAAACAACTTGTTTCCATCTGTTCGTCTGTCTGATTTTAGATGGCGACCCAAAAAATTACATGGCATACTACAGGAGAGCAACAGTGTACCTAGCCATGGGAAAATCTAAATCTGCTCTGCCAGATCTCAGCCGAGTCATTGATCTTAAACCAGACTTCACAATGGTGAGGTTCTTGAATCAGTTTCTGGAGATTACTATGCAGTTATTTTGCCATGTTTTGTTAACACACAAACCCTACAATAGTTTGAATTGTTAGTTTAGTAAAACAGTGCTGTTTGACCCACAGGCGCGGCTCCAGAGAGGAAACCTGCTGCTGAAACATGGTAAACTCGACGAAGCAGAGACTGACTTCAAAAAAGTGGTAAGACCGATTTATACAGCCAGTGTTAAGGTCTATTCGTTGTTTTACTATGTTCTGGCATTTTATTTGCTTTTAACAATAGTTTAAAACTCTTTTTAGCTATCCATGTTAGTATTATTAGCTTTAAACTTAATTAGCTTAAAAAATATTTTCTGCTGTAATTTGTGAAGACTAATAATAAAGATTCAGAGCAGCAGAGAAATCATTCAAATGGCAAAATTGACACAATAAATAATAAATAAAGAATCCAGGTATTTGATGAAGCACAATCTTTCTCTAATAAGAAATATCTGCTCTTCTTCCCACACCACTTCAGATGTGTCTCGAGACTGTATTCTTTCATTCGGTCCTAGAGCCAAAGTATTGCCAGATAAGTGAATGTACTTTTTTTTTAATAGAATTTTTTTTGAAGTGAATTTTTACTTTTTTGTTTTTATTTTTAATTTTAAAATTTTTTTTACCAACCAAAATCATTGATGACAGTACATCACAGATCACTCTACCAGTTCATGCCAGAGTCACGCGGACAAAGTGATTGACAGGTGGTAATGTCTGTGTAACTTATATTTATTTATGTTTCGTTCGTTATGAACTAACTATACAATACAACAATCCCTGCACCCCCCACTCAGAGACGATGTCATTGTCCATTCGTCATGTTTCTCATTAGACATCGTCGATGACAAATTGGTCGACATCACCCAACCCTCATCTGTATTTTGATGATGTAAAAAAAGAATTTGGAAGGTTTAACATGTTCAGAGAGTAGTCAAGGGTTGAAATCAGGTGAAAAAAATCAGTTGTTTCTGTACTGAATTTAAATATTTCTTCCAGCGACTAAAAAGGAATGTCTATCTGAAGTGTGCTCGTCCTTGTCAAACATGTAGGATGGTCAGTGGTGGCAATGCTCTATACAAAAGTGTACTTGCTCACTGGAACTATACTGCGGTTTCCACTGATTTCTTGACCCTGGGCTTTTTCTCTCTCATCAGCTCAAGTCAAACCCCAGCAGCCGAGAAGAGCAGGAGGCTGAGGCTCAGCTGAAGAAATCAGATGAGATCCAGAGACTGCTGGCCCAGGCACAGGCACATTTCCACAGAGGAGAGTACAGCTCCGCAGCATCACACCTTGATGTCATCATTGAGGTGAGTAATCCGGGACCAGTGTTTTCAATTATTAAGACTACAATTCCAGACTTTTAAGGTTTATTTGAAGTACCGATCTAGGTAAATTTCTTAGATAAGCTGTCTATTAGAGATGTTTAATTAACCCTTGTATGGTGTTCGGTGTGTGGGACCCGTTTTCAGTTTTAATCAAACAACAAAACTATACAAGTAATTATTATTTGAAACTGAGATTCTCTGGCCTTGGCTCATTTGATGTGAAAAACATATATCAGAACACATTTTTTATGACCCCACCCTATATCCCCCCTTACACATTTATATTACAAACGGTGTCACGCTCTGGGTATTAAAGCCAATAGATGCATCTATAATTTCTGATGTTCAGTTATAGGTTTGCAAAATCAATAATGTATAATAAACATTGGAGATGATCACTCCATAAATTAAACAAATAAACATGGTAACTCTCTTAATCTTGCTCGCTCCAGATGTTTGCTTGAGGATGTTCACACGAATCTTTATGAAAGATAAACTTTTCTCTTTAGATAATAACATTATAAGTTTGCGCCGCTGAGGAACAGAGAACGTAACACTGTGTGGTGCAGTGACAGGCTAACGCTAGCTGCTAATGTTTTTAGCATTTTCTGAGAACCAAATCTTTTCCACTGAAGTGTAAATAAATGTAAAAAAAGCACAATAAATATTTTGACTGGAGAAAAATAAAAGTTTACCATATGTAGGAAGTGTAGTCTTCATGTTTGATTTTAAAATGTTTTTCTTATCATTAGTAATAGTGTTAATAATAATAAAAACAAGTCTTACTTGTTTAATACATGTGTTGAAACTCACGTAAATGAAATCTAAATTAAAACCATTATTAAAGTATTAACATTATGAATGTATTAACATTTCTTCTGAAGACCTGCAGAATCTAATAAGAATAAGTAAAAACAAAATGTTTTCCATTTCTGTGGACTCTGGGTTGTGCATTTGTTAACAGTAAATATAAGAAACACTTAAATGTCTCATTTTGTATGAATTTAAAAACAAAAAAAGGATATTCCAGATTTCAATATGCAGCTATTTTTTTTAATTACTGCATAAAACATTCACTGTCATGGAAAACAATCAGTGACAGTGATGAGTGGAAATAAATCACGAGTTGCAATTAAAAAGATTTTTTCACTATATTTATCCAACAAAAACACCATCTGTAAGTACTTGATTGAATGTGATGTCCATTTTAATGGATCAATGATCTGAACAGGGTTAAAGTAAAGACAATAATAAAGTGTATATTTGATCAAGTTAGAACAGTGATTTATAAAACATAAATGAATTATATGGACAAATAATTCCAAAGAATAAGAAATGATTCCATATATAAGTATAGACTATATATATAGCCACTAAATGACTTGAGATGATCAAACAAACAATTACAAGCTCTGGAAATTATACTAAATTATAATGCATTCTTTACAAATACAAACTGCAGCTGTGTGATATCCTGAGTTTGAGGGGATTCAATGCTTTTTCTCAACACAAATTCTTTGCTTTGGAATGGCATGTTAGTTATTGTTTGGTGTATCTGAATCAGAAAGTAATAGTTAATAATATTTTTAATTGTCATCAGAAATATTGAATTAAAATGCAATGGAAAAAATCAGCTCACTCTACATTTGTGCCTTTGATGACAGACTTGTGTATGGGACGCAGAGTCCAGAGAGATGCGAGCCGAGTGCTTCATTCAGATGAGTGAAATGGGAAAAGCTGTCAGTGACCTCAAAGCTGCTTCCAAACTCAAAAGTGACAACACTCAGGCTTTCTACAAGCTCAGCACTATCTACTACAACCTAGGAGACCACGAGATGTCCCTCAAGTAAGGCAGTGCTTTTTCTTCAGCAGTCCAGCTTTCTTTTGTGTCAAAGGCTTACCTTTACCAGGCTTTTATCTGAAACCGTACTGCATGTGTACAGTAGAGCAAAGATTATTTCATTGCGATGCAATTTAACGAACCTGTTTTGTGTTTAGTGAGGTGAGAGAATGTTTGAAACTGGACCCAGATCATAAGCAGTGTTTCAGCCACTACAAACAAGTGAAGAAGCTCAACAAACTTGTACAGTCTGCAGAGGAACTCATCCAGCAGGAAAAGTAAGTCATGCTGCATGATTTGAAAAGTTAAGAATAAAAAGAGATGCATACAATTTAAAAAACATAACTTTGACCTCCTTTCTCTTTATTGTGAGTCTATTTAGAACAAAGCTCTTAGCACCAATTAAGTATTGTACAATAACTGTAGAGATAGTATTCAAGAGGTGTTTGAAGTGGATTTAATTTCCTCCCACTTTTATTTATTCTTTCTGTTTTTGAGAGAAGATGTACCATTTATCCTCGCCAATTGTTTATTGTTGGTCATTATGACAAACTACATGTTGCATTGCTTGTCTAATTCCCAGGTTCAGTGACGCAGTCAGTAAGTACGAGTCCGTTCTGAAGACTGAAGCCAGTGTTCCTCAGCTGACGCTCAACACCAAAGAGAGAATATGTCACTGCCTTTCCAAGGTAAGGCTGCGTTTCCATCGCCGGGGGAGACGAGGTGTTGCACCGTTTCAGGACACACTTTTAACCCTAAATAATTTTAACTTAAATGAAATTGGGACAGACATAGTCTCACTCTTTTTAATGTTCTGTATATTTTACTGAAAAGAAAACATGTGGAGTATTTTGAGTGTTCTTCAAGCAAAAAGTAACTTAAAAAAAAGCTGATATTAGTGTTTTATGTGCTTTAAAACAGTCGTCCCTTGATTAATTGTTACCAGCAAGCAAAATAAGTTATTAAGTATTTCCAAATTAATGTTAATATGTGTCTGATCAATATTCATTTAGAAAAATCTTTTAGTTTGGAAAAAATACCAGATTCTCCCAGTTACATCTTAGTCACATGCTCATGGTATGTTGTTGGCGCAATGTTACGAGGAAGCTGGTCCCAACTATACGGAGTACTGCGTGCAAAAGCTTACTCCATTTTTGTATTATAATGTTTACTGCACAACTGATGGCTTTGTGCCTCTTAATATTAAACTTTCGCCACATTCTTTGCATGCTTCTTGTATAGGTAGCAAAATAAAATTGCATAGGTGGCAAAATGTTGTGTTCAAGTTGGTTGTAACAACAGCATCTTGCATCATAATATGCAAAGCAGATTTGTTTGGTCCGTGTCCATACTTCAGATGTAGCTCCCCTTTAGGGACAAGCTCCCTGTCTCCATGCAATTTTTTTTTCTATTTGGCACATCAGTCAACTGATGAAAACCTATTACCTATTGGTATTACTATATAAAATATTATTCTTGCATTTTTACATAGAGAATAATAACGGACAATAGACTTTTCATTTTGTCTATCCGATAGTCATAACGCACAGCCCTATGGCGGACCAGTGCTTTAAAATGCAAAGAAATCCAATTATTTTACTATCTTGAAAAAAATGTAAACCTGTTGTACCTTATTTGCTAAAAACGCTCTCATGCAGAAGGAAGGTGGCTTGAAGGGCATTTTTATGATACATCGCTATAACTACAGCACAGTTTGTGTTTGGTGTGTTCTTGAATGAATTGTATGGCCTGAGAGTTGGAGCACACAATCTGATCACAGCGTTTGGTCGGATGGTGAAAAAGCAACTAGTGTGCTCTAGTGTAAACACTGCATCGGTGAGATTTAAGTGCATGTAGAGCACTGAAAAGTCTTGATTTGATCTCAATCCGCAGGAGCAGCAGACGGCCAGAGCGATCGCGGTGTGCAGTGAAGTTCTGGAGAGCGCTCCTAACAATGTCAATGTTCTGAAGGACCGAGCGGAGGCACTCTTGCAGGACGAGCTTTATGAAGAAGGTACATCAAATGATGACTAAACTATTCTATTTCAAAAAACACAAACATTTCAAATACAATATAAAGGCACCCACTAATTACAATGGGCATTGGAGCCTTAAAACAAAGCTCAACCGACCCCTTTTTTCCAAAAACAAAAACCTTGTTAGATGCTGTTGTTTGTGTCCTTGTCTCACATAAATGTGGTTTGGCCTTAATCGAATTGGTTAGAGCCAAGGGAGAGTAATAGAACACAGCCTTAATTTACAAATTACATAAAAAATAAAATGTAAACAAAAAATAAATAAATAAATGATAATAATTAATTAATATGTAAATTACCCAAAGACATTTGATACAATTAATATGGTCACAGTTTGTGATCGGATTAAATACATTTCATAATTTATATTATAAAGAAAAATATACTTTTTTTCCCTGTAATTAGAGCCATACATAAAATTAGTAATTTATTTGATATTTTGTGCAAAGTGGAGGGCCAACATCCAAGGTGAGCATATTTAGCAGTCCTACTTGGGAAATGTTTTAACATCTTTTACTTTGGACTTAAATATATTGTGTAAATTGTTAAAAAAAAAAGTTAGGTATGCACCAATTAACTGAAATCTAGTACATCTTGGGTTATTTCATCATCATGTTGCAGATGAAGAGAAAAAAAACTCGGTGTCATATCGACTAACATACAACAAAAATGTGCCTTAGTAACAAAATTGCGTATAAAAGCATCTATAACTTGCATATACCATGTAAGTTTGTGTTATTTCTGTCTTTTATAAGTTCTTTACTAATCTACCTATAGTCATGCTTTTCAGTAATATCTGGTCTTTTTTTTTTTTTTTTTTTTTTTTTTTTAAACAAAGGAAACTTGCTCATGTTGCTCGTATTTCTCCGGAGCTGATAGCCTTGTGTTCTGTCTGCAGCCATTAAGGACTTCCAGAGCGCTCAAGAACACAGCGAGAACGACCGGCAGATCAAGGAAGGTCTGGAGAGAGCTCAGCGGCTTCTCAAGCAGTCCAAGAAGAGAGATTATTACAAGATCCTGGGAGTCAAGAGGTGAGACGCTGCTCTCCAGCATCAACTTGGAGGGGTAAAACAGAGTGAACACACTTGTGAAACTATTGTTGTTGCAGAACGGCCCAGAAAAAAGAAATCCTGAAAGCGTACAGGAAGCTGGCGCAGCAGTGGCACCCAGACAATTTCCAGAATGCTGAGGAAAAGAAGAAAGCTGAGAAGAAGTTTATAGATATTGCTCAAGCCAAAGAAGTGCTCACTGATCCAGGTACAGATAGTTGGGATGGTAGATATGTGGATGGATTCAACAATGATTGGTCGATTAGTTTACTTTAAGAAAAAACAAATTGTGGTTGAACAATCTCTTAAAACCATCCTAAGCTCTGCTGCCATCTACTGGAAACCAATGACTTTTAAATGACAATCACTACTGCATTAAATTATAATGCAGATAAATAATTTTACAACTTAATCTTTACAGTATTTTATTGGGTTAGGTTTTGTCACCTAACATTCAGGGCAGAGAAGTGTTCAGGGACAGAGTAACAGTTTCAGAGATGACGACAATATTTCTAGATGGGCTTTTGAATTTGAAATGCTTTATTTTAATGCATATTTTGTTCTTTTATGCCATTTAGCTTTTATTGGGATTGTGATTATGTAGACAAATAGCTAAATTTGAGAGAGAAACAGAGAAAGGATCAAAAGTTCATGATTCCCTTGGGATATCACTGTGAACCAGCACTTAACATTTCTGCTCAATGACCAGCAAGAAAGATAATTTGTTTATTTCAACATCTAAATCAGGGGTGTTATATTCAAACTTAGTAAGGGCCTCGGTTAGAATTTTCACTAAAGTCCAAAGTAATATTATAGTAAACCAGATTTTATGGTCTTTGGCAGCTAAGCTTTGGATTAGGAACTTTAGAAAATGAATGTTATAATGACAAAAGACTTTCCATGTTGAAGTTCATGCCCCTCTACCGAATTTAATTTGGGAATTAATTACTGTTCTACAGTTAAATGCAGGTTTTGTTTGTTGTACATGCAGAATGCAACACAACCCTTCATTCGTCAAGTAAGCCGTTGCTGCATAAAGTCCCTATAGTCTTGCAAATCTTAAAAAGTTCTAACACTAGCCTAATAAAGATTCATACTTGTCAAAACATACTTGTCAAAAACATCTCTCAAAATTAGAGACTTGTCTTCGCTGCAGACGATAGTTCGGTTCAGTTGTGCACATGGCAATGCCATGCACATGCTGACATCATGCACTTTTAAGAGCGCATGTGTTGCGCATTCGGTTACTGCGCATGTGGTTATCTACGCCGGACGCGCTCTATTAAACATGATGTGAATGAAAGTACAAGACTGTTTTACGCTGTGTGTGTAATATTTGCGATGGAGGAGTGAATTTAGTTTAAAATCAGCTGTACATTAACATTTTCATTCAGGGAAAATATACATATATATTGTTTTAATAAATAAACGGAAGTAATATTTACTTATTAAATTGACAATCAACATCTGATGAGGCGTTTCAGTCCTATTCGCTTTATAAAGTTATGCTTTTTTTTTTCTCTAAAGTTTAAGAAATTATATCTTTAATATAATATATAAATATAGCATGTCTTTCAAATACGGTTTGTTTTTTAATAAAGTTCTTGACATCTTGTTTGATTAATTTGTTTATATTTTATGACAAAATCATCTATTCACTTAAGAGTCGTTAAGTTTTCATCAAATCTGTTTGTAGACGTGTAAAAAAAATCACACAGCAGTAAATCAAATTTGTAATTTTATTTTCACATATACACAACATTGTTGATGGCGACGTTTCATCCAAGATTGTAGAGAAACAATCTGAAGTGGCCCTATTTTCATCAACGTTCTGTGTTTTTTTTTCCATATCATAACCACTAGTTGTCGCTGTGGGGCCAGGTCTCAGATTGTTTAGAAGCCTCGAATTAATTCGGCTCACTTGATTCATCAGTTTTGGGGTTTCACAGAGCTTTGGTTTGCCCATCACTAGTTATTACCATCAAAACCATCTTTGTTTTGGTGGATTTGAGGAAAGTTGGCCTGACAAGAATAATCGGTTGGCAAATGCTCCGTCTTTTACACATCCACAGTTAAATGTGCATGATGTTGGAACGTGCACATCACCGAACTGCCATCTGCAGCAAATACTTCTTACAAAATTGGTTGTGTGTATATGTCTTTGAAGCTGTTTTAAAAATGCACTTTAAAATGCATATTGTCTAAGAAACAGGTCCTTTGAAGAGTTTATGTACACTTTCACTTTAACGAAGGTTCACCATGCTCTTCCTCCTATCCCACACTTTAATAAAACTCAGTTTTTTTTTGTTTTTAAATATTAACATGAATACATTGGTCTGTCTGCTAAACAGTGCAAACTAAAATATTTGTTAATTTTCAGATAGTTTTGCAATAGATGGTTTAAAAGAAAATGTTGATCAAATCTGTATTGCTCTGTTTGCTGTTGTCTTAAAATGTGCCCCCATCATTAGGCGTCTGTTGATATGACTGAGGCATACAATGAGTGGCTGGTTTCATATTGTGCTAAAATCATATAAATATACAGAAAATAGGAGTCTACCTGCAGTCGAAAAATTCTCCCCTTCTACATTCAATGATTCGTGTTAGCGAACGAGCAGTGTGTAACTCCACTTTTTATGCAAGGCCCACTCCTTGTCATGTCATTAACTCACAGTTGACGATGACTGTTTTCTGGGATTTTTACTGCTCTCGATCATAATGATTGCACATGTGTTGTTTGCATCACTCCACCATTCAAAAGAACTCTGAGTTTAACTGATAAACAGAGGTAATACTTAGTTATCAGCAGTGTGGCGTCAATGACAGAACTGGCCTGAATGTGTTTTTAACCTGGATTTTTAAATAGCTGAAACAAGATGATTTGATGGTAGCCCAAAGCGAAATTCATGGTGGACTATTGTCCTCCACAGTCAGACTTGCAAACAGTATGATATGAAAATCTTTGTTTGTTTGTTTTTTTTCTTCAGAGATGAGAGTAAAGTTTGACCAGGGTGAGGACCCTATGGACCCAGAGAGTCAGCAAGGTGGTGGAGGACATCACCAGCACTTCCACGGTGGCTGGGACAACTTCCAGGGATTCAATCCGTTTGGTTCAGGACCTTTTAATTTCAAATTTAATTTCAACTAAGGTTTGAAAGGAGGACCTGGAATCAGCTAGTAGGACCTGGATTCTAGAAAACCTGCTGACGGGTACGGTTCTCACCAGACAAGTGCCTGGAAGCTTGTGGTTAAGTGACCCAATCTGCTATGGTGGCTCTTTAAAGCTACTCCTCTATTTTGAGGAATCTTATGATTGAGATGGTTAGGGTTAAATGTAATTTAACACTAAGGAGCTATGACCTTTTACATTCATGAGAATGTGTACATAGGAAACTATTTTTCTATGGATCCAATAAGGATGTAAATAATGAAATAAAGAGACAGTTATTTAAATCAATTGGTTTTTATATGTTTTTGTTCTAAATATTAAGTACTGAAAGGGTTTTTTTTTTTAAATAGAAAAAAGTACTCTGGAACAGCTGCAACATGAAAAACAAACAGCAGGTTATTAACAGAAAACCTCTTGTTCTGTTTAAAAATATCTATTCCTAAGAATCACATGCAGGCTTTTGAGGCCCTGTCGACATGTACCCGGTTATTCTTTTTTTCTTACCCCGTTCACATGTCTGTTCTGTGATTAAACACGTTATGAAATATGTAAATATTGTGGAGTCCTGTCCATCTCAGAAGATCTGCTTTAGCACAGAGAGCCAGAGTGCTAACTCTCGCTCTGTCTCCATTAACCGTATGAAGCTCTGAACAAATGCTGCTGCATCAGATAGAGCTCATATAACTCCTTCAAACGCTCCATAAACAAGAATTTGCGCGGTTATCTTATCCACATGAAACGAATCAGTAGCGTTTGGCCTGCGTTTTCAAATTAACTCAGTTACAGTGAAAGCGCTGCTCTGATTACGTGTGGACGCACCCTGTAACCACGTTAAAAAAAGTGCTGTTAAAATAATTGTGTACTTCTGAAAATGAGTGTCTACTTTAAGGGTGCAGTATAAATGTTCAGTTCGAGACACAACATAAATGTCTAAGAGAGTAAATTAGTGTAATCAGGAAGGCATCTTTCTTCATGGAGCTTTCATTGATTGAAGCTTAACACATCTCTAAAAAAACTCAATGGTGAACTCAGTGGCCATAGCAAGAAACTGCTATTTTTCAACAGCGCTTGATGGATTTTCTGAGTTAGACAATAATTTTTCTCTCAGCAAACTGGTGGTACACAATCTCCACTTACTACACTACCAAGTATTTAAAGAAAAAAAAACAAGTAAATGATTGAAAAGGAGAATATAGATAACACATGTATGGAATAATTACTTGCACCCAAATAGCTGAAGTGCAAATTTTCCATTCATACAAAGTTCATATATTGCTTGCAATTGAAAGAGTCTTCAATTTCCATTGACGACCCTATCCAACATGTTAGTCCCTTTTAAGAAAACATCCTAAAATTGATTTGGTTTATAAGCTAAGGTTTGTGAGGTAATATAATCATTCCTATTTAAAAAAACTATTCATGCTAGTTAGTAATCACATATTTTTCATCATCACACCACAGCATGTTTACACTTAAAGGCATTTAAAAGTGCATGTTTTTTTGTTTATTTGTCTTTTTTTATTCTCCAGCATTCATTCTTTAATGGAAAAAACCTTTCAAACTTTGGAGATGCATTAAAACATTGCACGTTTAAGGTCCTTCTTCAAATAAACAATAATAGTGTTATTTCTATGAAATACTTGCTTCTGGATGTTAGAGCTTATTCCTGTTGTAAAATTATAGCCTTTTATTTAAAATTCATTTAACCCCTTCATTTAAGTAAAATGACTTAAAATACTGTACAAATGTTTGCTGGAATAGTTACAAATGTCAAATGAACAAATAATTACACACTTCACTGAATGAATGTACACAATGTTGGCATGTTCCCTTGAACTGTACATAAATTGCAGATAACACTTTTTCTTTAACAATAAAATATTTCCTAGTGCACTGTCCTCGTGACAAAATGACTGCGTTCAAAAATCCCAGGAAGATATGATGATACTCGAGTGCTAGAGTTCATCGCGCTGATTGCCTGTCAAACACGATAAGGTTCACATAGCTTAGCATTAATTGTGATTATTAGCACACATTGATCTTTTTAAATAATAAAAACAGTATTACCTATTTGCTCTGGTGTTGATGTACTGTGGTGTAAATCCTCCTGTTTCAGCCCTTTAAGAAACGTCTTGATCTCATTGTCGTATTCTGCCCACTCTGAAACTATTCGCACAGCTGCACTCAGCTTTGGCTCTTTAGTCTTTGGATTATTGCACTGTAATAAACAAACCCCAAAGAAACAGTCGATTTTAGTGCTAAAACATATCTTCAACAGAACTTTGAGTTGTTACTAGTTTACTTCTAGCTTCTAGATACACCTCCCAATACTGTTCACACTTAGCCAATCAAGACTAACAATTTTTTTTTCTCCAAATATCAAGTCCCATTTTATAGTTAAGTGAGAGTCTGATGTATAAACTTTATGAATACAATTTAAGTTTGGTAAATATTTATTAAAAAAATAAATACATGAAATATAAAAGCCTCATCGTCAAACAATCACATTAAAAAAGACACAGAATCAAACATATAAGAATAATTTTTTACATTTAAGGATTATGAGAAATAAAAATCCTCTATACTATGTAATATTTCACCACTAGCGGTCGCACTTATGATGCAAACATTGATCGTTATGTAGATAGGTGACCAGCAGAAGCTGCTAAAACTGTAATAGAAATAATAAAATTAACATAAAATAAGATTCACATAGAATGTTTTAGCAATCACCCTTACAAACATAACAGTAAAGTAATCATCATGCTATACGATGACAATTTTACCTTTGCAAGATGCATTTGCTAACATTGTAGTCAAGTCAAAATATAGCAACATGTAGCTGGTCCCCGTTAACAAGTTGCTGAGATCTGCATCCGCACCTCTCCCCTGCAGCCTTATCTAATGAATCGTTTCCCAGGAGCACTCGGCAGAGAGGAGAGGTGCAAAGAGGACTATATTTAACCCTGTGTTTGTGTGCTAGCTGTAGTTGGAAGGGAAAAATCTGGAGATGAAGTGGAGAACCCTATTTTACACTTCCTGTTTCATAGTGATATCAATAGTATTTTAAATAACCTCCAAAATGTTTGAACATTAAAAAGACAAAACTGGTCATACATGAAGATGTAAAAATGACCATTTAAACTACTCTTGAAACCTTTCAAATTTGAAATACAAATACACTGATACAATGAAATCCTAATGGAAATATCAAGATTGATAAAAAAAAAAACTTTGACATTCAAGTTGCAATCAACATATGCATCTAGCTTGTAATACATTAAGCAAAACAGATCAATAATCTCCAACTGCCAACTATCATACTTTCTATGCTTGGTTTCAAAATAAGATTAAGTGCACCCAAAATCTAAATACAATTTAAGAATTATTCCATCAGCCTTCAATGGTCTTCTATTTCCAGCAAGATTTGAAAGTGCAAATTGATGGATAATCAAATACTTTAATTCATTATTATTTAATTGATTTAAAATATATTGTAGTTCTAATTTCAATTTAAAGAACAATACATACACATAGGTAGTGTGGTTGAAAATAATGTGGGAACTTTTTGGGAGAGTTGTAGATTGCTACCAGAAAAATACAAGCACAGTTGGAAGAATCTGATTGGATTGATCAGAAAGTATTTGCATAGGTTGCCATGGCACAAGTATTCTCTCTAATGGGGGAACAGACAAAGGTCAGCCATGGCAGTTGACTTGGCTGATGATGGCTTTTGAATAAAACCTGCTTTCATTTGACTTCTAAAAGTTTGACAAATTTTCTTCAAACCTAATAAATGTAATTAAACAAAAACACATATATAATATAATAATTAAAACAAGTATATACATAAATAAATAAAGAAAGAAAGAAATACATTTACTTATTTACTTAATGTTTAAAAAAAATTGCACAACCTGTCTAACAATATACTGAGCTACATAAAAAAAAAAAAAAAACAATAAGCCAGACTCATGAAGATTGTGCGGACACACATTATATACAATCACTGAATATAGCCTATAAAAAATGCTCCATTGCCCTAAAGTGTTTTATCGCAAGCAAAATATCAGGTGGTGCAGGGAAACCATGACGTTTTCAACTAAGTATATGTCTGCGCATGCATGGGACATATCTTGCAGACTAATGATATGACAATCTTAAGCTCACCCTAAATTATACAGATTGAATGTGTCTCTTAAATAATTTATTTAGAAATTTATGGAACCCGCCTACGCAATTGGATCAAATTCTTTTTTTAAGCTGCAGCATGTGTTTGTAAGAATAGAAACGTACCAGATCGATGGTCTTGGCGGTCCCTTTGGAACCGTCATCACACCAGGTCTCACACCACAGCCATTCCTGAGGCAAGGACTTGATGGCTACCTGATGGATCATGTTGTTGGGAAGATCCTGTTGGCATAAAGCACAGATGAGTAACATTCTTTAACATGAATAAATGAGAACCTTTAACATGGATAAAGTGATCGGTCAAGCAGATCCAGTACCTGGTCCAGGTTGGACAGGCTGTTAGGATCTTGACTCAAAGCTTGGTACTGTCCTCTGAGCCGATCTCCAGCTGCAATCTTCCGGAATTTCTTTAAGTCAACCACATAAAGTGCACTGGAAAAAGAAACAGAGTTGTTAACTTTTTTATTGTAAATCTTTTCACTACATTTCTGTCAGTAATTTGTTTAAGCAATAGTAATAGAAGAAAAAAATTGTCTAAATAAAAACATTTGAAATAAGAGCTGCAGCTAAACATAGAAACCACCTGTTTCTTGAAATGTCATTAATATACTTCACATTACATCTAAAAGTCTGTTTAACAAGATTCACAAATTAAAAGAAGCAAAAAGGAAAAAAAGCAAAAAATTTAAATATAAAGTTTCTTCCAAATATGCACATGTTTGGAGCCCCTAAAAGGGCTGGGCAGAAAGGAAAAGTATAAAATGGGAGGAAAATATAAATGTTTTATTGTAATGTAAGAGTTTTCCTTCCCTTTGCAAATTTCTCACAAATATTTGCATTACCTCACAAAATATTTGCATTATAAGTATAACACTTTAAAAGGCAAAGCAAGTTTATTTGTATAGCACATTTAGTACACAGGGTATTTCAAAGTGCTTAAATTGGAAACAAAGAATAAAAATAAAATCAAGCATTAAACAAGTCATATGAAAGCATATCGATTAAAAACTGAAAATGAAGACATAGATTAAGATTATATATATATATACTCCAGTTTGTTTTAGTGCTCACTTGACCAGCTGTCATTTTTATTTTATTGCATACCATACTTTTAAAACAACTGTTTCTCTTAGCTTAATTATGGTCTGGGCATTAAATGCAATACATTGACAAACAAATAAATTTTTAGGCTATTTTTTTTATAATTGTATTGTAATTTATAATCTGCAATTTAACTAGTGTATTATAGATACAACATATTTTAATTACTATTCAGCCCCATGTTCTGTCCTGCCCTAACCTGATGTGGTATCTCCTATGTCCAAGGTGAGAGGCCCAGTAGCCAGTCTTCCAGAATCGATAGCCTTCCATTTCTCTCCTGCTATCGCAGAATGGTGTGTAGCCATAGGGGGCACCCTCTAGGTCCAAGTCTCTCAGCTCTTTCAAATCAGCCCTCACAATCTAAATAAACAATAGTTTTACAATAGTAAATCACAGGGACAATATTATTTCTCCAAACTTCTGCTACTTAAAATAAACCAAACATTTAGGCTTGACACAAAGGCAGACTCACAAACCTAATATTAAAAAGAACTTGACAGTAGTTTTGGTTACCTGATCAGCATCAACAAAGATAATCTTATTGACGGCCAATGGGAAAAGCACATCCAAAAAAAGGATCTTATAGCCCCAGATGATGCGCTGCTTCTCTGTCTGCTGGTGAAGCCAACGCGGCCATTTATACTGGACCAGTTCATACTGGAAACCATAAGCTTTCGCCATGTGAGAGATTGTTTCCTGATGATTAAAATAGTCAGCCTTCAATAACATTTTCCATATATGGGCATGGAAACAGCTGAAAATGGTGCCAGGCTTACCTTAAATGAGGGTGAAAGGTAGTTTTTGAGGAACCAGAACTTGACAGGGGTAGTGGTGTGTCGAAGGACAGAGACCATCATAATTCTGTAAGATGAGAAGTTGACTTAGTTTAAACAAAGAGGTTGAGACAACTTCAGCTCATTCTAAACACAGCTAAACCAGTCCTTAACAAATCCAGAAAGCTTATTATTAAATCGTATTACAAAGGTTCTGAGGCCCATTTATGACAATATGTGGTTTCTTACAAAAAACGTTGCATACAGACAATGCAGCTATAGAAACTTTGCAGTACAAGTACAATATTATACTTTGAGCATGGGCCAGGGAGAACAGGAGGCTGGAAGGCAGCTGCTGAAAGATACATAATTCTGTAAAATGTATTATTCATGAAAAGCAAGTAAAAGTTAATTGGCTTTGGAAGAAATCTTGAGTCTTTCCTTTGAACATGCGATTACATTGGATAAGGAATTTGAATAAGTTGGAAAACTACATCATAACTAGTAAGATATAGTACATTTGGACAAAATGATATTAAAAGATAAATACTCATCCTACTTCTTGTAAAATTACCAGTTGAGTTCTCTGTGTTGAGAAAAGCAGGAGTCTAGTTCACTGTTAGTTAATCTGATCATAAAAATCTGTGTACATATGCAATATTAATACATTAGAGCCCAGGAATGGCAGCACATTATGGACATTTAAATGTATTTAAATGTGCATTTACTGACTGCTGCCCCAACAGTTTAGCACATATATGTCTTTTATTTCATTCTATGAAAAAATAATGAGACTGCATGATGCCCAGTGGGTGCAGAAATGCAAGTAATGAACAGAAATGAATAGCAGGCTTTCTGAGATTTAGTAAGGAAGTTTCTTTAGCTAGCTTTTGTATTAGAAAAACAGATTCAGATCAGACACAACACTGGTATCATTATAGTTCACAAACGGCAGATTGATGGGCAAAATTTTGATTGCAAGGATAACCCATGGCTTCCGATTTCTGTGACTCAGTGAGGTTTTTGAGAAGATTTTCATACTAGAAACACAGACTCAAGACAGACTCGTCCTGTTTCAATGCTCTGCACAAGCTTCAGCATGGGTCGTCTTATATTGGATGAGGCAACGTTTTTATTGAATACTTTACTTGTATATATTTTTTGTTAAAACATTGTTTTTTAACAAGTATTTTAATTAAATTTGGTCAGTGACTGTGAAATGTGCTTTACAAATAAATAGACTAGAATAGAATAAAGTAGAGGTGGAAATGTTGCTGATATTGCAGTGTTCAGGAACATGTCAGTCCTACCTCAAGAAGCGCTCGTATAAATGTCCAGAGGCCACAGAGAAAATGTTGAGAACGTCTTTCTTCTGGATATCTTCCTTCATACTTTGCCCACTAGCAAAGCTGTAAAACACCGTAAAAATGTTCTCACTAAAAAGCTCTGCATAGAAAGAGACATGCTTCATTTCATCAGCTTTTGTACTGATTGTGATGGCCCTTGTTTTCAATAGCAACTTTTTAGAATGTCAAGATTTCCACAAATGGTAAAAACAACACTTTTATCGACAGTTATTGTTTGTTTATAGCCAACGCAGCATCATAGTTTTTTTCATGGCTTTATTAGTACAACTTAAATATAAATTCACTTTAATAAAATAGTTTAAAATATGTCATTTTGCAGTCCATTTAAATAATTTGTACAAGTTTATTGTAAAATTAAAGCTTATAGTTTATTCAGCACTGTAAAGATTGTTTTTAGGTTTCAGAAGTAGTTTTCTCATAGTCATATATTATGACAAATCTACAGGGCATCATCAACAATAACCAAATGCAAATATATAGAATTGCAAAATATTCTACTAAAAGCTGTAACCTCTACTTAAATTACTTAAACTTAGGTTAAAAGTGGAATCTATTTTCATATGAAATTACACACTCGTTGATTTGTCATGTACATGCTTTCAAAATGTTTTGTAAATATTGTGTTTAAATCAGAAACTGGTAATTAGCATGACCGACATATTCTTGATTTCCAAACACTGGCTGGCCACTGGCAAATTTGTATCAAAGCCATAAGTTGTGATAGTAGTGAATATTTGGGGAATGTAATATGTTATTTATTTATGTGTTATATATATATTTTATTTATTTATGTGTTATATATATTATATTTATTTATAATCAAATTCAACAATGATAGTTGTAAAGGTTGTAAAGGTATTTTAAATGGCAAAGCAGTTAGATATTTGCTAGTATTTATTCAGCACAGCGACTATTTGGAGCACCTTAGGAGGGATGAGGAATGGTGCGCCTTGGATTTTACCAAGGAATGTCCTGGCAGTTCATGAAAGAGGCAGTCATAACAGCTTTAATTGTACATCAAACATCTCCCACAGCTTGCAACCAAAGTGCCCTCAAAATCAAAAACCAAAACATGATAGGAATGAGCGGCCATGATAGAAAACAGCTCAGTGGTTGAAAGTGATAAAAACTTAAAAATAAGAAGAAGGAATTGGGGAAACATTTAAAGATTTGTAATTGCTCTTGTACTAAATATATATTAAACAACAGCAGGATTACAATATTTTCATTTAATCCACTGAAGTGAAAGTATATATGACGCATCTCGTACTTACTCAGAACGTCATCAAATAAAAAACACATCATCTGCAGCATCCCAATTTAATGCTACCTTTGCAAAGTTTGGAGAAATCTTCACATGATCGCGTTTTCTAACTAACAAGTCACACTTTAGGAACATCTTGTTCCTTCATTTCACTGCTACAAAATCTCCTCATAAGCAAGATACAAGAATATTTAGTAAATATTGTGGAATGGTGGTGATGTAACCTTGCTGAGACAAGAGGCAAACCATTTCTACATGTGGAGAGCGCAGCGTATGAAATTCAAGCCTGAGCAAAAAATCTATGCCGTAAATGACATGGGAAAACAAAAAGTACAAAAGATGGGATAAAATAGAGATATCCCTACCTTTTTTCCAAAGAACTCTACACACGGACAATGACAGGAATAAGCAATGGAAATAGATCAGAAAACGCAACCAACAGAGCTATTAGTTAAATGGAAAAAGCATTTAACTTTAAGCATATAACTAATCTAAACCAAATTGCTCTAGCTGAAAAATTAATATTAAGAATTCTGAAATTTGAGTTAATATCCAAAAAAGCTAAATGAGATTTTAAAAAAGAAAAAGAATTTCAGAATTTAATATTTAATTTAGTTAAAATTAACATCACAAAAACGAAAAACATAGAACAGGTTGTAACAATGAAATTTAAAGAAGTTATAGATATTTCATAAAGAAAGCTTCAACCACAGAGGCGGTTCCGACCAATTTAAGTAGAGATTTAGGATGTTCTCTAAATGAATAATCTGAAACAAAAATCAGCTGTGTTCCTCAAACTGCTTAAGACGTCATTGTAACGCAGATCAGACTAACCTAGTTAAGGAGTCCCAGAGACCCTTGGGTTCAGTTTCTTCGCTTAGAAGATCCTGGTTGAGCTTGTCAGGCTTTTTCTGGACCTAAAAATGTGAAAAGTTTTTAGAATTTTCACTGCTGGTTCAGCTGCGGCTTCAACTCGAGTCTACAACACAAAAATAACACCTACTCTGACTTTGATGATGCTGCTGTGGAAGCTGTTGAGTACCACAATGACGTCCCCAGCATCGGCAGGAGAGTCCGTCCCATCATGCCTAAACAAACACAGCAGGTCTTCATGAACAAAAATACTGTACTTTCAAAGTGGAATGAAAATGACTGGATATACTCAACATCTGTGTTTAGTCTGATTAATGTAGTTTTCATTTCAGAGACTCAGATAATACAATTATTATACAGATAAGCACCAAGAAAAAGGAGGAATAGTATTATAAGAAAGAAATGTAGGGAAAACATTGGTGTGATGAAGAAAAGATTAGAAAGCAAGCTATGGTGAGCAATAACATGATTAAAAAAAAACAACAACTCCTTTACAACACCTGTAAAGCCAACAAAAATAGAATGAAATCAGAAGATATTAAGAGAATAAAGCAAACCCATTTCACACAAAATTTGGGAATTAAAAAAAAACCTACAAAAAACTGTGGCGACTAAACAAAAAAAATTCAAAAACAAAACAATATACAATTTAAAGAGAAGAAAGGAAAAACTGCCCTCCCCAAAAAACTTTTAAGAAATTACATTAAAATGACAAAGTAAATTCATTAACAGCAGTCTATACTCTATAAACTACTAAAACAGTAGAGAATTTGAAGACAAGGCAAATAAATAGGCCAAAGGACATGGAAATAATTAACAATAGCAGTGACTAAAGTAGGACAACATTAAAAATAAAGACCAATCTAATAAAAAACCCACAAAAATAGAGAATATAAAGACAGCACAAAAAACAGAGCCAACAACAATGATTAAAATGTCAATATGAAAAAAAAACACTCAGCAAGAAAAAAACAAAAAAAAAAAACAAAAACCAAACATTAAAAACAAAAACAGTACAGAATATGAAAAGAGGCAAGACATTAAAGAGCAAGAAAAACAATCTGGTAAAGAAAACAAGATGATATTTACTTTCTTAGCACACCACAATTACACCTTTCTAATTTTGAGCATTTTATTTTGAATGTTGACATTCACAAATTAAACACTGTCAAAAAGAGCCTTGTTTGATTCAGCATCTTCAGTGAGGATCGTTATCTATTAGTTAGCAAATTTTCAGAGAATTACACACTGAAGGAACACTGCATTTTCATTTATTTACCACTCAGCCATGTGTGTGTGTTTTTGTGTATGTGTGTGTACACAGAAGCCAGACTGAATGAACAATCTCACATATTGTGTGAAAAATGATTCAACTTGAATACCTTGATCGCTTTCACATTAGGCTTGAATATGTCATATCATGCACCTTTAATTTATAATAAACATTTGACCTCTCTAGACTATCACTGCAATCTCAAACACTGCCTTTAAAATCACCTCAAATGGCTGTGGTCCACGAAATAAAACATGTACGCAATGCTCCTCCCACTGCCATGCTTCAATCATGCCCCTGCTGGGTTTTTTCTTGTTGCCACACAGAAAATTTCCAATGAATATTGTGTTTATTTTAGATAATGCTTTCATTGGCAGAAAAACTGAGTGGTAACCATTTCCAGGTAACCATTTTAACTAATGGTAAATATTTTATTTCTTTTAAAAACTTGGAGAAAGTCCATGCTTTTATTTTTCCAGATTAGATAAGTGTAACTCCTTATATGTTGGGGTTGGCCAACTTTGTTTAGCAAATTGGTCAACATAATGTTGTTATTAATCTGTGCTTTCTAAATAAATTGTCATCTTTTAAAAGGACACGTTTTTTCATTGTTTATTGACACGTTTCTACTATGGTGACAGCCCGGCACAAACACAGCTTCTTCCCTCAGGCCATTCAGCTCTTGAACCCATGATTTCCCTCACCAACACGCTCATATTTTTCATCTAAATATTGCACTAAGCAACAAGACTCTGATGTGCACACTTCCAATCGCTCTACATTCTGTTGCTGCACTTTACTTCTACTCTATGCTTTGGTCTGCACATTACCTCCAAAGCCCATCTCTTAAGCACCTTGGACTTCTATAGTTATAGTTCTATTACTTTATATTTTACTACTTCTATTTCTAGAATATACTCTATTTAATTTTAACTTGAGTAATTTACTTATATAATCTGTGTTAAGGTACCTGTGTTGCTGTGCAACATTATTGCGTCGTTTTTTTGTACCAACACTGGAGACTACCCCTGTATCACAACAAGTTCTTTGTGTGCGCGCTGCACAATTGGCAATAAAAATCTCTCTGAGTGAAAAAAAAAATAGAGACGTTGCAAACTTTGGACTTCTACAAGCTACAAAAACAATAAATAATTAATCCAAGTACAATAACAGAGATGACAGGGACACAAAAGCTACCGATTTCACAGAAGCACCCCAAAGAACTTACGCCTGAATTTGGTAGATGTCTTCAGAGCGGCCATCCCGCAGCCTCAGGATCCAGGCACCAGGGTTGGCCTTTAACTGGAAATAGCCCTACATGACACCAAAGTGAGTAAGATTTTGCTTTTATGTCTTTCTTTCTATATTTATTTATTTTCTTTAATGCCTTGATGGCAACATGACCATTTCATGACTACAAACATTAAATTTTAAATCCTTCACAACTAATTTAACTACACAAAATCAGCTGTCAGCTCACTCAGTCCAGTTTTCATAAAGTTCTTCATAAGTTGATTTCAACCAAGAATTTTTTTAATCTTTCGGAGTTGTATAATTCTTTAGATCTCACCCTGTTAAGTATCTCCTCCTCATGAATTTATAAATAGGGCATTCAAACAGGATGTGTTTAAAAGATATTCGACATAGGCAATATCCACAGATTGTCTGAGATGTCTCTCTTTTGAGCCGTTTTGTCTGGCATGTCCCATCCTACATATTGTTTACAGGACTTCGGTCTTTTCCCAATCCTATTATTGTCCGGTCTGGTTCTATCACTGTACAGATGTCTTCTAGTTTGTGCTGTGATTGACACAGAACAAGTTTTTCCTTTTTGTTTAGTTTTGTCTTTTATTACAAAGTTTTATTAAATTTTTTTGTCTTTTATTTTTGTCGTTTATCCATTCATCCATATATCCATCTCTTTGTCGGCCTTGTCCCTTTCAGGGTCGCCACAGCGGAAGGAACCGCCAACTCTACTGGCTTCCAGCAGCATCCACACACACTCATTCACACTCAAACACTTCTTGCTTTGAGACAACTGTGCTTCCCACTGCGTCACGTGACGTCCACATTGGTTTATTATGTTATGTTTGATATTTTGCTTTTATGTTAGATCAACCTCCATCAACAACTTCAGTGTTTGACAATACAAAATGGAAAAAAATAAACCAACCAGGTTGGCCATGACGATAGTGTCATGCATGAGAGGCTCCTGTCTCATTCCCAGAGTAAACTGAAGCCCTCGGGGAGGCTGCCCGTTGGACGTGTCAAAACAGTGGCCCTCCAGCAGCAGATACTCCAGCTCATAGACTGCATTCACCACACCACTGACCTGAACATCAACATCAAGTGAGCCAAAATTTATCAAATTCAATTGTGAAGTTTCTTACCTGGGAGCTCAATTAATGGAGTAAAGGCATCTTACTTCACTAAATTTATAAATATGCTCATACCTCTTGTAGGTGGATGTTATCTAGGTCATATGGGCTCCTCACTGCTTCTACCATCCAGTTATCGGCAGTGATCATGTTAAGAGTGAGCAGAGGTGATTCTGGGATTTCAGTGAAGCGGGCCATAGGACCGGGGGAGATGGAGTTGTTGCCAAAGAAGGTAACATCAGGTTCCAGCACATATCGATAAAAGCTAGCAACATAGAAACACAAGCAACATGGAACATTGGTTGTCAAAAAAATTTTCAATTTTATGATTTGCTCAATCCTGAATCCTTTTATATAATTAGTAAAAAAAGAAAAAGCTGGATTCAAAAGTTCATTCAAGGACTACTGCATGATCTAAAATGTTCGTATTTTGTTAGACTATTACTTAACTTTTCACCAATGAGCCCTGCTGTTTTTGTTTCATTCTAGCAGCTGCTAGTACCAATTTAGAGTGCCAAGATCAAAATAATGGAGAGTATAAAGGGGTGGAGCAGCTGATAGCTAATGAGGAGCAAGCTTGTGATATTGTTAGTTGTATTACCTATTTGTTTTTTATTAACTGTTTTGTCTTTGATTTCTGAAACTTTGACTGTCTGTTCAGAGCAAGACCACAAATGTACTGGGGAAGTGACAGGGAAAGTTTGGAGCAGGTAAATACAGCACAATACGATGCTAATCAAAAGTTCTGAAGTTAATGAGGAAAAAGAATGAATTCCATTTCAGTAATTATAACCTTATTTTTCAGCTAAAACTATAGAAACAATTCAAGGACTGCTTGTTTACCCACTTGTCATGATTGAGAGAAATGTCGTCCAATCAGTTCCAAGATGTTGGTTCTCATATGGTACTTTCCATTTCCGTTTTGGCTGAAATGTTGTTGTGTTTTCTGAATTGGTAATGTATTTTCAGATTTCTTGTTTTATTTTCTGAATGGTTTGAGAATTGTGAAGTTTGCAATTCCTGTTCTTTGCTCCATCTATAAGAGTATCCTGCATTTTTGTTTGTTTTGAATTATGGTTCTGACAATTCACATTTTTAATACAACATGTGCTTTTTGCTGCTTTCATTTTAAACTTGTCTTCCAAAAGGGAGTTTCTGCAGGACTAGCTAGAGAATACTTGTTTGTGTTGTTGTGTGTTCTGACATTCTATGAGCTAAAGTTTAATGAAATGTTTGCTCTCACCTCTTCAGAGGCATCTCAGACAGCTTGGCTCGACAGTTCATGAACACATGCACTTTCATATTGACCACTTGACCAAGCACCTGCAGCACAAACAGAGGATGTAACTACAACACATTCTCTCTCGTTTGCTCACACACAAGCATGCCCCTGCCCACACGCAGGATTCAAGAGAAAAGGCTTTCAATCATTCACATTGGTAAGGTAAAACTTTAGAATATGAACATAAATATAAATGAATGTAAAGCCCAACTTTTAATATAGTGTATTTCCAACATTTGTAAATCTATTTGAATGTTAATCACCCATTAAATATTTTTTAGAAATAAAAGTTGCAGTATAAACACTCTTTTAAAGATATAACCACCCTTCACAAATTTACCAATACATCAGATCTAAAGAAAAAATAAAAAGGAATGTAGTATTTTATTTTCAATCCCCTCCCTGAATAGAAATACATAAATTCATATTTAAATGGGTACAGTTATTGTTTGAGTAAACTTCCAGATAGGATTAGCATATTCTGTCATTTTTAACAATTCTTGTCAGATGTTGCCAATTGTACAGGCCCCCGATTTCCATCACCTTGTTTGAAGGAATTCGATACAGGAGGATCTACTGCTGCATCTCACACTTCCACTAATAATTTCTCAGTAAAGCGATATAGTTATAACCGAAGTTGCACATACCACCAAAAGAGGAGCAAGCTTCTGAGCATCTCTGGTAAGAGGATCAACAATGGCCACCACATCATAAAAGACCTCATCTTTCCTCGGTGCCAGCTGAAGAACACTGTAAAGCATCAGATAAGCTTGGCTCATCAGAACTGTTTAGCAAGTAAAACTAAAGAGGAGAACATGCACACTGACTACTCAGCTAGGTGTGATATGTGAACAGCATAAATAATAGCAGGAGCTGACCATCGCCATAGCAACTCAGCTTAGTAATAGTAAAAAGGATGCTGGGCTTTTATTATTTTTCTCTGACTCACTTTTTTTTAGTTATTGAGTTCAGCACTTTGGACAGACAGTTTTTGATTTCCTTTCAGAGGAAACACATGTACAAAGCACACATTTCCATCAATGACAGCTGTTTTATGCAAGCAGGTTATTTTCTAGGGTTTGCCATCAAAAAGCAAAAGAGTCTGCTGAAATATACAATGTAAATTATTAATTCCCATCAAAATGTGCAAAGGCAAGTAACATTTGAGCTTAATGGAGCACCTGTGTTTGTCCTTCAGAAATGTGACTTCTTTTCTGGCTTCACCTTTAGGAGATGAAGAGAGGAGGGCATCGACTTTCATGATGAGATCACTGGCCCTGTGAGGAGCCGGAGCACATTTTAGTTTTCTTTCAACAAATAAATGTAATTACAGAAGTTGGCACAGAAACAAAGCTTACTTTTGGCCATTGATGTTCATTTGCTTAATTTTGGATTTAATTTTTTCTGCTGAAGTGCGAAGCGTGACCATTTCTAGCAGCTGAAAATCCTCTTCACTGAAATCGTCTTCATCCAGCAACGCCAGGACCTAAAGACAATGGAAAAAAAGCTCTAAACTTTCTTTTAATAATACCTTTAATTATGAAAGTCAACATCACAAATTTACAAACTAAAACTAAAAAGATTTAAAATGCAAAGTAAGATAACACTAATTTGCAATGACCATTTGTAATTTTTCATTCAGCGCTATTGGTGATCTTGTTGTTTCGCACCAGTTATATATAAAATCACTCTAAAATAACACATGTTCATGCCCTTGAGCTTGCTTTTGACGAATTGGATTCATGTTGATATAAATGATTTCTTAAAAGTGAACTTAAAAATGCTCAACTCTGACTGTTTATAAAAACAAAATGTAGTTTTACAAAAACTCGGTCATCCTGCTCACAACTGTGAGCATCTATCGAGTGACTTACAGTAGTCAGTGCACCATGCAGGGAGACGAGGCAGGAGAGCCTAGAAGAAATATATGTTTTCCCCCCTCTAAATCTGAAGAACTCATTCAACCAAGGCTTGATTATGCTAAACTTGTTTTAACAAAAGCATTTTTGTCCCAAAATATAACTTTTAAAGGCCAGTCAAATATTTTATTATAAACGCTGATGAATTTAAACTTTTTACCTCTATTTTTACTACTGTATCATCCAAACAAGAATATAAACTTTATGCAAAAAAGAAGGATTCTAAGTGATACAATTATGCTAAATTTGAAGATCTATAACTTCTAAATATCAAATGAGTCGTCCACCCACTCGCCATACAGTTCAACTTTAAAGTGCAGTATTTTAAAATCAACTCATTCCATTTGGCTCAACGAAATGTAAAGTACTCAAAACAGGTGATTAAAGCATGGTGTAAAATCTCATTCATAAAAAGAGAAAAGCAGGTTGACTTAAGAAAGTTCAAACCTGGACATTGCAATGACTTTAATACAAGCCACTTTGAAGGCTGTTTTTTTTGGGAACATATTTTCCTATTTGATTGGCACACAGTTCTGTCTGTCATCTGCATTAAAAAAAATCTTAATTACAGTGAAAGTGATTTTGTTCTTCTGAAAATGGGTTAGCCCATAGAACAGAAGTACTACGACATTTCAAACCGCTGAAGATCCTCGTTCAATCCAGTTAATATCATAATGACTAAGAGAATGTTGTGTTTGTAAATGCATTTTACTAATAAACCAATTATTTTTCTTTACTCTCGATCAGTTTAATCATTTTACGAGAGATAATTTCAAGTTTATATTGTGGTTGTAAAGCTCTCCTAAAATTGTAGGTTGGGTGAATCAGAATGTTTGTATTTGAACATTTGAGGTCCTGCGTCAAATCCAAGTCCAGGATGTTGAGTCTTTCACACTCAAAACTCAAGCTATATGAATATACAGCTAATGCTACAACACGTGTAGCCACCAGAGAGCATGGTTCAAAAGTAATTCAAATAAAAGACTAAACTTTTTTTTTAAGATTGAAACCCAAAATCATGACAGTCCCTGCTGGGAAATCAATCAATTCAGATACATGTGATCTGTGACCCCTGCACCACCAAAGGACGCTGAGTGAAGATAATAAATAACACCAGGCTTCAGAGCAGGCAAACTGCTTCCTGACTCAACAAAATGAGCAGTACATCTGAGGGCCCAGCTGGTGAGACCTTACAGTTCAGATTATTTATCACACAGATCAGTGGCTGCAGTGTAGGTCAATAGGTTTCAAATGTTTTCATAACCCTTAGTGAAAGTATTACCCTGCCGTTGCTGACCACAGCTCTCCGTCCTGCCGTTAACTTTAGAACGTCTTCACAGTATTTCTGCTGGCTATGCAAGAAGTCCACCTCCATGGTGTTGAACTTCTTCTCGAAAGTATCGTGGTCCATACCCTACAGGACATCAGGAACAAATGCAACAGGATAAATAACTGGAGAACACAATAAAGACCTATTAGAGTAAAAAAAAAAAAAGAAGAAGCTTTTTCAGAAATCACTCTGTGCAATAATTTAAAAGAGCACTTCAAGTAGTCATACCTTGATAAATGTACAAAGAAGTCTTTTAAAATTAGACTGATAAAAGACAAAAACAATGACTTGACTTTTTTGTCAAAAAAAAGTATTACAACAAAAATGGAACATAAATCATCAAACTGGAAAAAAAACCTCATTCAGATTCAATGATAATTTTTTGGGGGATTGACATCTCTTGAACAATGTCTTGGTGGTTGTTTTGAATAAAATATAATAGCAATGTTGATTAAACAAACCAATACTCTCATAAGCAGGTTTCTGATTACTCTGCATTGAGAATGCAGTCAGTCAGTGAGTTATTGACTAGGAAAGGGGGGGCATTTGAGCAAGTGCAAACATTACAATACTTCCAGAGGAATATTAAATTGAGTCGACTTATGAAAAATGTCCTGTGATTAGAGACTCCACAACCCTAATCAATCAAACATTTTCATTATCAGACTTGCAATGAAAACTGCATTAATACTGATAACAAATCTCCAGTCTACCGGTCATACAGACCATTAGTGTTCATTACATTTTATTCAAATAAGACCAGGGTTAAAAACATAAAGAATTAATCAGGCCTAGATTGTTCAGTACTGAGGCATGTTCTGCAATTATATAAACCTAAAATATATTTCAAGGGTTTTGTGTTAAAATACTCTTCAAGCTACCTAGCGGAATCACCCAAGTGTTAACTATGAGAATTCAGCATACTGTAGAAAGAGAGCTGAATTAAAGTGAGTTATAAAAAAAAGTAAGCAAAAATGACTCAATCAACCAATTTTCTATCTTTCTGTCTGTCTATCTATCTATCAAAAGGTCCACACTTCTCAATCCCACAATGCACCATGGTAAACATCCTCAACTGCTTGATCTGTGAGAAGGTTCTATTGTATGTTTCAAAAGGGGCCCTTCCTTTTCGGTCACAAAGAACAGCGTAAAAATGGACAGACAGAATTATTTACCATTCCACTAAATACATGGGATCAATAAAACCGCTCTGCTGTTATTCTACTTCTTGAAAGAGTTCTTTCAGATCTATGTATGGCAGGTAGAAATAAACCGAACAAAATGAGAACAACAGCTCTTCAAGTTCCTGAGAGACAATTCAGCCTTTCAGAATAGAAATGATCTCTCGATAAGTCTTCTAAGATCTAAAGGGTTTATTCTCTAATATGCAAAACATAAAAGATAAAAGAGTTGTTGAGTATTGAATGAGTTTTTAGAGGTTTGTGCTACTGAAGTAGGGCTGACAGGGGAAAACTATAACAGGAAGCTCTAGTTGATGACTCTATTGGAAGACAAGATGCTTTCAACTGATAGTAGATGAAAAACAAAGAAATATGAGAGGAAACTGTGAAGATTAAGCGGAGTGATGGAGTTAATACTTTAGTCGAGTGTTGATCATTCAAGCAGGTTATCCAAAATATCCAGCAGGTTATCCAAAATAAAGTAAAGTAAAATTATTGGCATTGGAATTTTTCAATCAAGCTTACTCTAATGTAAACGGTTTAAAACATTATTTAAAACTGAATAATTTTCACCACTGTTTTCAATAAAAAAAAAAATATATGTAGCCAACTATTTTAATGATGGTTTAACTAATCCAACAAAAAAAGAGTACTTAGATGAAACATGTTTAACTAATCATTTAATTACATATATTTAATCCTCGACAGCTTCAAAAAAAGCAAAATGTAGCTTTCTTCACAAAAAAATTGGAATGTCACAAATTCATAATATCAACGAGATCTCAAAGCTAAAACACACCCAGAAATTAGTGGAATGTACTATATTTAACTGTAGAAACTTTCTAATTATTTATTAAAACCTTCTTGTCGTTACAATCGGGTGTCCAATGTAGTAAGACCATAAAAAAAGACAATTCACAAGATTTAGATTCACAAATCAGCAGTAACTAATGGAATAGTGCAAGTATGAAATGAAATTTCAACAAAACCATCAAACCGCTTTCTCAACTTGTGAATTTCACTCCATAAAGTTTTTACAGCCATGAAACGCTGACACCTAATTGCTTAATTGTTTCACTTTTTAAATCACAAATGGCTCAATCCATCGAAAAAAGGATTCCCCAGGTGAACTCCCAAGAGTTATAAATTAACAGGAAATAAAAGGCGAGCAGGCTTGAAAAGAACAGGTGTGCTAAGATAAATCCAAGTCAAAGCTCCACACATAATTCCACACTCTACTAACCTTTATAAGTAAGTGCTTAATCTTAGTGCCTTGTTGAAGGAGCTCGACGTTTTCTTCTTTGAGGAGTTTTAGTGTGAAGTCGAGCGTGTTGTTGCTGCTTTGAGTGAGGAGAGAAGCCCAGACGGCTCGGTAAAGAGCGCTGCTGTCCTCTGTAGGCTTTCTGCTGGGGTTATTGATCACCCCGATACGACAGTTAGAGCGGCTGGATTTCTGTAAAGCACAAAAACACAAATGTAAAATAAACTCACAGCGCATTATAAACTGCTTTTTGCAGCATGTTTAAATCTAAGTAAATTGAATAACCTTCCTCTTAACATTCCCAACTGGGCTTCATACTTTAAAGAAACATTAAAACGGCTGAAGTTGGATTTTGAGCATTATAATCCTCATTTACAGCCTGGGAGCGCTCGTTTTAGCATTCTTTTTAACACCTATGTTCTTAGGGTAGTTTCTGGTCTCAGGTGTTGCATGTAGGCTATGTTTTTGGGGAGAACAGTTGAGTCACTAATACTTACCCAAAACATGTGTCTCAATCGTTTTGAAAAACTTTTTTGCACATCTGTTTATTTTGATTGGAGAATGAAAGTCTGTTTTTCCAATTAAAGTGCAGGTGTAGTTTAGCAAGAGAGTTATGAACAAGGAGATTAGTTTTGTCTCAATTTGAATTAAAAGAGGATGCTCAGTTTGGTAGGGGATGCATTATGCGGGACAATGAATTCTCAGTTTGAGACATGGAACTTGTGTGTTTCATCACGATTTATGATATGTATTTGTTTATGCTTTGCATTTACTATCCTTTTAAATCATTAAAGGTGCCGTATCATGTGACTTTTCAGACATTTCTTGCATGTAATAGTCTTGTTCCTTCATAAAAACATGCCTCAAGTCATTCTCAGATTGGTTAGTGCATGTTTTCTCAAAACAGCTAGATTACTGTTGCCATGCCAATTGGTGGAAGCACCACACACTAAAAATCACATCAGCCGCTAATGCAGCTTATCTCAATGAAGAAAAATATTTATTCTAAATGATTGAAAAGGGGCATGATATGGCATATTTAAAAATTGTAGATTTTAACAGATGTTATATCATCTTTGAATATTTTCAACAAAAATTTATTTGATTCTATCTGAAACTGCAGAGAATATTTGCACTGAGCATCTGTCCTCAATCAAGCGCTGAGTGAGAGCAGTGAAGGTTGGGGCTCCCCTCCCTTCTCTTCTCCAATAACTTTTCTTGCTTCTCGCTCCTACTGAGAGTTAAGCTGTAAGAATTTAAATGTATTAAAAACTATTTAAATATCTTATCTCACTCATCTAAAACTCACAGACATCATTTACTGTGCTCCATGTTTTGCTTGGCTAATTATCTGATTGTTTTCATCTGATGGAATTCTCTGTTGCCTGGTTAGCAACTTTTTTTAAATTTCATAAAAGATTGGCAGTATTTATTCCTTAAAATTAGACAACAGATACTCAATATTTCTATGCTTAACACTTTGCTCTCAAACAATGTGCAGAAAACTGGACAGGTTCTAAACAAGGAGATTTAGTTAATTAACAAACACCTCAAGAATGCTTTCACAGATGAATTGCTCTCAGATTAATTACTCAGATAAATGAACCATGTGAGTCTCAGTTCCCAGAGGATGAGATTCCTGTGGATGGAACTAATAGGAAATAAAAACTGCAGTAGCTCACCATATGCTTCAAGGCATTCCGCAGCAACTGCCTCCCAGAGGGCTGCTCAATATCTGTTACAACCCACACAGTCACTCCATACACAACCACCTCATCTGGAGAAGAGGAGAAACCCTTTTTGAGGTGTAACATCTCTCTATAGATACTAAATTATTAAGCAAATGAAAAATCTGAATTTTAAAAGAAATATTCCAACACATTTACCTCCTTTGGTCAAATATTTCATTCTTTTGGAGATAATTGCAGTTTTATCCCTGACATCCAAAAATGAGAACACAGTTGTGTCATCCCACTCATCTGTGACTGTTTTTTGGAAACAAACAAATAAACAAATGAAAATATTTTACTGGTGAAAACATCAGAACGAGTTGAAAAGCCAAACCTGGGGAGGCGGTGAAGTCCAGGTACTGTCTCTCTGAACTTAAAACCAAAGGGTTGATTCGGGGAACAACATTAGCTTGCTCCATTAAGAAGTCCACCACATCAATGCTCTCAGTGACTTGTCCCTGCGTGTGATGAGAAGATTCTTAAAACAGGCAATAATGTGGAGTTCCTCCACAAAGCAATCTCATGATAGCGAAGAAGACAAATTAGTTCTCTACCATAAATACGGATCTTTGGAAAAAGTTTGTGGTTTCCATGATTTTCTGCAGAAGAACCGTCTCCAGCTCTTCAGGGTCCATCTCGTCACTGCTGAGTGCTACACCATTGAAGAGACCCACGGGTAAGGTACCTAAACCACTCTTCTTGAAAAACACTCCACCGGCCTAAAAACACAACATCAAACTTTCATCAATGCTCTGCCTCTCATGTTCGTCAACAAGGAACCCAACATTTCACATCCCATAACTAAAATTTTTCCCCCACTTTCAAAATAAATAGTTGCTGATGTATCATGTATGTGGCGATGCATCATGTGTATGGAGTTTTTTTAACTATAACTCTAAAAATCTCTGTACTCTGTAATCCTATTTTCTGTAATGAGAGATGGTTAGGTATTTCATTTTTATTCACCTAATAACGAAACAAAATTATTTTTCAAAAAACATGTACTTAGTGCTTGTGACGTGACACAGGTTTCGGCAGCAAAGATTGAGAGGATCACTGTTAGCATGGTCAGCTGTTTCCATGACATTTCTATCTTTAAATCGTGGCAAAAGTCAAGCATGTAAACATGATATTTATATGCGTGCTCGTGATTGTCTCTCTCTGTCCTCTCTCTCCTCAATCCCTAGATCCATTCGAGTGAGTTTAATTTTTGTCCAAGATGGGGCGGGACCTCCTTTCCCGCAGCGCAGCTGTGATTAGATACCTGTCTGTCAGTTACTTCAGTTGCTTTAGCTTTAAAGTCAGATCTCTTACAACAAAGATATTCACCTACTTATAAAGTAAATATTTAACCAAACAAAAGTGACAAGCCAGGGAGATTTACAAAAAATGACTACAAAAACAATAAAGATCCCCTTCGCACTGGTCATAAAGCTCCATATTTCAAACATGTTTTGTGGCTGTAATTGTGGTCACTTTTTAGGTGTCAATGGAACACTGCTAATTTCTTAAATTTCTTACAGTTCAATCACTTCCTAGTCCACAGCACATTTAAAACCTATCAATTTGATTAAACTGTTTAACCATCTTCTTCTTCTTATGACTAGTTTAGTAAACTTCAGTGGGAGAACAGTATAGAAATGATGTGTGTGTGCTGGAGGAGGCGCATCACCAGAACCAGATCGACAAAGGATTGAATTCACATGCGTAAAATAAAATTTCTACTTGAAACAATCATTTTAAATGTAACAATAAGTGTTAAATTATATTTACAATTAATTCAGATTTTGCATACAAACCATTTTTTTTTTTACAATTCACTAAACCTTATTTACATTTGTAAAACATTTATGCATTCATTTCACTCCATACAAGGCACCTTTTTATTGTTCATATGTGAGCATCATTTGCAAAAGCAAGTAAAGTAAGTAAATTTGACTCCTAATTGGTTGACAATTTTATGATTCAGAAGGGAGGCATTTTTAGAAGTTTAAAGGCAGGTAGTAAGTGATGATATCACTACAGGGAAGTTGACTGAAGTGTGCAAAAATAAACACACAAGGCATTTTCTGTGACTTGTTTCATAGCTTGCTTCACCTGTGCAGCTGCCTGACATGTTTAAGTGGCTACTGAAGTTACCAAATATGGCTAGATGCATATAAAGAATGAAATGCCATTCACAATTATATCTAAAATGTAATAGTCTATAATAGTGTTACCTTTCTGTTGTCATCATAACTGGAATCCACTCCGATAATCCTGGCAGTGTTAGCTTTTGGAAATTTCTTTTTCAGATATGCGGTAACTGTATCCACAGAGAGTGTTTCCCCAGTTTGGATCCTGTTATAAATCTGCAAGTGAAGATTGAAAATCATAACTGAATTTAACAAAAAGAAGAAGAAAAAAAACAACAACAGGTAACTGCTATCAGACCAAGCATGAAAAATAAGTACATGTTACTACAACCTTTGATCAAAAGTAGAGTTCCAAAAACTCACCGACACCATGGATGTGAACGCCTGAGCTTCATCATACTCCTCAGAGACGTAGTTTAAGAGTCTGAAAAGAGCAACACCTGCATCCGAGAATCCATCCACTTCATCCTCTGCACTGACCACCAAAACAAACCCAATCCTGAGAGAAAAAATACATGCAGACAAACTTAATCACAAAAAAGCTCGCAACAAAACAAAACGAATCATACTGGAATCAATTCTGGAGTTAGTTTGTGGAATGCAACATTTTTATTACTTTGCAATTTTCCAAAAGGAAAAATGTAAATGGACATTAAATGTGGTTCTTCAATGCTAGTTTATTAGTATTGTATCTAAATCAGCCAAAACATTGGGTGCACAAACCTGAGAGGAATGTTGTGTTTATAAAAAAGCTCGGCTAATTTCACCAGCTCAATGCTCTCTTCTTGTGCCGGATCAAGAAACAAAACCTACAAACAAGAACAACTACAAAAATGATTTCAAGGGCAAACTCATTAACTGAATACAAAGAATGCCGTTAAATTCAGTTAACCCATAATATCAAAATATACTACTCACAAAGGTTTGTAGCAAGACTATAAATAGCCAACTTTAAAGAATAAGCCTCACTGGGAAATTCTGCTAGCACAAATAGACTGAACTACAGGTCACCTTGACTCACCAGGTTAAAGAAATTACGGCGTATTTGTCGAATGACACCTGGGAACGTTGCTCTGAGGAGCTCCTGGAGACTGGATGGCCAGTGACGGTACATAGAGTCCTTCTCTATATCATTTATCCACTGCAAATCAGAAAAGTTATTTATAAAAGCCTTGATGTGAATGTAAAGCTGCTTCATTGACAATCATTATAAAGCACTTCAGAACAATGAACAAGGTGAATAAAAAACAAGAATTGTACACTGAATTAATTAAAAAAATTAATTGAAATAATTTAAAAGTCAATCAAATCCTTCTTTGTTCCAGATAATTAGAACTATTGTATTGAAACCCCAATACAAACACAATAGAAAACAGAGGACAGAGGACTGTAGCTGGAAGTTGTTTGGCATGTCCTTATTCGATTTGAGTCGATTAGAATAACGAGTGGATGGTGACACTTGCAATTAAAAAAAAAAAAAAAAAAACAAGAGGTAAGATAAACATACAACTTAAAATAAAACAATGAGGCACATTTAGCAGAAGTTCTTATTTTCTATGTTGCAGTTTGTGTAATGCTGATAAGAAATTTTAAACAAAACAAGTTAAATAAAAAAAAAAATATATATATTTTTATTATTATAAAGGCGGAGGAGCATCCCCCACTGTAATTTTGATTTGCAGAGAGTAGCGCAGGGGTCAGCAACACATGGCTCGGGAGCCCCATGCGGCACTTTAGCGCTGCCCTAGTGGCTCCCTGGAGCTTTTTCAATAAAGTTTGAAAATGGAAAAAGGTAAATATATTTTTTTGTTTTAATATGGTTTATATAGGAGGACAAACATTGTTAATGTTTTCCAATGCGTAGAATAAATATTTATTTTCAACATTTCTGTCAGCGAAGACACCAGACATGAACCTCACTTAAATAGAAGTATAACACACAACCCTAAAACATACAATCTCACCATAATGGATGAATGGCGTATGTCCAAAGCATAGCTGTCCTCCACAGCAGCTGAGGCAGGTAAATGCACCAACTTATCCATGCTCCTTCCTTTAATGCCCAGATTATACAGGCCTTCGAGAGTTTTAGCCTCACTTCTGAGAATGTCCAGGATGCTGAAGAGTAGTGAGTGCATGTAATTAAAATAGTGTTAATTGTGCTTTCAAGTATTTCAATAACCACCAGCCGGCAGTGAGAGTAGCACCTGAAGGCATTATGAGTGTCCAGGTCAATGTGTATTCCATTGATGAAAAGACCAGCATCTCCAGGATGGATTCCCAATGACTCGGTCAGCCTCTGAAAATGGGAATATCACCACTTCTTTAAATGCTGAAGTCATTTTTATGCATTAACCAAACATTGGTGTGAAACTTTTGTGTAGCACTCATCAAAAAAAGTTGCAGCTAAAACCTTTTGGTTGTCTTCAATTTCTTTCTTCATGTCTTGGTTTACTGCCACTCTTGTCAGTGATCTGTGGCGACAGTAAAACATGTACAGTCAGTACCAGCTCCAGACAACATCCCAGAACAGTCATAAACACTTATTTTAATCTCAGAAAACCTGCTCTCGCTTAGATGCCATAACGGCTGAGCTGACAAACAGTAAACCACACAAACTCTGACTCAGCAAGTTCTAAACACCACACATAAAGCTGTCTTGAGCAGCGGAGGGGCAGAGTCAGGCTCACATATTAAAAATAACCTGGACACAATGCACATGCATGCATTCAGTGGTGATACACATGCAAAAGCACAGATTGAAACTTTCTTGAATTGGAACTCAAAGCGAGTTTTGAAATATCATTATAACATTGGAGACATTCAGAAAAACCTCTGTCAGAAAACACTTGTCTAAAAATATAATTTTCTTTCTGATGATGTAACCTGAACAAGGCTTACATATATATATATATATATATATATATATATATATATATATATATATATATATATATATATATATATATATATATATATATATTCCATATTCCATAAGACACAAAAGACTTGGATTTTTGGGGCTTTACCTGGCTCTGCTAGGGAAATTTTGGCTGAGTTCTTGCATCAATTTGAGGGAATCAAACTTTGGCACAGCCATGATCCGGGACGCCGCCTGAAAACTGAGATCTTTTGGAAAAACAGAAAAAAAAATTCTAACTTTTGTTTAGAATATAAAGTTAAGTAGAGTTTTATCTTTGCAAGTATGTGTGTGGGGGGTTTACTACAGGTTCTCCATTTTTTTTGTCACATCAATAAAAAAAACAAGTGTTTTGGTTGCTTTACTTCAATATATCAGTTTAAACCGAGCTCAGTTTAACTTAACCATTGCCTCATTCTAATAAACTTTACAATCCCTAAGGTAGCTTTAAATGGTTTTTATATTTCTACCCCATATACTTATTCAATACTAATTCATATTTAACCTAACTTAGACTACACAAGGCCTTTGTGTAGCAACTGCTAAAAAAGCGCAGAATAAAAACATATAGATTGACGGTTAATCTGGTATTTAATATTAAATGTCCTCTCCATTAAAAACAGTTTTTACTTAATATGTTAAATGTCAGATAAATTATTTAATGGTGGCTTAAGTGCCGAGTTCAATTTTCGCTGTGAACATGTCTCAGCCATTGTCAGCCTGCAGGACTCTGGGGTTGCATTCTGTCTCTGAGGAGTTCATACTGCATGATCGATCAGCGACAGGAACTTTAAGACGACATGGTTTTACAAGAATAACCAACAACTACGTATCAATCAAACAGTGTCTCGCATAAAAACAATGCAAGGTGAGCAAGCAAGATGAGAGTTATGTGCGACTGGAACAATAATGGTAGTGCCATAAAAGTTGCATGTGCAATCATGTGCACTGAAAAAAAAATTACTAGGGAGACTCCAGAAGCAAGGATCAAATGTAATACAAAGAGAACATGACATAAACAGATCAATAATTGAATAATGTCTTTCAGTTTATGTTTTGTTTCTGATTTATATACTTGGAAAACGTATGCACTATCTTTTATTCTGTTACAAACTGTCCTTGATTAATAAGCTATAAACTCTATTGTTATGCTCGCAATGCAAACAGATGATAAAACTGGTTTCAGGAAAAGCTTCTTTTCCTTCATGTACACTTTTTCCTGTAATTTTCGCGGTTTGCACAGTTTTACTTGTAAACGCTCTAGACCTCAAGCAGAAGTGAATGAAATTTACAAGAAGTGGCCAAATGCACATCTTTAAAATATCTGCTCAGAGGTTGTAGTGTGCATCTCACCGAGAACACATCTCATCAATTCCTCACAAAAGTCTTTGGTTTTGCTTAGTTTTGATTTTAAACCTACAATTGATTCTGTTATTCCTACTACCTATATGCATAAACATCATCCTATTTATTCTACATCTAAGGTAAATATGTGTCTACTTAAAAAATGTATTCGGGCTTTAGAGCAGCAATGAGCTTGTTTAAGCTTGAATTACGCAGTCAGATTCAGCATTAGCGTTGATGTGTGGGGTGTCAGTACCAGATATTCTGATGAAGGTATTTTTGATTATGAGTGAGTCTTAGACCATAACTGATGCAGTCTCTAGAGATATTTTGTGCTAACATTGCTTTGAAATGACCTTAAACTGCACATTACAACAGCGTTGTAATCAAGAAACAATAAAGAGTAAACAATATTACACTTTTTAATGTGGGTTTGTTTAAGTAAAACATAGCAATTTTGCAAATACAACATCTGTCCTGCATGGCTAGCGGTTTCTCTCAAGAGAAATAAAGGACTTCATTTAGCTATTTGCACAAAACTAAAGCGCTTTTATTTAACTTTTTTGTGTGGAAACTTTAAACTTGGCTGTGTAAAAAAAGCATCTGCTTAGATTGCAGATCAGTGCAGCAAGCAAAGGGTACAACCTGCAACCTTTTCAACACTTCCTAATTTATCAAGTGGACAGGTTTCTCCAGGAACCACGAGGATCGGTTTAATCTCACCGGGTGACGCAGCACAGTCCAGGAAGCTGCAAGAGAACACCATTAATTACAGCTGCTTACCCACCTTGGAGTTCCCACACTTTGAGAGGAGTCATGTCATTGGTGCTCTCCAGCAGATGCTTCTTCAGCTCTCCAAGTTCCTCCTGAAGTTCAGGGTGAGATTTTCTAGAGGCATAAAACGATGCAGTGAGACTTCGAGTGGGGTGCGGACAAAAATCGAGAAACAAAAAAGTTACTTTTCTACTTTTGAATTCTACTTTTAACACTTACTTTAACTTTCCAAACAGAAACCCTTGAACTTCGTCAACTTCATCATCATTCTCAGGTGTGACTGCTTTAGAGTCTGCAAACGCAAATTCACATTTCTGTTGTTGTTTGTTTTTAAGCCATTGACATCCCAGGCTATATCATAGCTAGACACTACACAGTATAAATGTTAATAAATAATAGTTAAAATAAAACATTAAAATACAACAATTGTTCAAATAAAACAAGTTAATTGTAACTTTGATAAAAAATGCTAAAACATTATTAGATTTAATATAATTATAAGACGTTTGAGGAAAAGTCAAATGTGGGAATGTGCATTACAATTAAATGAATTGCGGATGTCCAGAATACTGGTTTAATAAAGCATTATCTCCATGTAATAAAAAGCTATGTGTAAGTCTTGAGTGCAGAATTCTGCATATAGTAAACTTGTTTGTGTCTGGAATTAAAATTGAAAACAGTTCTACAGTTACTGTAACTAAAGGCTAGAGTTCATGCAGCTTTTTATGAATACACACATCCCACTCAGCCTGACATTTTTTAAGAATATACTTGGCAATAGCTGGCCGGACGTCTGAAGCTGGTATTTCGAAATTGTTCATTTCTTTGTAAAGGGCTTTCTTGGCTGCAACATCAACACGTTTGTCTGGCACCCAATAATAACTTTTATGCTTTTAAGCATTTATGCAAAATTTTTCAATCTCTAGCAACCATTATAATTACATTGACATTTTTTTACTTTTATGAGTCTTGTCAATATCTGCCAATCACAAAATCGCAAGATTTTGAACATTTATGTGTGGTCTTGAGCATTTCCTCAAACTCTGACAACCCAAACTGGCTTTTATGTTTTCGAACATTTATGTAATTTTTACTTTTCATGCATTTTCTCGATATCTGACAACCCCAAGCAACAGCAAAAAGTACATGTCAAACGAGCTTTGCATGAATATCTAAAAAGTTTAAGACCTACAGAATTGTTAAGGCCAAAATGTTAGACTTTTTAAGGAAACCCATTTTTTAAAACCCAAGTTTGACAAAAAAATTTGCTCTAAAACCTTCAAAGCCTCTATACATGATTGTGAATAAGAGCAAATTCTTAAATAATTTGATTTGTTTGTTGCTTATCTAAAAATGATTGTCTAAATGGGATGGATTCATGGGGTGGATTCATACAGATTGTAAAGTATTCAAATTATGCCTTTGGTGACAGCTCATTCAAATTTAATTCCCTGCGGAAAAATATAAATAATATAAAACATATACACTTGCAGAAGGTTATCATACAGTCAAAATGTCATACTGGTCCATGCCTAATCTATAGGTACAATAAAATGTTGTTTCATTATTAAACTATTCATTAACAATTTCATAGCCACATTATTTAATGTTGGAGGCCATAACAAAGTGCAGCAAAAAACAACAAGGAGTTTTACACGCATTTTCTTTATAAACTCTTACTTGGTTTCCATAATGAAACATTTTGTTATATTCCTGACTCTAAAAAAAATCCAATTTAACTTGTAGATTGTCCAAAAAAAATATTTACTTGATATCACACTTTTAAACATTAATTTAAATGATTGTTATATCCAAAACATTGTTTACCTTTGACCTTTGTGTCATCAACAGCTTTGTACTCTGTGCTTTTAATGGCCAGTTCAACAGCATAATCAGAGAGCAGCATCCTATTCATTTTTGGCTCCTTTGGCAAAGAAAATGCATCATAGAGATTGTACACTTCAGAAACAGTTTTAGTTATTGAAGATTGGCATGAAAAAAAACAGCATCTCATACTCACAGAAACAAAGTGTCGAAGCACATAAATGACTTTCCCTTCCTGTGCTCGCTCTGAAAGAACCTTATGAAAACTGCTGAAATCATTGGTGCCAATTTCAGCATAAAGAATAGCAACTGGTGGGTCTGTTGCATTAACCCCTGGGTATTGGTGGTCAGACTTATAAAGGTAAGGTCGCGGCCTGGATGGAATGATTGAAAAATAACATTACATGCGGATAAATCAGCTCAACATACTTTGCACTCTTAAAGATCAATTATTGCAGACTTTTGTTGCTCAGCAGTACCTGTTGGCTGCGGTCTTCAAGAGCTTCTTTAACTCTTTAGTGCTGCAGGCACTTTGACCATGGACAGCCACAAAAGCAGCGCAGCTTTCAGGAGGAGGTTCATCCCTTGCTATCTACAAAAGATTAACAGGAAGGAAAGAACTTGGTAGCTACTGGTATTAACAACAACAACATTAAGCAGACTTCAAATGGAAAACCATTAAAGGTATATATAACAAATATACAAGTCTTGATTTTTATTAAATTAAATTGATACAACAGGGAAAAAGTACACACTTGTTGAAAAGCATGAACAGCTGGAGAGTAGGTCCTGAGAGACAGAGACAGCTTCAACAGGTTGACCTGCAGATCAGTCAAAAACTGTCCAGCTTTCTTGAGAATCAGGTCATAATACGAACGGACTGACTCTATAGACAAAAACATTTTATTTGCTGAAATATTGGATCAAAACACTCTCACGTAAATCAGAGAACATTACCTCCATGTCTGTAAACAGTTAACTCCTTCACAGTATCAACAAACTGCCAGAACTTCTCGTCCCCATCTTCTCTGATGAACTCACTGCACCACAATAATTTCAATAGCCATTAGTCATATTTTCACCATCGGCGTCAAATATCTTGAAATCAAGTTAATTAAGAAGAAGTTTTCTCAGGCCAGAGAAACTCTGCGTATCACCCAGTATGCTTCTTTATGCATATGAAACTGAGATAATTCTAAATAAACTAACTCATGAATTTGCATTCTAACCCACCTCGTTTCCAGAAGGAGAGGGGTCATGGCCCATTTGGCCTGAAGACTGGCAACCACTCCTTTAGATGCAGAGTACGCATGCTGGATCTTCAGCAAGACCACCAGAACAAACACCAGCCTCATGGTCAGACAAAGCTAAGAGAAAAGAAAGGGGCACATTTAATTAATCACTAATTTCTGCAGACTTTACATTAAAATCACTTTTTAATACTTTGTGCATTTTTAAAGTGGCTACAAAAACTTTTAAACACAGAGGATGGAGATCAGAAAAGCTTTACAACACAGCACCACAAAAGAATCATTAGTTTGCATTAGTTTTCTCTGGGCTTCTCCCATAGATCAGATCACACACATCAAGTTTGTGCGTTGCAGTGATAGTTATCATGATTAGCTTTTATTAGTAGGTACTGACTTACTGATTGAAAAAATCTTCTTTTACTTTAAAAGCAGAATACACTTGGGATCATTGCTATTCAACATTGTGAAATTCTTCAACATATTGTTGTCATGAAATATATATTACAAGATTGTATATGAAATCTTAATTATATCTTCCAATGTAATACAGTGACAGTATAGTAATAACATCATTGTAGAATATGATGTCCATGTGACTAGAAGTAGATCCGGGGCTTTGTTGATCCTTCTTTGGTTCATCTAGTGATCTACTCTCTGAACAAGAAATCAGACCAATTGTCTTGTAACGTCAGTAAAACGCCACGTAGCAAGGTTTACGTTTAGTGTAGATAATGTGTAGTAAGGTACAATTAATCTACTGTTTCTGTGTTTAACACCATTATACAGCACCTCGTAAACTAGAAGTTTTCAAATATATTAAAACTGGTAACAGTACGTTGCGTAAGTCTTTGTTAGAAATTAAGTAACACAAAGTTAACGCTACGTAGCAGAAACTGTTAATTTTCTGAACCCAAACCGTCACTTTATAAAGTGCCAATAATCCGTCTCGTAGCTCGGTTGTGAAAAATCAAGATATATCTTTAAACACACCAAAATTAAATGTTACCGAGCAGTTGTATTATTACCCGGTTTCACAGGACGGCGCCATCGAGGGGTCCTGCATATTTAACTCCCCACACCAAAGGGAAACACAGACACAGAGATTTGATTCCGCTTTAGAATGAAAGCGTGCAGCTCTGAAACTCTGGTGGCACGTTTTATGAGCTAGGACTTTAAAATTACAATATTTTGTTAAAGAAATTGTTGCTGGAGATTGTAATCTGATGGAGTTTAATTTTTATTTTCCTGGCCAGTTATGCCTACCTCCTTGAGTTAAGCTGAATTTAAAAAAAAAGTTATGATCAAGGATTATTGTTTATAAGTCCTTGGCAAATGTACCTTGTTTTCCAAAAGGTTTACCTGTACATGTTCATGTTCCAGATATATTAAAGGTGGTATATCATGCCCCTTTTAAAACATTTATAATCAATATTTAACCCCTCTAGACTTTCACTGCATCCTTAATAGCTTTCAAAAAGTAGTATTTATTTTAACCAATCATCACGTGCGTTCTTCAATGAGATGCATTAGCAGTGGGAGGTGCTTTGGCAGATGGGCGTGGCTATGGTCATAGATCCATTTTTTATTTATAATAAATATCTGACCCCTATAGCTTGTTGGCCAAGAGAAAATCCACCCATTTTTGAAGAATACATTCAACTTTTGGTAAGCCAGAAAACACTTTTATCCCAGAACATCCTAAAACACTCTTTCTTTTATTTGTTTATCTGACGCAGTGGGGTAAATCTGAGTCAGCCAGTCCGTATTCATCATTGAGATGAGCTGCATTAACGGTTCATCTGATTGGTTAGTAGGCGGTGCTATAACGATTGGGTATTGTTAGGATTATCAAGACGTTTTGAGCTCCCAGAAAAATTATTATCTTGTTCACATGCATGAATCAATCTGAATATGACTTAAGGCATGTGTTGATAAGGGAACAATACTAAAACATGCAAAAAACTCTGAAAAGTCGACTTTACATTATAGCATCTTTGATTGACTCTGTTTTCTTCCATTTGAATGTGTTAATGTATTGTTTCAATTAGTTTTAAGTTAAACCAACACTAGTTTTTTAAATTCTTTATTCAGATAATGAATCAATTTCCTTTCAAACAACAGAAAATTTCGCCTCTAAACTTTTAGCAGCGACAAATAAACTAAAAAAGCTACATTAAAATTAAAATACATACAAACAAGTCAGAGTTTCTGAGCAACAGCAACAGTATAGCTGGATTTTATCCGCATTTCTCAGTGTTTCATTAACCTCACCTGTCCACTTTCGCGAGTGCGCGCGCTCGGGACGGAGAGAGAGAGACGCGCGTGGAGACTCCGCAGAGCGAAAAGAGCGAGCAGACGCTTCAAGCCCCACGCCGCACTACAAGCTCAACCAGGCGTATGACCATGATAGCAGCTTCTTAAAAACTATTCGGCTATTTAGGCTATTTTATCACGTTCCCGCCACGTCTTTTACTTTATGCAAAAACTTAGTAAAACGGGAAGTTTGACGCTGGGACCGCGACCCTCGTCTTTTTGGACATCAACATGTGGCATGGAGCTCAAGGTCCGTTTCCTGTGCGAACATCTCGGAAGCGCTGCGGGAATGGAGAGCATTCTTCTCACTAGCCACATGAAGAATTTTCTCTTGCTAAAATGAACGATAAACCCAACAAATGGATTTTCATCCCAATTTTAGCCATTCTGTTTGTGATGATTGGGTATCAGTATATTTGTCCTGCTGGCGGCCAAGGTTGCCATTTCAGGACTGGGGACAAACTCGAAGTCATCGAGCTTCTGGACACTCCGGAACCGACCATCGAAGACATGGAGGAAGACAACCCTCAAAAATGTGCGTCCAAATTCAACTTCACTGAACGCGACCTGACGCGTGAGGTCGACTTTAACATCAAGGGAGACGATGTAATTGTGTTTCTCCACATTCAGAAGACAGGAGGGACCACGTTTGGCCGGCACCTAGTCAGGAATATTCACCTCGAGCAGCCATGCGACTGCAAAGCCGGGCAGAAGAAGTGCACGTGCCACCGGCCCGGGAGACAGGAGTCCTGGCTGTTCTCGCGCTTCTCCACCGGCTGGAGTTGCGGGCTGCACGCGGACTGGACCGAGCTCACCAACTGTGTGCCTGTGGTCATGGACAAACGCAAGTCCCCAAAGCGCAAGAGGTAAAGCACCATCTCCTTCTCGCTCACGCAGCCTCAGACTAATTTAAAGAATTCATTTGCCGCTCTGCTGCTTTTAATGAAGTGTAAAATGTAGATTTGAGGGTGTTTTCACACTCTAATTCTTCAGAAAGAAAGCTGTACCCTCAGTGAAATGGACTGATCATTTTTGTAACTATTTAAGTTCATCAATTTGAATAACATAGTAATTGTGACTATTCTTTTCTTTTTTTTAGTAACAACCTTAACCCCAAATTTAGTCATTCTTATCAAATGTCGATGCTGACTTTTATCAGCTTCAGCAGCTGTTATTTTCATCTTCTAACTTAATTTAAAATACATTAATAAGTTATGTATACTATGTAACCATGCAGTTGTCTATGCTAAAATTCGTTGTAAACCCATTTAATTAAGGTCAGAAATCCTTGAGCTAACGTAATTGGCTCTTTTTATCTTTATTATTATCTTTATTTTATCTTCATATTAAGTAAGCAATTTAATTTATATAGCACATTTTCATACACATTGGCAATTCAAAGTGTTTTACAGTGGAATAAAAACAGATCAGAGATAAAAACAGACAATAAAACAGATAAAAGTGAGAGAAAATACATTAAAAGCAATCAAATTCAAAGAAAAACAAAAAAGAAGTGTAAGGCACAGTGTTGTTTGGACAGCAGTGCTCAGTCAGTAAAAGCACATTTAATTAGATTTATTTTAAATACGGAGATTTATTTATTGCCCTTTCATGTCTGATGAATGTCAGATCAGAATCCAGAATTCCTCCAAGACTCTTAACCTGATTTTTAGTTGTAATACTTTTAGAGCTCTGCTGTCTGCTCACTTTGCTTGTTAGAGACTCGTTTAGTCAGGTTTATACTTTTACGTCTATACTTTTACTTTCTAAAGGTGTTAAGCTGCTGGGTGGCAACTGTTTTGTGTATATGGTAAATGAATCATCAAACTGAACAATTTGGTGATTAAAAATCTACAAATATAACTTTCAAAAAGGCTTCTCTCTTAGACTTGTGTAGTCTAAGCTCCCAAATAGCACAGGACCAGAAGATTGCTGTGTGTGCTCAGGCTCAGCTTAAATGTGCCTTTTTTTAGACATGTTTTGCACGTTTTAGTAATGCTCCTTCATCAAAAATATGCCTTGAGTCATATTCAGATTGGTTAATGGATGTTTGTCTAATCCGATTTTCTTTTTATGGGAACTAAAAACGGAAGGATGACAGTGAGAGGAACAGAAGATTTATGGCTCATTTGAGCAACTTTCATCAGGTTTAGCAATTTGTGCACCTGTAATAAAATGCTGTTATACGGAACTTTAATGTCCTCCTACTAAACGGGGTCTGATGCAGCCTATAACTTGATGTCTGGAAAAAAGGTTTTAATTTCTTAAAATCAAATCCCCACAAAGCTGTACAACTAGTATGACTGTGATGGGAAAGTCCTGTAGACACATTTACATTTAATATTCAAAATAAAATCATTAAAGTTCCATGCTTCATCTGTTCTTCTCATGTCCTGTTTCTGCACCTGAAGACTGTTGGTGTTTTCAGTCCTCCAGTGAATTGCCTTGATGGGTAAATCTACTTTACATTCTATTTTAAATAGATATATTTACCATGTCAGAAAGACAGAATAATTAGACGTTTCATTGCCAGTGGCCTCTCTGCTCCACTCAGTGATATTATTAATGTGACAGTGATATTATTAACATGTCACCCGGCATGGGGTTTGGCAAACACATGAAAGTGCACAAGGAAGAGATAACCTGTCAAAATGAATAAATGTAAAGCCTAAAAGACTGTTTGGGACGTGTCTGTCCATAGCTTGCTTTCTCTATTGTGTTCTAAACGACAGAGAGGCTTTAATGAAATGAACTTCAAATGAGGGATCATAAAGCCAAGGCAAGCTGTCGAGTATTCCCATCTCTGAATCAGGCAGCGCTAGTCCGGGCAACAAAGCAATTAAAAAATTATTTTAGTTGTTTACTGAATACAACAACTCAAGAGGGTGAGACAACAGACTTTAGAGTTTAGGGATTTTAATGAGCGCAAATGCTGTTCATGTTATAATAGCAGCTTTGTTTGTTCTCATTGGTTGAGAACAGTCTCAAATATTATACAGATTGCAATTTCATTTGCGATTTATTTAAGCCAATCATTTTCAGTGAAACATGCAACACATTGTGAAATTAAAATTGAGCTTAGGACTTAATGAATTTTCAAGTACATTTCTAAAATAGAGCTGTGGAAATATTTAACAGAATTGGTAAATTAGCAAAACACTTATATGCATCACAATTTCAAACTTTTTATGCATATTGCACCAATGTAAATTGCAATTCTATGTAATTAATTGCATAGCCTTTTTTCAAAGAAGATAATTTTGACTCTACACTTGGTTAGTTGCTCATTCAGACTCTCCATTTATAGAATGCCACACCTTCCAGTAACAATCCACCTCAACTGGACTTCCTCATTTGGTGACCAACTCATTTAGGTACCTAAAAAAAACCTTCATAAAAAGCAGAGGGCTCACCCAAACTGTCTTTTTGACTCACTCATCTGTAATTGCGTTTTATGTGTTCCTGGATGGAGGGTGGTGCAGTGGGTAGCACGGTCGTCTCACAGCAAGAAGGTTGCTGGGTCGATCCTCGGCTTGGTCAGGTGGCATTTCTGTGTGGAGTTTGCATGTTCTCCCTGTGATCGCGTGTTTTTTTTCTCGGGTGTTCCGATTTCCCCCACAAGTCCAAAGACATGCAGTATAAGTCAATTGGGTGAAACATTGTGTGAATGTTTTACAGTGATGTGTTGCGGCTGGAAGGGTATCCGCCGCATAAAACAAATGCCAGTAGAGTTGGTGGTTCATTACACTGTTATGACCCCGAAAGGGAAAAAGCCGACTAGATAATGGATTGACGTTCCTGGATGGTTTGCACTGGTAAATTTGGCTACAACATTGTGTTTTGACCTTGCCCTTGTCTGAATTGATTGCATCGAAAAAAAATGTAAATACGGTTCAGAAGAAGGGAGTGTGAAGAGTGTTGCTGTGGTGTCGCTGTTTTGAAGACTCTTGTATTTCCCCCCTTCACTCTGGTGATATGTTTCTGTGCTTTCTTTTTAAAGTATTTTTTCTGTACTGAAAACCTGTTTGTTTGCTCAGTATGCTTTTAGGTTGCATCTCACCCTAGACCAGTTGTAACATTTGACGGTAGAGTACAGAGGTGGAAATTAAAAGGCCAATATTACTGAAACACAACTTTGGGTGTTTGAAAAGTGTTAGGACGTAAATGTGTGCGCGAATGCGTTGTACACAACAATGGTTTCATTTCAGTGAATCGTTTCTGCAAAATGTGTAAAAAGCTAAATGGGGTGCAAATCACAAACTTTCTTTGAGTGACATTCATCAGTTTTGGTTTTACAGGATTGTAGCGTCTGTTTCAGGATGTTCATCTCAGCACCAAAGTCTTCATCTCCTACCAACGGATGAGTGGCAGATCTTTCAACAATATATGGTTGAGTTACATTGAGGACCCTTGTGCTCATATTTTGATTCCAGGGAAGGCAGCGACAGGAGGCATGACATCACAGCAAATTACATCTTCAGCAACACCTCTAAAACAGCATGAATTGTTGATGCCCCAAAATTAGGGGTTTTAACTCATAAATATAACATATAAATATGGATTGGTTTTTAAACTGAAATTTAGTTTAGGAGATGTTTAGGAGAGCCAGAATATCAATATTATCTCTTATTATATTCTAATAATATTGGACTTTTAATTTTATAAGAAGTATTTTAGGAACATCAGTCAATGTGACCATGTAGAATCTTTTGTATCTTTGTATTAACTTGTGTTTTCTCATATTTATGCATTAACAAAATATATTAATTTGAGTGCTATTTCTAACTGTTTGATTGTAATCATGACTGTTGCACTGTGAATGATCAATACTTTTAAATCTCATTGTAAATGCAAATCCTGCAATGATAATAACACTTTAATTATATTATTACATGTTATCCTAATCACAAGACCAAAGCTATACAATTCTAAACAAGTAAAAAATACTTATATTTTATATAAAACCATGAACTGAAGCCCAAAAGAAAAATAAACCAACAACTGAGTGGCTTTTCAAAACACGGCTATAGTGTACATTATACCTCTCCAAAGACACAGCAGGAGAAAAATAAATCTCTTTTGACAACAAGCTCTGCGCTCTCTGAACCACATGTGCTAAGTGGAGACGGTATGAAAATTTCATCTTGATAGCCATCTCTGTTTATTTTAGAGTATCTGAATGTGAGATGCTATTCATGCATGCGTAAATGGGACTTTAAACTCAGTTAAATAACCGCACCTCTTAATATAACCACACAAATTAGCACATTAGTGGGATATGTTTTTGGTATGTAGTGGTCCTTACCAGGGGGTGGTTGGTAATGTGGCAGTGTGCATGGTTTCAAATGCATGGTGTGGCCTTTTTTAGCCTGGCAAAAAACAGTGGTGGAGCTGGAAAGGTCAGGGTTGTCAAAGTGGATCATCAACACTGTTAGAGATTGGTAGCAAGAGTAGAAGCCATCTCTTCAGGGAGAGAAGCTTCTCTTCTTGTGTTTTCTAGTGGGTAGTGTCTGTAGCACACTTCTCTCAAACCAAGAAAACCTGTCAAATTAAAGCTCTTCAAATATAAGGAAATGTGAAAGCATGCTTTCAACTGACAGTTACATTTTAAGAGGCCAATGGTTTAGTTAGTTGTTTATTCCCAAACTGTTTTTGAAATTGTAGAACTTTTTGGTTTTAGTATATTTCAAATATTGCTAATAAACTACAAATCACTGTTCTGTGAATTCAATGTGGAAGTCTATCTATTGCTAACTTGCTAGTCATTTAGTTGTAAGGAACTTAAACAACTTCACAGCCATTCAGTTTATGTAAAGAGGTTTAGGTAAGCAGAATGCAAGCATATTGTTTACTCAAAGGATTAATTCCAATTTAAAATGTGAAAGCCTCATTATTGAAAGCTACCCTGATAGTACTATTACTTCTCAAGGCTAATTATTACCCCCATCTCCCTTGGTATGTTCTGGGTGATCAGCTAAACTTAAATAATGTAACTTTATTTACTGGAAACAGATTTCAATTTGACACCAACTAAAAATCAATTGCAGCTAATTAAAATAAAATTCTTTATACAGAAAACATTTCCCAGCGATGGGTTGCGGCAGGGAAGGGCATCCGCTGCGTAAAACATATGCCAGTGAGTTGGCGGTTCATTCCGCTGTGGCGACCCCGAAAGGGAATAAAGCCGACATGAAGATGGATGGATGGATGGATGGATACAGAAAACAGAACTTACAATGATACATTTATTTAATGAAACTCTCAATCTCCTCCTTTTGGAAAAATGAATAAGTAGTTTAGTATACTGTGCGTTTTGGAATCTGTTTAGTGGCCCTTCAGACAAGATTGTTAGGTTTTGACAAGTCTTAAAATCACTGTTCTATGTCTTAATAAAATTTTCCTAGGTCTTACTTTCTTATTTCCATGTAAATGTCATCGGATGTGTTTTTTGTTGTTGCTTTGAGATTACCAGATATTGAGAAAATGCTTCTAAAGGCTACAAAAAACCTGTAAAAAATGATGGTTAGGTTTGCTGTTGTCTGAGAAAAAGTGCATAAATGATCAAAAACATAAAAGTCATGGTTAGGGTACCAGAGCATGAAAATAGTTTCATAACCCCTTAAAAACCTAAAAGTGACATTTAGCATTGCCATAGTTTGAGAAAAGTCTCATATACAATATATGTAAAATGTTAAAAGTGATAGTTAGGGTTTCCAGAGTTTGACATAAAACTCATAACTGTTAAAATATGCAAATGTCATTATAAGGATGAAAAAAGGCTGGAGAAAAGTAATTCTTGGGAAAGAACATTGCAAAGGCATAGTTATGGTTTCCACAGTTTGATAAAACCTTTGTAAATGCTCAAAAACATATATTTTGTATCAGTTTTTGATGTTACGATGTAGGTCTTAAATTTATTTGTTAATAGTCTTAAAAAGTCATAAAAAGTCTTAAACTTGACCTTACAAAACCTGCAGAGAAACAGTTCTGGTGATCTGTCTTTTATCATATGATATCCTACCAGCGACTGTAATAGAATTAATAAAACGTTTATGACTTGATCTGAACTTGATCTACTGCTGCATGAAATCCCTGTGCTTGCTGAAGCCATGGTAGTACAGCAGCAAAGACTATTACAGCGAAATGAGTTCATAACTCCTAACTATAATGTCCTCTAAAAACTAAAATAAACACTTTTTACAAATTTGCACTCATTTTTGCACACAATGTCAGTATAAGATCAAATGATGGAAGAGTCCACTTTTTTTTAGTAAATATAGAGAAGCTATACAAAAAAAATCATTAGCCTTCCTGGTACTGGTATGGAGGCGCTTCTGGTCTAATTTGAGCCAATTCATTATGCTAAGCTAAACGTGCTCTTACCAAAACTGGAGAAAAAGCTGTAAAACACTTGAAACTCTTGAGGCAAGTCTACATTGAAAAGTGACAACCTGTTTCATTTAACTGTTCTTTTTTTAAAAATTTTTTGAACACAACTTACAGATGTAAACATCATTTTGAAAGCGGTATATGTTTATTTTCAAAGAATACAAGAATAGAATGCCTAGTGTGCTTAAAAACAAAAAAAATCAACTACAGTGTATTACGAATGAAAGTGCAATTTTATTTGAGATGTTGTTAACAACAACAATGCCTTAGAACCACAACAGAAAAGTTTTAACTATTGCGTAAGTAGACATATATAAACAACTGAACTAGTAAACCAATAACAAATCCTGTTATTGTGTTGATTTTTATGGAATATTTAAGCCCAGACTCTAACCATAGCAGTCCCAGTGGGTGGAATGTTGCACAATATCTCAGACTTGTTTTTAAATATAAGAAAAGCTAACATCCATTGCTTGAAGCAAAACAAACTTTAGCTTTCAATCAAAGAAGGAGTTGAGACAGACAGTTTATTTAATCTTCTCCAATAAGCCCACCAACCCCTCTTCATTTCAGATCAACAAAGTCTGATGAAACAGTTATCATCTATTAACACAGCATCCCATCTAAGCATATTAAGACTGTCTGTTTGAATGTGTGTTAAGTTTTCATAGCTTCTGGGGTGAGAGTTTACCCCACAAAAAAATTGAGTTTCCATTTTTTTATGAAAGGCCAAAGATTCAGTGCTTTGAACAGCAGAGATTGTTTCTCCCCCTCAACAATTAGAGTACAAATAGATTCACAAGCTCCTCATTTCCCAGACAATCACAGTAATGAGTAACCTGCAGCTGCACTAATGGCCCATTATTACTCACACCAAAAAAGTGATGACATCCTCTTGGCACAATAACTGTAACAAAATTACTGTCAGTGCTGGCTTCAGGCACAGATCAATAAAGAGATGCCTTCACATATCTTTAGCAAAGAAAGTAAAATACTGTTTTTTTGCTACCTTAAAAATCCTTTCTTCTCACCTTTGTGTGCCCCTGACACCAGGCTTTTTCAATTCTTGTTGTTGCCATGTTCAGGTCCGTTCAGGCATATCTGTCAGTATAGCACGTCATCTGTAGGAATGCAAGGAGAAAGTTGGATTTCCAGCCTAAAGGGGCCGTCTAGAGCCCCATGCAATCCCCACTGGCACAGGATGTTTATTAGGTGTTGTGCTGAGCGTGCTCTTTTGGGTTTGGCGTGGCGCGGTCTGGAGATTGCTTTCACGCATCGTTAATCCAGGGCACCATATTCTCTGGGGCAAAAGCTGGAGTTGCTGTGATAATTATGTGCTAACAACGTCTGCTTCATTCTGAACTGGAGATTAGAAGTTGGTAAAATGGGAAAAACATGTTAAAACAATATGTCTCTATACACCTATCCAAATTGATATTTAGCTTCTCTGCAGGGTGCATTTTGCAAGCTCCAAACCTCAAATTGTTTTCTTTAGTGTATGCAGATTACACTGTTAATAATCAGAAGGCACAGGTGAGCGAGTTCATCTACCCAAATTCTTGTATTTTGTTCTATTTTTGGGTCTTTGTGAATTTACAAGTTCCTAATATTTTTTCTGTATGAACGATAAAATTAGTCATTGAAATGATTAATTATACATATTAGGGAAATTATATACTCTGTATCCAGAGACATCTATACAGAACACAACCACGGCTTTAAAGCTTGCAGATTCCTGTCACGCACCTTGCCTACGGATGCTCAAGACCAGAGGTCTCAAACTCGATTCTTGGAGTCTCGCAGCCCTGCATAGTTTTGTTCCAACCTTAGCTAAACACAAGTGAATCCACTGATTAAGCTCCTATGAGTTTGGTTGAAACTACGGGTGTGTCTCTTGAAACAGGGTTGGAACTAAAACCTTCAGGGTCTGCAGCCCTCAAAGAATTGAGTTTGAGACCCCTGCTTAAGAGAGAGCTGGAAGAAGAAAACAACGATTCCTTTTGTCCTCCAGATTACATAGATTCCTAGTGGGCTGAACCCACAGTAACTTCTCACTGCTCTCTCTCCTTGCGTTACCACTTGCTCATTACATATATTAGTCGATACACATTAGCTGATATTTATATTAGAGACATTAATATACTTATTAATGATTCAACTTTTCCATTACTAATTTTCCATTACAAAACATCCTTGTTGATGGAAGTGGCTTCATTTCTTACTTTTAAAATGGTTGTGGAACAGGTTTGATATTTTGATACCTTCCCCATGTGGCCAGATCTCCTCATGTTGATGAAATCCATATAAATCTGGAGTGGTTGAGGTATGTACTGCGAAAGCCACTCAGTGTAATGAGACAGTCGTGTCAGAGTAGATGCTCAGCTCTTTTGACATGGCTGTCAAAAAATGCTGCCATAGCATATATGATTCTGCAACAGCTTAAAAAATCCGAAGGAAAAATGCCTTTCAGAAGATTCCAAAACAAACATTACATTAGGCAAATGTAAGGAATTCTAACGAAAAATAAAGAAAAGAAACAGGCTACAATCTGTCACAAAAAATGTTTAGTGCTTATATTGTATATAGTGTGTGTTATTGTTCTCTGTTGTTACAATAACTGCTGTTTTGTAAGTAAAGGTTCTCAATAAAATATGTACTTGATGCAGCTATATATTAATTTAAGTAAAAGAAAATAGCAATTAGTAAATAGTAATTATTCAACAAACCTGACAAAAAAAGTCATTGACTGTATATAACATGGATGTACCATGTGTGATGTTTCGTATGAAGGGTAATGGAGGGCTTTGAATGGACATATCATGGAAGTGCATCACTTTAACCAAAAATGGCTCCAGAGAGGCGTGAAATAGACACAGCACAGACATCTGATTGGCTGAAGGCTTAAATTTGAACGTCTTAAACAAACAAATTTAAAATAATTCACACATTTCAGAGTGTTCATGAAGGTCAAAAAGAGAGACATTGCTGCACCAGGGGTGTAAATTAATGTATAGATTGTTCCACTCTGTCATTTTGGACACTTCCATACTTGGATAATCTTCATGTTTGTACTTATATATTCAAAACAATGTTGAACGTTTACATTTGATATCCTTTTTGCAATCACACCTAGGGTTGGGCACCGAAACCCGGTTCCAATATGAAACCTGTACCTCTAGAACCGGTTTGGACCAGACAGAAACAGAATGTGAAAACGATGTCACGTAAGAACCTGATATGTCGTAGCTTGCTGATCATCTTCATTCGATTCGGAAGTCCAGTTACAAGGACACGGAGATAGTCCAATGAATGAGCGAGTCCCTTTCTCCTCCAGCCCTCATCTCCCCTTTTAACAAATCAGCACCAAAGAGAAGTGCAAGACTGCAGGAACATACAAGCGAAAACAGGTAGGACACCGTTAGCTGAGCTTGCTAAATTAAACAACTCGCTTTAAACTAAATACCTGAAACGAAAAGATCGAAAGTGTGGCAATATTACACACGAAAGAATTAACACAGCAAAGTGCTGCAAATGTTTCACATCATCACGTCAAATTTCATTAAACAATGAAACATGAAATAAAAGTAAGCTAATTTATAAACCCATTAAGTTTTAAGCTCTGAGAGTAAAAAATGACATCAATTTTAGGTTTCATTTAAATAAATAATTTATGTTCATGTGTACTACTGAAATGATGAATTGTTGTAAATAAGTGAAAGTCCCAGATTATTTTAAATAATTGGTATGGGTGATACTGAGCCTGCTGGTAGGGGATCAATCGCAGTTTCTGCAGTATCGCTGACCCCTGACCCCAGCTTCAGTCAGAAACAGGAGTCCACCGATTATGATGACAACAGCAGCAGCCTTTCTACAGTTTATCAGGGAGATAATGTAATGTTAATTGTAAGTCTTACATTCATGCTAACAAATGGTCAAAAAAATTTAACCGGTAAATTTGTTTTTGATGTTGTATTTTCTATTTACTATATATATAGTATCGTTTCAGGCACCGATTTGGCACTGGTAACGTTTTAAAGGTATTTGTTTGGTACCGGTATCAGAACAACTCCAAAGATACCCAAACCTAATTACATCTGTAACAATATTAATAAATTGGAAACTCTTTTATTTAATCATAGATTTTTTTACAAAGGACATTTCAAGCTTAATTTTACCACTTCCTTGTATATTGACCTAATATAGAGTCAACTTCTTCTTGAGTTTAATGGCGGTTTGACAAACCAATGTTAAAGTGCATAACCGCCACCTACTGGTCTTGATATTCTTACAAATGACTAAATGACTAATGATTAAATATCCTAAACAACAGCTAAACAATATACTTAAACAACTTGTGATACCTTTGACTTAACACTTCCCAGTAGCACTTTTAAAGAGATGTTTCCTATTCCTACTTGTATTCAGTCTTGATATAGTTTTCTCCTTTCTATTTCCCTTTCATATACGCAATCGCTACACATTCTCGAATTTGATAGAAATGCCTTCTGTTTTGTTCAATTTTCCCACATTATTTCACATTATATCCTTCATTTCTTCTTAATTCAGTTATCGCCATTGTTCTGATTTACTTCATTTTACTGCTATGTCTATTTGAGTATGTTTCAGTGTATTCTTTGCCGTCTGCTTGCAACACTGAACTCGTGAAGAAGGAACGTTTAAAGGGAGGAGAACCCATCAAAAACAAGTGTATTAACTCAACTGAACAGGGAGTGACCTAACACAGGTGGAATTCAATCCGTGTCCGGGTGAACAAGACAAGAGTGCCAATGGAAACCTGAATGAAATAAAAATCAACCAAAGGCTGAATTCCCTAATTAAGAAAAAAAAACAGAATTAGAAGACTAAACAATAGTCATAACCTTAACATATACAGAGTAAAAAACAAAACAAAACAGAACCTTTGAAGTTCAGAACAGTTCTTTTGGGTTTTGAATACAGATGTCTTTTCTGCAGATTTAATGAAACAATGGCAGCTGTTGAACTAGTTTCATAGCAATTCAGTAATTTAACAAGCACGCTACTTTTTCATCAACAGAAAATACTCAGTGATTGACAGACTGAGATTCAAAATCTTTTGAGTTTGGCTTAAGCTGTATTTTTTCACTATCAGGCATGAGACATACATGACTATTCTAGCTCTCTTTTTCTTTGATGCTCATACCTAATAAAACAGATCTCGTTTTAATATTTCTATTAATTTAAAGGGAAGTCTTAAGGAACTACACAAGATATGATTTGTTCCACATCATGGCAGTCTCTTGCTATCTTTGCATCACATCTGGAAGCACCATCAACTTTTTTAGTTTTTTGACTATTTTCACGATGAGTGTTGATGGGTTCAGAATGCTGAGAGCTCAGTGCTTCTGAAGAGGGGAGGATTTCAGTGAGCAGATTGCCATCCAGATTGTGTCTTAAATTTGCATGATTATAAATAGGCAGCAAGGCACTTTGTGATACAGATTACATTTGCATGACCATTTGATATGTTTTTTATCTGCTGAGCAAACACAGTATTTTCTGAAAGACTCAGGTTTTATTTTACACTTGAGTGTCTGTCTGTTTGGCCAAGATGTTATAGTTCAGGAATAGATGTTTGAGAGAATAGTTCTGATTCCTCTGCAAACTCTTAAACAGCAAATGAAAATCAAGCATGCTTTGAGTCAAGGACATTTTTAAAGCAGTATGTCTCCAACACAATGAACTCAAAATAATCACTCGTTTTAAAAATAACACTAATTGCTCTACTTGGGATTAATGCACCCTGATGCAGGAAAAATCAGGTCTAGGCTCATCCACTAATGGCTCATCACAATATGGGGTCTGTTTGCTTTTATCTCAGTATTTTAATAATGATGACTTAATGTTTTATTTTAAAACATGCTTTTTTGATCTTGTTTATTTGTTCATTAATTTTAAGTTTATGTGTTATAATGATGCAAAAATTTACTTACCCTTTTTAAAGAAATGTGTGTTTACTTATATAAAAAAGTATATGCTTTGCTTAATAATGATTGCAAATACTTAAAAATATATATGTTTTAAATTTTATGTTATATATTTTAGTGAGAGTAAAAGTGTTTTAAGCAAACAGTTATGTTTAGTTTGTATTTGTGTCACTGATTTATTCTTTAAGTGGAGTTTGTTGATAAGACCGTGTCTTTTTATTGCACTCTTCAGTTATTTGAGTTAACAGTTTTAATGAAAGGTTTGTGTCTGCTTTATCTTTTCTTTGTCAGTTTGATATTCAGATTGTAAATGTTAAAGTTAGAATGTTTTAATGGAAACATCTGTAATGTTTCTGGTATGCCAGCCCTGAACAATTGTCCTTTAAATCAATACTGAAAATGTTTTTTTTTTATAGTCAGGCTTACTCATACTGAACATTTTTAAGTTCAGGTGTAGTTTGATTGTTTTTGATATTTATATATATATTTTTTCTACTTTTCTTTGATATACCATGTTGTACATATTCAACATTCTTACTAATTTTAAGGCCACCATGTTTCTTTTACAATGTTTTTTTATATCTTAGGTTCAACTAAAAATAAATCCTTTTTTCAAATTATATATAGGATTAGGCCTACACTGCAAAATTTTGTGTTAAAGTTATAGTCCTGGTGTTTATTTTTAACCTAAATGAATTCAATTCAATTTAATTAACTTTATTAATCCCAAAAGGGCAATTCAAAAGTGCATCAATAAACACTGCCAAAGTGTTAAATGTAACACTGATAGTTGAATTAACTGTGACTTTCACTTAATATCCTATTTATGTCAATATTGTGGCCTTAATTTACATAAGCTTGTGTTAATTTAACTCTCGTAGTATTAATTCAACTTTTGCAGTATTAAATTGAACACAAAGACATTGTTTTAACACCAATTAGCACTGATGTCCTCTTAATTTTGCAGTGTAATTTAAACGTAGCATATTTATTTGTGCTTGCTTTATATTGATCATTTTAACCTTTAAGAACTTCAACTTTCATTCCACTTCCATAAATATTAGCAAAAAGTCTGATTTGAACAGTATAGAATACATTTTTAATCAAACTCGCTCTGGTTTTTAAGGAGTAGAAATGTTTCTTTTTGATCTGTGGTGTAAATTTACTAAATAACTTTTCAATTTAGGCCTTACATCTGCTTCCATTTAGGTTTTGTTTTTTGGTCTGAACATAGACATTCATTTTCAAAAAATGACTTTGAGAGTTTCTTTTTTCTTTGAGTAAACAACATGTGGAGGAGGCCAGCACTACTGCTGTGCTTAATTACTGTGCAGCACATGTAATCAAAGCAATAAATCCATCCAGCGCTCCTGTTTAACCAAGGCAGATCAAAGTTAGAGCTGTCCACAGTGTCACTGCGGCCTGGATCCATCTCTCCTGATAATGCTACTCACCGGGGGTTCATCAGAAATATTTATGGAGATCAGGAGGACCACAGCGGGGTTCTCAAGTTTGTGAGAGGAAGGGTCATCAGTTTTGATCAGAGCAGAGGAAAATATGCTGGGAATCTGGTAATTTTTTTTACAATATCTAAAAAAATTACAATATGGAATATATCAATTAAACAATGAATCTATATTTGAATTCAGAACAAATCTCTGCATAAAAATCACACACATATGTATTCCATATTTTGTTAGTGTTTCTCCTGGTGCTTGCTTGCTCTTAAAATATTACAGTATCTTTCTGGGCTTTAGAAATCAGAAGTGTGCTGTGCGAGCATGTGAATGCAAAAATTCAGGTGTCATACACTTGGTGTTCTATAGTCAACAATTTTAGTTATCAGTTTTCATTTTTAGTGAAGTCTCTTAAATCAATAGGTGTTTGATTATTAACTCAATTTAGTTTTCAAAAGAGAGGTGTTGGCCTGTGCGGTTTGGGGAACAGGAGGCCTGCTTAATTACTTGGTTTGATTAGGAAAACCTGGCATAATGCTGGCTTTTTTCATACTTTCTGTGTGTTCTTTGTACTGGAGTTGTGAAATGATTCACATTACATGAGCCACCAGATTGGAGAGGTGAAAGTGTGTGCTTTTGAAAAGTTAAATATAAAGAAAACTTTAATAAAACATGCTGCCTTGTGGGTGGTCTCAATATAGCTGAATCCTTCTGTTACTAGCTTTGTACCTTTCAAATGGCTACCTGATCATGGCTTTAGCGAGTTAAAAGATGATTATGCTTATAATGCTTATATTTAATCAACACATTGCTTAGCAGACATTATATACTGTGATAATTGGTGTGGGAAAATTAAAGGACTTAACCACCAAAGATGATCATGCATTATAGGTCCATAATGATAAATTTTCAAGGTAGTAAGTAAGGTACACATTTGCTCGCTTAAAAGGTACCAAGCAGAGACAAGTGATGCGTCCCATTTGGCACTATTCACACTTTTATTGGTGTGAAATGAGAATTGAGGTGTCCTAAACCGTAGTGTACATAAACACTATGGTTTGCCACACAAAACTTATTTCGAAATAATTATCATTTCGCACCCATAAATGTGTGAATATTGCGCAGATTGGGACGTATTACATGAATTGCACACATCAATCCCTGTGTTTCTGTAGACACCTGATGCCGGTAACGACTTTCGACACAAGCACACAGGAACCAAAAACTAATCCAGGTACTTAAAGGGGGCTCAAGTTTTCTGAAAATTCAAGATGGAGTAGTGGTATTGAGTACCGGTGCATACTGGCCCACTTAAACCACTGGAACACGTCAGACTCGCACAAGCTATTTTAAAAACACAACACATGCTATTTAGATGGAATAATACATATAACCATGTGTTTTAGTAAAGAACTAAAAAAGTAAGATAATAATGGCGAATAGTGGTACAACTGTTACTATCATATAGTACAGTTACTACTATATATATAGTATTATATAGTTGTTATATAGTATAGTATAGTATAGTATAGTATTGTATATATATGTATATATGTATATATTGTATTTTTTATGAATTAGCTAAAATATGCCATTTGTAAAAATTGAGTAAACTAAAAATCTGCTTAATCGCACACTGAAAATCTGGAAACCCCACAATTACTCTTTTTACGATTTTGAATTTTCTGCAAAATCTATATACTCTTTTGCATTATTAAGCATAACATTGAATTCATTATTCAAAACCTGTCTTTTCAGGTTTGATTTTGTGGGACTGTTTTTTTTTCACAACACATTGTGTTACTTTGATCTGACTTGTTGTGTGAAAGGCATGGCTGAGTTCAAGTCCTGGTGAGCATGCCTTGATGAGAAAAGAGGGGGTAAAATCAATATTCTTTCAGTGGATGGTTCGTAACATGGCCTCCCAGAGTGGAGTCTGTCACATGGTGCTCTCTGTGAAAGTGCTGACCATAGAGGTGTCAGACCACAACAGCCTCAGATATTACTATAAAATCCTACAGGACCTTTAAACAGGGACATCTCTTTCTCTTACAGCTCTGGGAATACTAGTTGAAGAATTTAAAGCAAATATATTTTGATTCTACAGATCGAGCTGGAAATTACTTTGAATTTTATTGGAGGCAAATTCAGTAAAATTTCTAAAATCTGTTTAGCTAAACTGAATCAAGTCTGTCCAGGTTTATTTGTATCACCGTGCTTGTGTTACAGCTCCAGTTGAGTGCTGGCAGCGATAATGAAGAAACCAACGTACTTGGTTTCATCACTTGTGATTAAGTGCTGTGTCATGCTTGGCAAAATTTCGTTAATTAACTATTGAGCCGTTTGGTTTTGAATATAATGTAATGCTGGAAGCTAATGATTTAGCTTTCATCTTCTGTGGTGTGATTTGATTAGCAGATCCCCTTGTTTGTTATTACAGAAACAATTTCATGCCAAGTTGGGCTTTCACTGTTTTTGTTGGCAGAGAAAAGTCCTTGCTGCAGGATCACTGAGCATCTGAGAGAGTTGTTGTACATTTAGGAAATTTGGGGATTAATTCATTTCTGGTAAAGAGATTTAATCCCTCTACTGTTTGTTTCCTGAGGACCTAGTAACAAACATAGAATACTTTTGTATTGATGCAATAAAGGCGTTGTTTGATTCAATAGTCAAGGAAATGGGGTCTTACGATAAATATGTCCAAATTAGCTGCCAATCTTCGTATGGTTTTTGAAACTGCACTAGTCTATAAAGCTGGTAGCTTAGATTCAGTGCAATAATATATGTTGACATATTGACACCATCTGCAGCTATGGCTTTTATAATGGTGTGGCATTCCTTGTTTTTTTGTAGTTTTTTTTTTTAATTTGGTGTCAAAAAATAGAAATGCTCCTAGAAACTTTGGCCAAATGTGCAAATAGTCCTTTTGGATCTTGAATATAAGTTGGATGTGTGAAAGGATTGAAATGAAAAACATTACTGGATTGAATACTTCAAGAAGTACATTTTCCCCAACAAATGGGTGTTATGATTTTGGACAAGCATAAACTTGTGGATTTTCTTTTTGACTTTTCGCCTTAAGAAAGGTGTTGTTGCCCCTTTGGCATTCCTGACACCTTGTGGTAATGTGTCTTAGACTAGAACAGGGAATAGGTCTGTGAAGCTTCAAGTTTCAACAATTTTATTTCACATCTCACCTGTTAGAGAAATTCTTTTTTGGAGCCAAACTCACAGTCTATATGTGGGTGCTGGGTATATGAGTGATGATAGTGAGTAATAAAGGACCTCAGTGTGACGTTCCGTCTGAAGCTACATTTGAGCAGATGCACCAAACACTGCAGGATCTGGCTGTGTCCATCTGGTTAGGTTGCTTACATTTGGCAGGTTGTTTTGGTTGGAACATACACCCACATTTAATGCTTAGAGATACAAACAACTACAACTGAGGTTTTGTTGACGGCTACTTTAAAAGTAAAATTTTAATTTGGAAGAAAGAAATTAGCTGAATTAAAATGTTTTGTTTGTGTATTTTTTAGTTTTTTTGTTTTAAGTTTGGGTACCAAAATAGAACATTTTGTAGAACACAGTGATAGTTTTTTTTAAAAGTTGACTCCAAATAAGCTATTTGTCAATTGTAGGCAAAAATATTAAAATGGTAGTCGCTGCAGAGCCAACTGGGATTTATAGTTGTGCGAGCCTATGAATTGCCCATGATGAAAGGCTCCGTGCGCACCCATTTGTTAAAAGCATTTAGCATTTAGAGCCATCTATGCACTGATCACTGTTGCTGTGATAAGAATGCCAACTGTTAGCAAACCAAAAAACCATACAGATGCTATCAAAAGACAGGTTTTATTTAGCTGATCAAAAATCTTATAAAAATAGCTTCTTACATGCATCCGCTGCTGCTGTAGAAGCACTGTCTATAAACTGATCAATATCACAATGTGGTTTCTAGCTAGCTAAAACTCAGCACAGGTATCAAAGAAAGGCTATTAATTGGGCTCCACTCACAATCACGGAGCTCGCCCCCTACAGGGGGAGTTGACACAGAAGTTTTGGGGGGTTTCTCAAACCATAATAACACGATCTTAGGCATTTGATCAATTTGACTTTTTATTCCAAGCTGGGTCATCTATGAAAAAAAAGTTTTCAGTTTAATTCAAAGAAATGATCAGTGTTCTGATGGTAACAGAATTAAATTTTAGCCCTCCAGAGGATATTTTTTGTGACAAAATTTTAAGGGGAAAAGACTTCTGGAATGCACATTCTCAATGATGAAATAAGTCATAAACCCATGAGAGTTTTTATTTTAGCAGCTAATAATTTCATTAGTTATTATAATGTCTTGTTCTAAACATATACATCTTTAAAATGCAAAAGTTTCTTATCATTTTGATCATAAGTGGTAAAAAAACAATAAATAATAAAAAACAACCATTTATTTTCTTGAATATGATTTATTGATATATTTTCTAATTAGCTTATCGATTAAATGAATGCCTTATTAGTTGCTTAGTTGCATTTTTTACTACGTGAGAATGTTATGTGATGGGTAGAACCAATGGGTCTAGAAGAATTGATTCCAATCTTGCTCAAGATATTTTAGAGATGTGGTATTAAGTTCCATTTCTTGCATTGATTGTTTTTGGAGGGATCAACTCTGCAATTGAGATTGGACATTTTATGCAGGATATCACTTTTCAAATCAATTACTGTAACATTGAGATCATTAACCTAATTAAACAGTCAATAACACAGAGAGAGTGAGAGATGTTTTGTTACTTCTGTGAAAAAGGCGAGACTTCAGCCCACATATAGTCTCTCTAATTGCACACAAATCACAAACATTTCAGGCCGGGGATGGAGAGTAAATGTCACCTAGGCTATAAAGTAAAAAGAAATAAGTATAGGATGGAAGGAGAGATCCAGGATGGAGCTGAAAATAGCCGAATCCATCAGTGGTGGTATTGTTGTCCTGCTGACTGTTAGCTGAGATGTTTTTGTGTAATGAGGTAAGGAGGAACTATCACTGCTGGCTCTCAGCTTCCCACACAGGCACAAATCTCTCTCGAGAATCACATGGTGGCATCTCATGTGGCGTTAGTGCTAGTGCATGGCAGATGCACAGACAGCGGTGTTTTATTCTATTTGATTGAGAGTACTATGCATTCAAAGCATGACTTGTAAAAGCCTGAATTTGTTGATTTTTTTGCATGTTTTCTCATTTGCCGCTGGTTTTCGACTGAACTGTGTATATCTTTTGTATTTTGGGTTTGTGAGATGTGCATGGGCTCTGGTCCAGCTCTGTGAAATCATCCAGGTCTCCAGCATGTTTCAGGATTATCTCCAGCTTCCAGGAGAGCGGATTGGCGTCACAGCTCTGCACTGCCCAAGGACTTCAAACCTCACCAGCAAACAGCCCTATCCTCTGTCAAGTGTACAAATACAGTGATCAGCTGCAAATCATGGAGATTTATGCTATCTGTGTTCACGCCTAAGGATCATATTTGAATTCTTAATGGCCATACAGATGGAATAAACAACACTTGAAACGAAGTGTTCATAAACGTGGATGGCAGCTCCCATAACTTTTTTTTTTATTCGGGTTATCGCGGTCTTCCAGCGACTGTTCTAGCTAACATTTCACAGAAATGTTGGGATACACAGTGCATGTGTTGGTTTCCTTGGAAGCAATTGTTCAATATTTATCCCTTATCCACTCAGGTGGGAAGTTTGAGGTCTAGACTGTAGGAGAAACCTGGGAGAATATACAGTACACGTTCAGAACATGTAATTTGGACTTGAAATTTGCATTTATATTTATCACTCTGTTCTTATAATCAAATGTTCACATGTTTCTAACTTTGATTTAACAAAGTTACATTTAACAGTTAACAAAGTACTTAATGTACTACAAATTAGTTATAGACAATGTTTTAAATGAATGCCAAATGTGTAATCAGTAAAATGAACAGATTTGTTTTAGCCTCACTTTAGACAACTTTACCTCAGATTCCCTTTATTTAATATGACGTAAAGTTTAGCGGCATTATAGTTTCTTTTGACCTTTTGAAAAATAGTTTTTAAACCCAAAATTACTTTTGACTTAGTGTTATGGTATTATGGCATTTAAGTCTCTTCAATCTACCAGATGGTTAATTAACATTGGCCATATTTTAACTAAACATGTTCACTTAAAACATCATCCATCAACAAAATAATTTTTTTTTCACATAATATCTTTTCTTTTGAAACTGGAAGTGAAATGACTGGTTGCTTTTTAAGATCAATTTAAAACAAATTAAAGTTCAAATTCATTGGACGGATTTAAATTTTTTGGTGTATCACATTCTAAGTTACCTTATGACTGTATATATTTAGCTTCATATGAATAATATTACAGCGTTATTGGTTTAAACAGTACTTTTTTGAATAGGTTTTTCCCCTGGCAAGCATGGTCTCTCACACTTGAAGTTCTTTGGTCTTCTCATTTCACAGAAAAAGTTCCTAATCGTAGTAACAAATCTATTCAGAGTTTAAAATGTTTGTTGTGGAGGGAGTTATAGAGAGGTAATCCAGTTTTACCAAAGAGTATGAAAACGATTGTTCAGCTTCAGTCTCGATAATCCTCTGAAATAACAAGCTTATGTACCAAAGCTTCTATAATTTTATCTGGATGCTTTCATATAGTGGCTTTAAAATGGCCTCAAAGCTGAACTTCTTAATCACAACCAGTAAATCACTCAACAGCCTGCAAACCACAATAAGAGTTTAAATGAGGTAGAGAACAGTGGGTCTTCTGGCTCAGGTACTGTGCTAAAATCTTTTATAAGAACAGACTTTTATAAGAACAGCTGTTGCATTTTAACTCTAAGTTCTTATCGTCTGGTTGTACAAATGGTTTTTATAATGTCTAGATTTAAATGTAAACAATTGTGAATATACAAATTCCTAATCCCAATCATTGAAAAAACATTTTTAAGAGAAGTGAAAACTGCCCTCCTTCAGTAGTTTTCGTGTCTCTCCAAATGAACCCCTGAAATCATATCAGGGACAAAATTAATTTGATGTTGTATGATTTGTAATTAGGTCTACCGAAGCTTCCTCTTTAATCTCACTATCGCTAAACTTAATTAAGCTAAACAGGGAACATTGTTTCTGCAGGAGGTTTTGTTTACATAATCCTGAGCCTTCTGTTAGTTTGGTATAATTTATACTGATGTATGAAAAAATAACCTTGAGATAGCTTTAAAGGGTCATGAACTGCTTTTTTCTTGTTTTGTTTTGATAGAAGACATCTATTAATCATCTTTAAAGGCATCTATAAAAGGGAATTAAAAGTGTTTTTAAAAAAATCTTTCTTTAAAGGTCACTTTCAAATGGTTGGATTTAGGAAAATGGTTTAGCAATTACTTAGTGGTGTAGGAAATATGTGCAGCAACATTTTAGGGGTCTCATGAAATAAATAAACTTAAAAGTTAAAAGAAAAAAACTAAAATTAAAGGGATACTCCACCTCAAAAATGGTTTTACAACACTTACCCCATGTCAATATAAATTCTTAAGGTGTTCAGATATTTTAGATATAAACAGGCCTCTGTCTGTCGCATTTACACTGCTGTCATACGAATTGCCAAGTCCTAAGAAAACATTAAAATTATATTAAAATTACTCCATCTGCCATGGCCGGATAGATTCAAATATAATGCAGTAAAGGGGTATCACTTCAAATTACTCAAGACATAAAATACAGAACACAGAGGCATTTTAGTTTAGTTAAACCCAAATATGATAAATCATACCTTAGAACCATGAAGGGTTACCACAGAGGGGATAGAGAGAGAGAGAGAGAGAGAGAGAGAGAAAACAGAGAGTGGAGAGACAAGGACGTCCGAGAGGTAGGCCCAGCTAACACACGTCACTTGCCTATACATAAACTCAATCTTATAGCAAACAACATTACATTTTTCATCTCAATAAGAAACTTGCTGTTGACAAAAGAAACCAATTATAAACCTTTTCATCAGCGAACACGTGCACAAAACAGAGCAAAATGCATTCATTACTTGGCTTTACATATGTACAACAAATGTATAACCAAATATTTACAACAGTAATATATAAGATGAAGCTCTCAGCTGACTTCCTTGTTCCTCTCTGATTTCTCACACATGACTGTGCGCTGCTAATCTGTCTCTAATTACCCGAGTCGATCCGGCTGCGGCTCGTTTTTATGTCTTTATCTGCTCTGCCTCACCCTCTTCCCCTTGTCAGCGTATTCAGTGTTCTCCTGCCTTCGTGCCACTGACTTCTACCTTTCTTATACCAATCCATCAGGGCATCTTGTCTGCTGGCTGATTTAGCGTAACTCCCTTATCTGTTACCAAACCTACGCTCTGCCCACAAGCTTGTGAGAAGACCTTTTCATTTCGTTTGGACTGTCTGATTTTCCTGTTGTGGGTGCTCTCTCTCATCCTGGATCTTCTATGTTATTGGTTATCTTCTACACTAAAGAGCTCCTAATAAATCGTGTATTGTACCTGCATCTGGGTCCAGTGCATCTCTCACACCTGACAAAAAGGAATACTTTGTGCTGTAAATATGGATTTAAACCTCTATGTTAAAGTTTGTGCAACAAATTTAGTTGCTTTGTCACATTATTAGGCATAGTTGATTTTTAAGTTCATTTTTGAAAAGTTTTACTCTGCTATAGAGTAAAAACTACAACAATCACTTAGTGAGGACCTGACAGTAATACCCAAACTAAACAAGTCAACAAGATTGAGTGCTATAGGAGAAAGGTAAAGGGTTTAGAGAGCGCTCTGCTGCATGGAGACTGAGAGGTAATTAGGCTCGAAGGAGTCAGATTCATTCTGGCTCAAGGACACCTGCTAGCAGCACTGACATCATTTCCTCCTGCATTCTGCCACTTAAAACTCACCAACAGAAGACAATGTGAAGAGCAGATTCATTTTTGGGCTGAATGGTGTAGCATGAACCTGGCCTTGAGTCAAAAAGAGATTGCTATTATTGAAACGATTGTATGACGTAGACATGTGCTTTAAGTTAATGAAGAGTAATAGACCTCTAGAATTTCTTTTCCATCTTGATGAAAACATGATTTCTTTAGCTTCTGATTTACAAAATGATTAGGTATGCTTTGAAATGATCAGTTATAAATGTATTTGTTGGAGCAGACTTTCCACAGGACCTCTTTTAAAAAAATAATTTACATAGACCTTTAAGAAATGTGGTGCTATCCTCTGGGCAGGCGCAGACCAATTTACTGCCCTAGGCATGATGCTGCCTGGCGCCCCAACCCGCTTTTACCAGATGTGGTTTATAATGAGTCAGGATATTTTTTTTATTTACATCTTGAATTTTACAGAGAAATAATAATACATATTTAAAATACATGGTTACCAGAAGGACCAGGATGTGAGAGACCATGATTTGACCAGTAAAAAGGCACTTGTGTTGTTTATGTTTATTTCATTTCAAATGATTTAGTTTGTTTTAATTACTAGTTTTAGTTTGTTTTAATTACTCATATACGTTAGCTTATTCAGGAGTGAGACCATTTACAGGGGTGATCACCAAGGATTGAACATACAACAGTCTGTGGACATAGCTTGGTAAAACTATTTAAAGGGCTTTTATTTCTCCACATCTCAAGGGTCTGTATTTGATGCCATGATGACATTAATACACATATACATTTTAAATTATTATATACCCCCAGATGGTAACTGCCCTTAGAATTGGCCTATATTATGTATTATCTACTTGTGGCTGATATTTAAAATGAAATACCAGGAAGAAAACTACTATTTGTAGCACTTATCAATAATAAAATAATTTCACATCTAAAATACCAGTTACATCTGATATTTTGTTTGGATTCAAAGTAATAAAAATAAATCTGATATAAAACATTTTTGCACAGAAGGTGTGTGATTATATAGGACTGCACACCCCTAATGCACATTGTATGTGACACACCATCTGGCCAGATATTCTTGATGGTGTATGCTGTTTCCTCATTTGAATTCAGCCACAAGGATGCAGATCTTTATTCTGAGAGCATACAGCAAGGGCCAGTTGGGGCACATCTAAGTGCTCCAAAGGGAATGTCAGCAAGCACCTTGAAACTGCCTTCATTTGTCACAATCAGATTCTTGCCCCAGCCCAAGCCTTTTGTATTCCGTGCAGTCAGAGCGACAAGCTCGCAGGGACAAATTGCTTGGCTCTGAAGCCCTGCAGCTCCACACATCAATAACAACAGTGTTTAACATAGCCTGTTCTCTCATTATCAATGTGTCCAGTTGTGGGCCACAGTGTAAACTCCTGAGAAAATACTTCTCTTGTTGGAGGTCTTTGGGAAGGCTTTCATGAATGCAGGATTTATTTAAAGTGAAACAAGATTTGATTAATTGGCACAATCTGACTCAAATGTATGTTTGGAGCTTGCTCTTATCTAGTTCAAAAGTAAATTGAAAGCATTTGCAAATAAATGTGTTATACAATCAATCAAGATACCTTTATTATTTTTTATAAAAAATCAATAAAGTAAATTAAAAAATAAAAATAATAATAAATGACGTTTCGGTGATAGGTATGAATAAAAAAGTTTTTCAAAAGTAACTTAGAACTCAGTCCTGGAGGCCCTGCACGTTTTAGTAACAACCTTTCTCTAGCATGTATACTACTCTAGCTTAAAAAAACTGAGTTGTGAGAGTTTTCTCCTACTCTGCATGAAGTTGATTTTGCTCTCAAACTTTTAGCAGGATGTAAACTCAGGCAAACTAAAGGTGAACAAAACAGATGTCAAACAATGGGCAGATGGGAATTGGACAAAGGGGTGTGAATGAAAAGCAATAAGGAAAAACAATAAACTCAATGAATACAATGATGGAATCCAAAGGTAGAGGCAGAACACATTGACTGAATACATTGGTGAATACATTGACTTCTTTCATTTGTAGTTTTTTCATAGTGTAGTACATAAATTACTGTATTGAAAAAGGTAAATTATGAAGTATATCACATAGCATGATAAGAAAGCTTCCTAAATTTCAACCAAAATAGATTTTATTTAACTTTCGCTTCTTATATACGTTAACTAAACACAAATGTTCAATCATAAAGAAATGCACTCAAGTACCTCCATAATTAAATAGTTTGGTTACAGCTGTCAGACCAGTTTATGAAGTTCATGATCTGCTTTGCATTGACTACAAATGGTTAAAGAAGGATGACCTTGACTTATAGTAAACCTTTGATATAAAAGCAAACTTTAAAGTAAGTTTTTATTTTTATATATTGCCACACAGAAATTTGTCTAACTTTTAGTAAAGATCATTTTAAAATGAGACCACAATAGTTTCCTCGTTGATTTCAAACTATTAAATATGTGCTTTTCGTGGTGATTTATTCATTGTTTGTCTTGGTTTGGAATAATTTTTAATCTTCTAATTTTATCACATGCAATAACATCTTGTTGTTCTATTACAAATTTGATTTACAAATTAGCAGGCAAAGAGCAGCACGGTTGATTTTAATGAGGGTCTTTGTATGTTTTCAGGATGCGGAGCAGATTTTGAGCGGGGAAAGTTAGACTTGACCACATTTGCTTGAGGGTTGCTTCAGGGAAGAGCAAAAGAATTCAACAGTTTTTAGACTATAAGTGACTTTTGTTTTAGAGAATGAGCTGATTGTTATGCTAGAGAAATAGGCTGAAAAGTGTTGATGTCAGAGAAGGGGCATGCATGGATCATATCGAGGCTTACAATAGTAGGTACAGAGCAAAAATATCAGTGTTAAACACTAACTTTGGTTTTAAAAATGTCAAATTTGTGTAATAAATTGTAAAATTAGGCATAGGTTCATATTTATTGGGTAAAATTATGTTTATGTAATAAATCATAAGTAATTATTTCGTAATGGGTGTTTTTACTTATTTCAGATTTGATAAAAGTCTAATGTATATAAAATGCAAGCAATATCAAATTAAATCAATAAACATGAAAGTATTCCACTGCATGGGTTGAGTGTTTTCAGAGGAACTATTAAAACACAAGAGGCTGAATTGGGTGAGAAGGTTTAAACTTTTGAATATAATTGTATATTAAAACTTGTCTCAACATTTCGAGATCAACTACATAGACACAAGGAATGAAAAAAAAAAATTGCCAATTTACTACAACTCAGGTATTCATTGATACTCAGGATTTACTTTCTTACTTTGAACAGTTTCCACATTTTAAAAATAGTTTTTCTGTCTTATTTTGGCATGTTGATAGATTGCCCAAATGTGTATTTTGTTGTTTTAAAACATTCAATATTTTGGTATTTTTTATTCAGGTATTTTTAATTCTTCCCTCCAAGAGTTCATTAAATGTTACTAATTCTGAGGAGTCCCAAACTCTAGTATTGCCAGATACCACAGGCACATCCGTCCCTATAGGAGGGTGAGATTATCCCCTTCCAAATGCTCCAATGTTCCTCAGTTTTGGCAGGGAACTGAGACTCATGCGGCTGAGCCACAGATCTCAGATTAAACCTCTTTTATCCTTCTGTTCTCTTTCCCTCTGTGTACTACTCTGCAATGCTGGCTTGATGACACAAAATATGCTGTAAGCAAAAATATTGATTCTCAGTGACAGAGTGCTTCTAATACTCGGCATGCAAATGCTGGGTTTGTGGTGCTGCTGACTGAAGCTACTATATTCAATCAAAGCAAGTGCCTACTGCTCTTTGAAATGTGTCGCATTCATTTTCCTGTCTTGACCTCAGAGGACCTATATAAATGACCAGTGAGCTAATTACATTCCCATTCCTGGACAACAAATAATGGGTTTGAGACAACATTAAAGGCATGTAAATGAATGCAAATGAGATCAAGTAAAATCACATTGCTGGTAGCTTTGATGGATGGACAAATTACACAGAAGTTCCAATTAAATTTTAGTTTAGTGTAATAATTTTAAAATTATTCATTAGTTTTTTTAGCATGGCGCAAATAAGCAACATTTCTATATATTTATTTCTGAGGTTATAGTTTTTTTATAGAAAAAATGGCAAAACTTGTTTTGGAAAGACCATGCGATTGTTTAGAATATTCTTTATTGTAAAATATCTTTTCTGTTACTAAATGATGACAAATCTGACCTTTTTACCTGTCCAGATCATACTCCTTAAAGGAGTATGTTCATACTCCTGTTTGTGAGCTGGTTCATCAACAAAAAATAGTTTGATAAAGGATTTATGACAAGGCTGGCTCTTACACCGGGTGCTTTTCTGCAACTGTCCCTTGTTCATTGATTTGGAGGTCCACAAAGTAAGTGTTTTTTTTACTTGTGCTAGGCTTAAATACATTAATGAAATATACAATTTTCACTCTTTATACATCAAGCTGAGCGCACACTACAAGTCTTTTATAATCCTATAAGGAAATCTGGTTTTAGCACACACAAGAGACTCTTAGCATTTGATCTTCCCTCAAATCCTAAACATGCACACATTGCAAGAGTCAACAAGCGTGTGGAACGCACACTACTACAGAATGTTACTAACGTTACACACTATTGTCATCAAAAAGTAAAGTTTGTGACTTGATCTTCTACTTCTACATTTTGCTGCATTTGTCACAAGTACACCTACAACAAAATAAATAATTTAAAAAAACAGTACAACTACTGTCATATGCAGTAATTATTTCCCGTGCCTTTAGAGGCCACCACAGTCCCCTCTCCCTTAGTTCTTCTTCATGGTTCTTTGTTAGTGTAATGTTTCTCACCTGTGCCCAATTACACCCCTGACTATTTAAGTGCTGCTTTGTTGCTCTTCCTCTCACTCGTTTTTTTTATTTAGACACTGTTGCGCTGCCTTTTATTTTCTAGTCTTTCTTGCTCTTCTACAAGTAATTGAATTCTACAAGTAAGGAATTTTGGTTACATTTTGCTGTTACTCTGCTCTGCTGTTTTGTTTCTCCCCTTATGGAGTTTTGTTTTCCTGTGTACTACTACCCATAAAAAGGTGCTGTTACATCACGCAAAGCCGCTGCCTGTCGATTATAATGTTTTAAAATCGTAAAACGTGTTTAAAGCGTGTTTGTTTTTGCTGAATTTGGACTATCTGGAAAGCGCTGGTCAGTGGGCTGCGTGCCAAAAGCACATCTGTGGGAGGGACCGGTGTAAATAGTGCATTTAGCAGAGCCAAAAATATGAGGTGATTACAAAAAAATTACATTTTGAAAGTTATTAACAGTGCAACGCTAGTATAGAGGGCTCAAATATTGATTCTAAGTGCTATAACAAGAGCATAACATGAGACCTTTAAATTAATAAGTGTGTTAGAATATGAAGACAGTAAATATTTCAAATAGCTTTTCAATTCAAATCATTCAATCGGGTGTGCTGATGCACAGATGACCCTAATACAGTATTTTATTTTTCTATTTTGAATGGCAAGAGTTGACATGGATTACTAAAAACAGAATAAACATCAGCTCGATTTCCGCTGCCGTGCCACCATGCAGTGTCTGTTGAAAAGCATGTAGTTAAGAGCTTGCAGACCCAGCAGCATGTCATCACGAGTATAAAGTGCTTTTCTGTGTTTCACACAAAAGCAACACGGTCAGTTTTTCTCAAAGGAGGCCCAATAGTGGATGTTTACTACATGAAAAGGTCCTCAATTTAATAAAACATAGTAATACATTTTTATTCTAGAGATTTTATTTATATAGTTGAAGCATGTAACTTTAGAATGTGATTTTTTCACCATGAAGTTATGATCAAATTAATAGATAGTGGAATATGATTATTAATCTCAGTAGATTAATCTATATGCTTTGTGTCATCAGTACATTGCCATAAAGACTATGGATACAATACAGTAAATTAACATCGTAAGTAATGGTTTGGTTTTCTACCAAAGTAAAATGTAACATAAGTCTTGGTTGAATCAATTAATGGATTTTTCCCTGGAGGCTTGTGTGGATGGCTTCAGCGTTGGCCTAGTCTGTTAGATAAGGTTTATTGAAGATGAAAACAGCACTGATTTAGCCTATATATTTCTAAATGTTTCATAATATCTGTATAATAGGATTGTGATTATGTGACTTTGGCTTATATGAAGTCTAGTACATGTAAATAGAAATATTTAATCAACTGATGAACATTTTTCTGTTTACATTTTCAGCCATTTTTTAAAATAGCATGTTTGACGATGCCTGTGCTGTCAAAATTAACCTGTTAACACGTGTAATAATTTTTTCACAATTATTAGTTTTTTTTTTCCCAATATTAACTCAGATAAATTATTTTTTAGAATAATTAGCAATCAAACTAGGCAGTGTATTGCAGACTTTAAAAATAGTGACTAAATTAGGTGGTGTATTGCGGAATTTAAAATTGCAACGATATCTCCGGACTTAAAAACTTGTTTGTCTCAGCAACTGGCTGAATTAAAGGAAATGTTCTGAAGTTCAGAGACAATTCTTACAACTTAACTAACTTTCAGTTTTTATTCTGAAACCGATTCCTCAGTTTAACACAAAGTTTTAGCACTTAGTTTTAGAAGTGGATGGCAACTAGGTCCGCTCAGAGAGTATCACATCTCTCTCATGTGTTACCAAGTATGCCATAACATTTTACTGACACAAAAACTTTCTGGGTTTTCAGAGTCTTTTGGGGATCTTGTGCCTAGACCAAGCGGTAACCTCCTGCTCTCTCTGCTAATGTGCAATAGGAAGTGACTATATTACCTCGACTGACTGTAAGGGGCGCTGGAGTTAACCCAACTTTGGAGCTAAAAAACCCCCCCAATGTGTTTACACTGCAGTATTTTTAGCTTCAGATTGTTTTGACATTTATGATTAATTTTAAAATTAGATTGTTTAAGACAGGGTTTCTGCAGGGTCTTAAAAAGTCTAATATAAAAAGTACATTTTAGGCTTTAAAAAGTCTTAAATATACTTTTCTTGGTCTTAAATACATTTTCAACTGTCTATGTAAAGTTTATTTGTTATGTCATTTTGTTGTTGCTTGGGGTTGCAAGAGATTGAGAAAATGCTCCTAAATGTTAAAAAATGTAGAAATGATTGTTAGGTTTTGCAGTTTGAGAAAATGCTCATAAACATTTGACTTTGTAAAAAAAAGGCCTGGTTAGGGTTGCCAGAGTTTAAGAAAGCGTTGGTGAACACTCATTAATGTTCAAAATCTAAAAGAGTTTTTAGGGTTGCCAGATATAAACATAAGACAAATACATGTTATAAAGTTTAAATGTGACTGTAAGTGTTGCCAGATTTAAATAAAATGTGAATAAATGCTCAAAAGCATAAAAGTGATTGTTGAGGTTGCCAGAGATTGAGAATATGCTCCTAAATGTTCAACTTTGTAAAAGACATGGGTAGGGTTTCCAGAGTTTGAGAAAACATTCGTAAATGCTCAAACAATAAAAGTGATTGGGTCTAAAAATATCTTAAAATTGACCATATAAAATCTACATAAACCCTGTTCAGAAACATAAAGATTTAAATCTTCAGTTAATTAGACAACTCTGCTATGCCCTAGTCCCACCTTTGTGGACCCATTTGTAGATAAACCTTCATGATGGCGATGGCTGGCGAGACCCATTCTGAGCCTTCGCCACCCTTCACACAAAACTTATGGGTACATGTGTGTCATGCCCCAGACTCAACAAGCAAACTAACAAGCTTTGAAGTCTTCTTTTTTAGAACGGACTGAGACTGTAGCTCACAATGTTACTTCCTGTGCTCTCAACAGTCACATTTCTCATGCTCGACTTGGGTGAAATGACCAGATTTTCAGCGAGTGGGATTTCCAGCATGCACATCATTTCAGCCATCCCTTATCCCAGCTTACTGACAAGTAAATGTTCCTCTTGGTTCGTCTTCCCAGGTGACATGCCATCCTCATTCCTTCACTATCAAAGAGACAGAAGGAGATTTACAGAGTCTGGAATATGGTCCATTATGGACTGCCAGAGGGAGTACAGGGACCATCAGGGAGTTATATCTGTAACAAATAATGCATGCTTCTTGGCTCTCACTACATTCTGGTGTGAGCGACACCAGGAGAAGATTGCAGAGCAGCAGCAAGGAGACTGCCGAGGAGAAAATGGAACACTCATGTGTATCCACCATTCAGTCAATTTTAATTTTGGTAGCCTTACTTAAATGTTGTCTGAGAATGCTGTGATTTATTTGGTGGAGTAATTAACGTGTCATTAGATTTTAATTTTTTCTTTTAATTTTTAATCCTCATTAAATATTCATCAGCAGGAGACCTTTTTCATTCTAGGTGATTTTTTTATATAATAGCCAATAATACTAACTTCAGTCAGTTTTTTATTTAAATGCATTTTCTTTAAACCTGAGTAAATTAATGCATAATAAACTGTATGTTAAACCTTATCTTTGGTGAATAATACTAAATTTAATTTAGTAACTTGATATGTTGTTGTCTTAACAGAATTTTGAACCATTTTGAACAATTTGAACCAAAAGGAGACTAAACGTTGCTTTAAAAAATATTTTAACTGCATAATAGTTAAATGTTTTGTGTGCTAATAAGTAATAATTAAAGTTTAATCAAATATTTCTGTGGGTGATGACACCTACACCTGGAGTTTGAAAGTGGAAACCCATAACGCTAAACATTTTTTGTATCTACAGAAGATGAAGCTAATCACTCTAGCTTGCAATAACAAAGAAGCTTTAGTGTGAGTAACGGACAAGTCAAGTTTGCATTATAGTTTTTCACAATTGCTAAGACAGTTTTTTCAATACATTTATTATTTTTCCTAAACTCTTAACACGATTAGCACAACATCTGTCGAGGTGGGCGATGCAATTAACAAATTTTTTGTTGCTTTGATACAAAATGCAAATAGTTAACAGAAAATTCAAACGCTTGAACTTCTTTTACACTCGAGCTCCACCAACACCAAAACTGTGTAATTTTAAAACCAAATTTTTTCTTAATGTGTAATGATTGACTAATGTTGCTGTCGGAAGAAAACATGTGTTAGTGTTTTGAAAACTGATTAGTTATTGTATTTTGGAAAAGAGTTTTGTTTACAAAATTAACTGTTTTGCCAATTGTGTGTTTTCAGTGCATTAAGAGTTAAGCAGACTTGTTAAATGTAATGAAAAAATAAAATTTTTCTTTACCCTTTGGAAATGATGCAGTTGCACTTTTGTTTTACGTCCACGAGCCTTAGCTGGCACGTAACACACCTATAAACTAACCACCCCTAACTAAACCATTCATTATGCATTTATTTTTCTCGTCAGCATTTCAAGAGGAGTTTAAGCAGTTGAGGTCCTTCTGTCCCGCGAAGGAGACTGACTGCTGAGTCGCCTAATGAACGAACGCACACAGAGCCCGCCCCCACAGATGCTGAACAGATGATTTGCTCACCTGAGTAACAAACTCTACTGCATGTTACCAATATCTGCTTATGTACAGAAAACACTGAGGCATATGAGGGAATTTAAATCAGTTTAGAAAACATAGAAACAAGACTAAGGGTTCCTGAACAGAGAAAATCTATAATAAATCAAAAGCGTAAGCATTAGATTCAAAATGTGAGATTCAAAGCCATTTGTTTTTTACTTTATCAAATAGTGCAAGAACCGTTATCAGTTTCATTTAAAATTTAAAAAATAAATGGAAAAGTACATGTAATTTTGTTATAGAAAGAAATATAGATTTACTATTTCAAAAATATGCTTTTATTTATTTTATTTTATATTTGCAAAAAAAAAAAAATTTTCTCAGTAGGCCATGCTTGACCAAAGATTTTACCCTAAATATTTAAAATTGGTCAACATTTATTCGCTACAGAAGCATTTAAACATAAAATACTTAAAATCTCAGTGTAAGGAATGTTCAAGAGCCACTTTATACCATTAAAATGCTCCAAAATGAAGAACTTATCTTTAAAGGCCCGCATTTTTTTATTTCTTGTTTTTCATACCTTAATTTGCACAGAACAAAAGGTGTAGACTTTTCAAACACAAATTTGTATAAAAGGTTATATGTATCACACGCACCATTAAGGATATGTTGTTTTCATAAGGGTGCTGATCACCTCTAAAACTTGAATTCTAGAATCGCCTTTGTAAATCGAAAATATAAAAGAAATCTGCTGATTATACAGGATGAAATGTAATTTAGCATGACAGCACATACACAATATTTTCTCAGCAACTATGTAATTTGCAATCGCTAGATGGCTCATTACATTTGTTAAGTGTCATTTTAAACAGCCATAAAAAGAGGACCCTTCTGTGCAGGAAATGAAACCTATAGTGAGTTAAAGATGTTTATGAGATTTTAATGGAAGAGCTAAATTGCTTTTGAGGTCTGTAATAAACAATTTCCTGAAAACTCAGGAAAGTAGACATCCTTAATGAACAAAATTTCACTAACAGGTTCTTTTACAAGCCTCTCGAAATTGCTGAATCTGCACTTGAAGCATTTCTGGAAATTAACAGTAAATAAAAAATAAACATTATGAAGCTATTAACATCCACTACATCCAACTAGCAATTTGTCATCAAGTAAAAGTGTTAATTTGACTATAGATATATCTATAATACTTATACTCTAAACTACAATGCTTATTAAAGTCAAACCAGCTTCTGTGGATTGTTTTTTTTTCCGAATTCACCTCTCTGGGTTTTGTTCTGGGTTTGGGTTGCCCTGAAGGCTACCACTATTTGGTATTCTAGCAGGTAATGGCCTGAGGAAGCACCCGAGGCTTCCTCTGATCTGATGAACAGAAACCTTTAGTTGCTCAACGCTGCATTTAGAACATTGAACACTTACCTGTTCTAAACTGTCTGATGAAACAAAGCACAAATACTCAAATGAAATATATAAGAAATAAGTAATATATGACATTTTATCTGGGAATATCTTCATCAGGTGTCCATAAAGAAGAGGAAAAAAAAGACTTTGACTATCTGAAAACAGTGATAGTAACCCTCTGTACCCACAATGAAATGAACAAATTGTTATCTGTGTATAATTAGACTTAAATAGAGAAGAAAAAAAAAAGTTTATGGCATCATTGAAGTAAACTTGACAACTCATCAGTGGCCTGAGCAGCTGAAGGAAACTGGAATTAAAATTCACTTTTTTTACATTGTAAAATATGTGCTCTTGCTTCTGACGTGAACCGTTACTTAATTTTTTCATAAACAGCATTGTAACACTTTGCAATGACCTGATGCAAGAAGCATTATGTTCAGTGAAAGACACTTTGCTTGGAATGCAAGGTCTCTTGTACAGATTTTTTTTTTTGCATCTTTGCAAAATTAACTAACAAAAACCTACTAGTTCATTTTTCCTCTGCAAATCCCTTTTTACCTTTTTGTTCTCTTCCTCAGACATGACTGAAAGGTCCTCGTAATCCTTAGGTTTATTTCTTAGTGTGAAGTCAGTGTAATGTAATTTCGCTGAAATATCCCTGTATTGAGACAAAATGTCATATCTGATATCAATAATTACCAGGAATGAACAGGAGATGGAGGGAATAAGTGATGGATGGATGCAGAGTGGGGAGATTCAAATTTGTGTGAAAAATCAGTCGAATCAGAGCCGTGATTAATCCAGCAACCTTTAGAGGAAAGGTCTGAGGTCTCGCGGGAGAACTGATGGCTGAGAGACACCAAATAGGGAAAGGGCAGAAGTCAGCAGAGGTGCTGAGTGCTTTCTCAGCCTCAATCATAATGCTGCCACTGGATTCTGGAAATAGATCAGCCTCCCTTTGCGAGCAGAGACACACAGCACTATACAATCAAAATTAAAAATCTTTGCTCATAATTGCTGTGGATAAGTGAGAAGCTTCTGTCCGTAGACAAAAAGAGAAATTTTGAGATGATCTGCTTGTAATGGCTTTATTTGCAAGAAAAAATCAAAATTGCATATCAAACTTTTCACTTTATTTTTATTTTTAAAGGTGCAATATAATGCCTCAGTTTAATCATTGATAATAAATATTTGACCACTCTAGACTATCACTGCATTTATAATCACCTCTGCCAAATGAGTGTGTACCCCTGTACCTCCTACTGCCATCCTTCTGCCACGCACCCTGCTGTTTTTTTATGGGGTATATTTGAGTCAAATGATTGATTACAAAAGTTGATGGTCTACAAATAAATGCAAATAGTCACACAAAAATAAATTAGATTCACAAACAAATAAATATATTTTTAGAAATGTAAAAACAATCCACAAATATGTTTTCAAGAGTCACAAGAACAAGTTCATTTCCATTCATTTGTGGATCTGTTCTATACATTTTTGGATCTCTTCAACATTTGTTGATCTCGTCCTATGCATTTGTGAATCTCTCTGTGTGCATCTGTGAAGCTCTGCGCTCATTTGTGAGTGTTGACTCAAATCTCTTGTCAAGAAAGCCAGAGATCCACAAATAGGTAAGCCAATTAAATACCCAGTGTTTTAAGAAATTCAGTTATGAGAAATATTGTCATGCTCCTGCCCTCAGGGACTGTTCCGTTTCCAGCTAAACTCTTTTGGTTGCTAATGAATGATTTCTGAAAAGTAAACTTTGTTGCAGCGACAATTTTAACATTTATTATAGCAGTTTATAGTTTCAAGAGCGTTTAGAATAAGTGTATTTACATACGCTGTTCACTAGTTTGTTCAAACCTGGCTTAGGCTGCCAGTTCCGATTCTTTTTATGGTTGATATTTGTGCGTATACTTTTTCTCTAATCCTTAGACTCAAATATACCCCCATAAAAATGGCTGCCAACTTTAGATTCTGTTTCAAAAGCTTAGTTGTATCCCTTAGTAGCCACTTTTAATAAAAGTCTTTAGAAAAAAGTGAAAAACAAATATTATTTTGAGTCCTAAAACTGTCAGTGTTTTTTTGAGCATCAGTTACTGTCCTCGCGTAAATGTTTTTTTTTTTGTTAAGCTTTTGCAGCTCAGTGGAGTCTGGAAGAATGCCTTTAGGAGAAGATTTTCTGAAGCACTGCAAAGTTTCAGAAGGGATTTGCTCTTCTTTTTATTTGGGTTTCAATTAATCCCATCAGTTATAATATTTAAGATTGTATTATAAACAATTGTATTATAATATGTTAGAGATGTATAATATTTTTTTTTATAAACCATTTTTATTTTAATATTTCGTAGGTATATAATAGTATCTAATGACTAAGGAAAGCAATATTTCAAGATAAAAATGCTTTTATGCTAAGGAAAAATAATGCATAACTACTATATAAAGTGAATAAATAGTTCAAAAGCACACAAACATTCTGTAATCTTAACTTTTTGGAAGTTAGTTTTCTTGTCTGAGCTTACCTAAACAATACACCCCCTTCCTGTTGGTCGTCATTAATATGATGTTATCAATTTATTTTAAAAGTATGACTATTATATGTCTTTTTAGAAATTATTTTTAGTTCAGACAGTCTAGTTTACTTAACTGTAACATAGCGCTGAAGGAAAATGTTATCTGTTCTGACACAATGTAACAACTGTTCTGTTTAGATATAAGAAAATAAGAAAATATTCATGCATAAGAAAATCCACAGAAGGCTTATTTTAGAGAATTTCAATAATCATTTGTGGCTTTGCGTCTCAAGAGTCTCACCTGTTTTTGCAGTTCATTCAGTTTGTGTAATTTGTGTGCAGCAGATTAGTTTCCTCCAGTTGCTGACAACTGAGAATTATAGAGACACATTGTTGCTCTCCACCATTGCCCTCCATGGATCTGAAGAGATTTACAGAGCATCTAATCTCATATATTTGTAAACCTCATGCAATTCCTGCACACATTTTCCTTCCGGTTTTTACAGTGGTTAATGAAATATGTATATGACTATTTTCATCACGTTTTAATACAAAGAAAACATATTATACAAAATCGGAAATTTTCTGTATTGCCATTACTTTAGTATGTGCATTTAAAAAAGGTTTTTTTAAATATATTTAAATATACATTTAAATGTTTTCTTATCACCAATAGTCCATCAAACAATAGTCACGAAAAAACACCTTCCTTTTAACTCATGGTTACCTACTTTGGTTTCTCAATGAAGCACTTATCTCCCATTGACGTTAACCCTTTCACACCTGAAATATATTCCAGTTTTCAGAAAAAATGGTAAAGTTCCCAAGATCGGAGGTACCTCTGTCAGCTAACTGATGAAAAGCCTCAAAGCCAAAATATATTTTTATAAAACCTTTTTAATTATGTTTTTTACTTTATTAAGTTCAAGAAATCCCGATTTTTGCTATTTAAAAAGTATATTGTGACGACCTTGCATTGCGTCGTCGCCACGGAGCATCATGGGAGGCGCCTTTACTCAAGTTCAAAAGCAAATACTCCAATGTTATGCGTTTATGTTTATTGTCTTTATCATTTGAATGTGTATGTGATATCAAGGTAAGTGTTTGTGTATGTAAGTGTGTGATTGTGGTTAACATTGTCGGACTAACCATCCATGATACACTGTGTGGGATAGGTGTTGCCACAGGTGGCCGTTGAGTTAAGTTGGTTGGGTTAATGAAAAAGGTGTGCTTAATAAAAAGCGTTGCTGCAGATCCAGGACCTTGAAGTGATTTCTCAACAGCCCTTTTTAAGACCTAACAACAGTTCTCTTAAGAACTCTGGGATACCCTGGGGTCGTGTGGTGTATGGGGCACAGGGATCTCCACCGACTTTAGGCGCTCAGCATAGCGTAGCTGTACAGCTTAGCTGCAACCTCGACTAGCTGCTCGTCACAATATTTTTAACCTTATTTTGAAACTTTGATCTCTATTTCACAAACAATCTGAAAAGCAATTCCAAATACATTAGAGTCAGAATCAGAATGATCTTTATTGCCGAGTGTGCATGTGCAAACACACAAGGAATTTGTTGTGATGCAGGAGTACTCTACAGTGTTGGTACATTAATTGACATTATACATTACAGTTTTTCACAATTGCTAAGACAGTTTTTTCAATACATTTAACAACTTTTCTAAACTTCTAACACTGTTAGCACAACATCCATCTAGGTAGGCTCTACAATTAAGATTTTTTTTGTTGCTTTGATACGAAATGTTTACAGTTAACATTCATTTAAAATGCTTGAACTTCTTTTACACTCAAGCTCCAGCAACACCAAAACTAAGTAATTTTAATGTCAATTTTTTCCAACGTATTATGATCACCTAAATGTTGCTGTCAGAAGAAAACACGTTTTAGTGTTTTGAAAACTGTATTACTGTATTTTGAAAATTAGTTTTGGAGTTTAGTTTCTTATGGGGGGTTTTGAGAATGCAATTGTGTGTTTTAACAGATTCGGTTCGTTAAGAGTTAAGCAAACTTGTTAAATGTATTGAAAAACTGTAAGACTACTGAAAATCTTGCTTTCTTCTCCTCTTGGGGTGTTGTGCTGCCATGCTTATAGTTATGAATTTTCTTCAGATTGCATCATACAATGTTTTGCTGCCATTTGATTGGATGACAAACGTCCAGCTTTATGGACAAAAGGCTTTAATTGGAATGAAATCCTTAGAAGCCAAAAAATCCTGCCTGACAGGCCTTCCATTTAAATAGACGCAGCGTCTGAAAGGGTTAAGATGTTTGATACGCTCCAAATCTAACAATTGTCTGTATTTAGGGACCCAAACTGAACGAGGATTTTACTTGGATGCTTGATATTTCTCCCAGTGAAATGTGAGTCTTATTGTAAGGGTATTACAAAAAATGACAATAGCCCACAACGATTGCATCCGGGATTTTTTTGGCTCACTTAAATCACTGGGTTGAAGAGGTTTGAGGCTAATACAGTGTGACGCTGCTGGCTCTCATCATGACCTTTTTTACGTTTGGCTTGTTCTAACACCCCTTCTCCATGTGTTTGTGTTCCTGAGACTGGTTAATGAGAGTGTCTAGCTACACACAGTGGAAGCTGAGCCCCATACAGCTGCAGCCCACCCGGCTATAACATGCTGCCCCAGAGCCCATGTCTGTACACACCTCCCCTTCTGCACGCAATCTCCTTGTAGTGCTACCGATTATGCGTAGGATAATGCTGGTGAACCTAAAATAGGTATGCTGGAATATTTATATCATTTAAAACGTAAGCGTAGATGAGCACTCTGGTTCAGCAGTTTCTCCATTAGTCACTGCTTTAGCCACATAGTGAACTATCAGTTTGTCTTAAAAACAGTATCTTACAAGTATCTTAAAAACAGTTTGATGCTGCTTTAAATGTTTCTAGAAAAGCACTATACAAATGTCATAAGTTATTACTATGTCTTGTGTTTCTGAGCTGGTCAAACAGTGGTCGAGACCACTCTAATTTATATCGCTATTTCAGTTAACCTTTTCCAAACAAAATAGCAATATATTCAATATATTGAAGTTTTTGTTTAAAGGTTTCTCATGAAGAAATTTGTGAAATGTATTGTTGGTCATGTTTTAATTAGTATAGTCTTAGCAAAAATACCCATGTGATTAAATTGAGTAAATGTAGTCATGGATGGTATTTAAATTAAAGAGATATTTGACTCTGGGTCTACACATAGCTCTCCAGAACCAAATAAAATATTATTGCATACTTGCCTTTTCAATAAAGTACGAAACGGTGAAATAAACCAGTGAAAACTTAAATAAAACCAGTGAAATCCACTTTTTTCCTGCTTTAACACACCTTAAACATTTTGTTTAATGTCTAGGACTGGCAATGAACCCGGTAATGCTTTTAATTTCACAGAATGTGCAATAACCATACTCGGATGTCTCTTGTTGTTTAATTGCTGCTGTTAACACCTCGACTGTACTTCACATTTACTTTTTCTGAGATATTGAATGTACAGTCAGCTTGCACAGCCTCCTTTCAGCTTCATCATTTGTATGCATCAGGTGTTTTTATGCAACTGGTAGTTAGCAACAAACACGTATAGTGGCATTCTGAATAAAACATGAATCATTTCTGCACCTCTAATCTCTAATGGCAAAAGGTTCCATAGTCTAACACATAGTCTTTTATTGGTGCAGGAACTTCTACTATATCACCATGCTGCGAGACCCTGTATCCCGTTACCTGAGCGAATGGAAGCATGTGCAACGAGGAGCCACCTGGAAGACTTCCCTGCACATGTGTGACGGTCGCTCCCCCACACAGGACGAGCTGCCCACCTGCTACAGAGGGGATGACTGGTCTGGGGTCCCGCTTCAGGAGTTCATGGAGTGCCCTTCAAACCTGGCCAACAACCGACAGGTGCGCATGCTGGCCGACCTTAGCCTGGTGGGCTGCTACAACCTCTCCACCATGAATGAGAGCCAGCGGAACCCCATTCTTCTGGCCAGCGCCAAGAATAACCTGAAAAACATGGCTTTCTATGGCCTGACTGAGTTTCAGCGTAAAACTCAATATCTGTTTGAACGAACTTTCCATCTGCGTTTCATTTCAGCCTTCACTCAGATCAACAGCACACGCGCGGCCAATGTGGACTTACGGGATGACATGCGCAGACGGATCGAGCAGCTGAACTTCCTGGATGTGCAGTTGTATGAGTTTGCCAAAGAGCTCTTCCTGCAGCGTTACCAGTTCATCCATCAGCGTGAGCGACAGGAGGAGAAGTTGAAGAGGAGAGAGGAGAGGCGTTGGCTCCGGGAGCGTCGAGTGAACCAGAGCAAACAGCCCATGGAAGAAAACCAGACTCAGGCCAGCACCACTGAGGATTACGCCAGTCAGGTGGTGCGCTGGTGATGCTCTCGTCAAAGAAACAAGAACTTCTAAACAGAGAACCTTAAATGTCATTAAAGATTTCTTTTGAACTTTAAATTGAGAAGACCGAAACACATGTTTTAAAAGAAAATGGTTAAATAGCTTGGTTTTGACAAAATTTGTGGTATTTTCAAAAACTTTTAATTAATTTACATTAAAGTTGCGAAATACTTCTCAATTTATACTATAGTGCACATGTAAAAGTAGTTATGCACAGTTTTTTTCAACCATTCTGTAAAACAGACACATACATATTTTTTTATAAAAGCCTAAAGTTCTTGATCATCTGTATTCAGTGTTATAAATTAACGAAACAATCTACTTTTGAGGGAAATGGGCTTATTCTTTTTTTTTTTTTTTGGGACATTTTAGGATGTTTTCAGTCATTCCCTGGTTTTGGAGATACTACCTTTATGGTAGTTTATCAAAGATAATTATAATGGATCATGCTAGAAGCTTTTAAAATCACAATCATGAAATGTTTTTCCTGTTTTTATTGTGTAGCAAGACCAGCTACAATGAAACTTTCATCATTTCCTGGCTGATATTTCTTGGAAGTAAACCTTCATTTCTTCATTAAATAAAACAGCAGGCACTGAGATATCATGCATCGCTGGAAAATGGGCTAAATTCTACCCACAGATCTAATGTGACCAACGTAATTTGTGTTATTTTTGGAGTTCCAACTGATGTTTGAGGATTTCTCTTTTACAGCTGATTTTTCCTTCCATGGAATCTTTATTTGTTTATTCGTTAGTGTCTTTATGTCTCCTCTCATGGATTGGTGGATTATAATTATCTTTATATACCCATTTGGGCCATGGATGTGTGTGTCACATTAGGTGTTTTTCTAATATGATAATTTGATGCACAGAAACATTTAGGATTGTAAATAAGCTTAATTTTAGGTGAAAATACAGTATGCTGTAATTTAAGATGTGTCCCTTTCATTAGTTTTATTTCAAACATTTTCTTTTTTCCCAGAATACGAATGAAGCAGAAGCTCTTCTAATAAAGTCATCATTTATTGAGAGAATAAAACCCACTCTGTGTAGCAAACTTTAAGAGAAATAAAGCATAAGTTTACCTGCTTATCCCTGTAACGGCCACAGGGTTCTGCTGGGGCTCACATTCAGCGAAAGGCAGGCTCCACACATCACAGGTCACCAGTACACCACTGGACAACACGCATGCACTCCGCCCCTGAAGCTTTCTGGGGGGAGTCCTTGTGGAAACTCCACTCGAACTCCAACCAGGAAGAACCCTGACTGGCAAACCTCTTACTGACAACCGGCAATAAGGAAAGCTTCTTTAAAGTTAAATCAATATTCTGCTGAAACAGATTGATCACTGAACCCTATCATCAACTACACTAAACAACAAACCTCTACTTGTTCAAGAAATGCAGATCTCAGATGAAAGGGTGCACACTCATTCACAATATATCAATTGATGCAAATCGGCAAAGAAATACCCAAATGCGCAGTGTGAAAAGTAAACGCACTAACAAATTTGTAGTGTGCTGGCCTGTTGCTGGGTATCTTAAAAGAGACCTGGACAAATGTATTTCTCTGTGGTTTTCTCATTCTCTTTCTTCAATCCTCAAAGTCTCTATTTTGTCCCTAAATCATGCTTGTTGGATGAATTTGTGACTCCTGAATGAGTGAAAATGAGCGTTGATTGAGTGTGCAGCTTGACTGTCCTGCCTCTCATTCAATGTGAGATGGAGTTAGACCATTTAAAAAATGTATCTACGCAAAGAAAGAAGAAGATGAAGAATGAGGACCGATTTCATAACATTAATCCTTTTTTAAATTGGATTTTCCATTTGGATCAACTCTTCTAAATGGATGGGTATCAAAGGCATGCACTCTCCACATCTATGAACCTCTGACTGAAAGAAAATATTTTGACCATGTTTAAGTTGTAGCAATTTATAAGAATCATATATGAGTTTTTGTAGGATTCTAAAGCAAATAAACTGTTGCTAATGGTGTTAACAGGAATTCTAATATTTTATTAATATTATACGTCTGAAAAACATTATCACAAGTGTCAAAAAGGCTTTGTTCTAGAAGACTAAAAACGTTTACGCTTTCGATTTCTTTGTATTGTGTCACATCACATCTATACAAAGAAGCTGTGCTGCTTTTTGTCTGAGGATTTGAGCAAAAGCTAATTTGTGTGTCTGAGTGAGTTTGTGCATGTGTGTGTTTTTGTAAGATCAATGCATTGTATTTGGTTTGCATTGTCCACTTAAGTGCAATATGATAATAAAAATGACCCAATGAAAGAAAAATACATGTTGATGAACACTATTCTTTCTCATGCTATTAACTAATGGTATACATTTACAAAAATAAATATAATATATAACACACTTGTAAGATTTATTTCTAAAAACATAGCGTCTAAGTATAGCGTGAAAGCAATCTGCTCAATGGGAAAGTTACAACTAGCCCTTTACTTGATCTAAACACTAGAGGGCAGAGAAGCTCCTCAAAAACGTTTGTGAGACCAAAGATGAAAATCCTATTTGTGTGTGCGTGCGTGTGTGTGTGTGTGTGTGTGTGTGTGCGTGTGCGTGCGTGTGCGTGTGTGTGTGTGTGCGTGCGTGTGTTTGTTTGTGTGTGTGCGTGCGCGTGTGCGTGTGCGTGTGTGTATGTGTCAACAGGATTCACATATTTTAGTTGTGTAATTTAATAGAAGGATCATCATGTACATTGACATTATGTAAACTATTTTCAGCTTGAATGAATAATATGTCTATTTCTATTATATATATATATATATATAATAATATAATAATAATATAATATATATATATATATATATATATATATATATATATATATATATATATATCTGCTATTCCTACTTCAAGTGAAGGTACTCACTAAAATGTTAAATGCTAGAACTTTTCAATTCTGCTCTTGAAACTTATGGTTTTCACAGCTCTTTGCAGTATATGGCATTTATGTGGTTATGGGTGGCATATCCATCTAAGATCTTTTCGAGGTGTTCTATCAGATTTTGCTACCCTGTTAGAATACTGTTGTTATTATTTTTTCACACCATAATTCTTTGCATCGTTCTGCACCGGGGAGTTAACATTTAAAACACTTTTTAAGCTTTATTTTATTTATTAAACAGTCATTTGTTTCATTACACTAACATTATTAAAACTGTGTTAAAACTTTTATTTTAACATTTTGTTAAGTAGAGAGAGCATTTGATAGAAGCCAGTAAAGTTGAAATGCTGCCCAATGCGGTGATTATTTAGCGTTTTTATGTTAAACATGTACTAATGTACTCCGTCTAAAGAGAATGTAGCCAGATCTCATAGTGTAGCCAAAATCGATAGAACAGTGGGTCTTGTTTTCTTTTTGAGAAAGCTCTAGATGTTTTGTTGGTACACAATGAAATTAAATCCCAAGAAACAATGCTGTCCATACATATCACTTTCCTCCAGAGCAGAAGGATCCTTCTGAAGAGAGTCTTCAGAAGGTTTGGTTTGAGAGTAGGAGCAATGTTTAACTGTTAGGAAATGATCAGAAATGTAATGTAACATAATCTCAGAATGTCATCTCTTTTCATGCAAAAATGTATTATCTTACTTAAAGAGAATATTGCTACTGGAATAGTGCTATTGATTTCGTATTAAGCAAATATTTCCTTTCCTTTATTGCTCTGATGTGAGAACTGGATTGTGGGTGGTTGATGAATTGTGTCAACAGTAATGTTAATAAATAACCTGCAGCATTGACTGAAGAGCGCTGTTATCATCGCAGGTCAGATTTTCCATAAGCCAACCACACTCTCAGAAATAAAATAGCAATGAATCCTTAGACGTATGAGATTGTTTGACTATTTGTATTCGTAGAGCAAAATTACAAGTTTAAAAAAGTATATTGTTAATAAAACTTGGCATTAAATGCCATTTTCACAGTCAAAGATTCACTCTGACTGAGTGGATATTTTGACTTTGAATGATAATTTGAATGAAAGAATGACTCAAAAGAACTGTTTCATGTAAACTGATTAATCTGTTTAAAACAGTTTGAATTTATTTAAAATAGTTTGAGGTTAATTTTGTAATCTCAAAAGTCTTGTTGCTCTACGTTTATAGTTGTTTATTAAAAGAACCTTGATGGAAATTCAAATCAGTTTTTTTAATACTTTTCTTATTATTACAAACTGTTCTGAGTCTTTATAACATAAAAATAACCAATATTTTTCATATTTTGAAAGTTTTATTTCATTTGAAAAGGAAAAACTGGCAAAAATAATTATAAAAAAAGAACATTTTCTGACACAATGATTGAAAACAAGACAAAAATACCAGGCAAACTGTTATAATTACAGTACAAAAGGGTTAACTAAAACAGCTAGTGCAGAAATCAACTGATGACTGTTATAAGATAAGCTTTGTTTTATTTGTTTAAATGGTAAAAGGGAAAATTCCTTTTTAAAGTTTTTTTGAAAAGGCCTTAATATGTTCAAGACCATATGTGTCAAAAAGGCTAACCTCGTCACTTCCTCCTCTGACCAACAGAGGGCACCTCCGTTGCACTAACTCCTGCTCCTCCACCTACACCACACTACATTCCCCATACACCCCAGGGGCGCCTTGATTACACACCCAGCTGAAGGACATTACAACGACTATTTAAAAAGACTGTTTTCCTGGGTTCAGGGCGAAGTCTTGTTTGTCTCTCTGCTGCAATACCCTGCCTGCCTGCCTGCCTGCCTGCTTGCCTGCTTGCCTGCTTGCCTGCCTGCCTGCCTGCCTGCCTGCCTGCCTGCCTGCCTGCCTGCCTGCCTGCCTGCCTGCCTGCCTGCCTGCCTGCCTGCCTGCCTGCCTGCCTGCCTCCCTGCCTGCCTGCCTCCCTCCCTGCCTGCCTGCCTGCCTGCCTGCTTGCCTGCTTGCCTGCTTGCCTGCTTGCTTGTTTGCTGTGACCCTACCTGTTCTCCGTTTACGATCCTAGCCGCCTGCCCGTTGTACTACTCTCGCTGATCTCCGTTACTGCCTGTTTGCTGCCTGCCCTGACTAACCGCCTGTTATTGGACCACGTTGTTAAATAAAAGCTTGCATATGGATCCCAACCCAATGATCCATCAATGATGATTCGTTACAATATGTATGTGTTACATTTGGTCAGTAAAACTAATAACAATAATTATTAGATCAATTAATTCACATATAAGCATAATAATTTCAAAAATGAAGAGTTTTTTATAAGCAGATCTTTTTACAAACAGATTTACTAATTTAATTTCAAGCTTTAAGGAAAGTTTTTCTTCCGAAAGCAGAGTCTGATCAGCACAAGCTCAAACAAAACACAAATGTAGAAATGTATACATTTTCAGTTGATTTCTGAATACAGTTATATCTCTACATGCATAATCTAGAAATGCAAAAGTAATATACTGAGGGTCAGCAGCTTTGTCTTTCTGTCCTCTGTTGAAAAAATGAAATACCAATTTCAACAATTGTTACTTATTTATTCCCTTGTTAATGTTTATTTTCTAAATAACCAAAGGACTAAAGACAACTAAAGGAATGTCACAATGTTTGCAGTCCTTATTGTAAGATTCTGATACTTAAAAAGCTGATAATAAATCATTTAAGCATTTCCTTGTTCCTTCTCATTTTTTGCAATTCAAAGCGCGGTATGTTTTGTGTGGCTAATTACTTCCCTCATGGGCTTTCCCAGCAAGATATCCAGTGTTTCATGGACGAGTAACCATTTAACCTGATTATCAACATGCTTTCATTTATATTGTTTAGAAATGTGACACTCTATTTACACTAAAGTTAAACCACATGCAACTTTCAATACCTGTAATGGATAGAAAACCCTTGTTTTGTTATTTGATATCATTTATCATATTCATTTTATGAAGAACATTTTAAACAAATGAGGATTTCAAAAAGACAATATTAACAATAATATAATATATAAAATATACACTATTGATTAAAACCCCAGATTTTCCCAATATTTTTCCCAACAAGAATGGAGTAAATTGCTTAATTAACCCCCTCACCTGCATACAGTTCCGTAAAGGTTATATTCTGACAAAAAATATAAGTTAATTTCCCAAATAACACGTTTTGTAAATGATCCAAAATGTACAGCAGAGGAATAGAAGTAGGCAGAAAATATATGCTACATTGTGTTAAAATTCACTAATTTATTCTTACATATTTGTATTCGCAATTAAATTGAATTGAATGGCTTTTATTGTCACTATGCACATACACATCAGATTAAAGCTGTCACCCATTTCAGTACAAAAAACAATGTATAACAAGATTGAATAATTTAAATCGTAAGGTGATTATATAATAAGTTATATTAAAAAATGCTAGCGAAGATGGCGGACAATAGAGACGCACACTAGGAGGGCTGTCCGAGTCAGGGGTTAGGGACCAGAAATCGAAGAGTAACCTCTTAAGTTAGTGCTTTTATACTAGGTTAGTAAAGAAGGAGTTTGGAACCACCTGATCAGAGTCCAAAACAAGATAAGTTTTCGAGCAAATAAACAGAGATTCGGGTATTTAGCTTCTGATAAAAAAAAAGAATATCTTTTAGTGTTTACATATCTACACATATTTACAGACCTTTCTACATGTTGATTATTAGACATGAGACGAGTTTCAGATCCTAAGAATGTCACATATTTGGTGAGTGGATAACCGCTATCTTGCAGCTGGTCTGCTTCCTTCTATGCATGAAGTTCCAGAAAGCCTGCTGGAAGGTGCCTCCTGCAAGTGTGTAAAGACCCAGGTTGAAGAACGTATTGAGGCCTGCAAGAGGTCGCGAGAGGATATAGGCAGCATGGATTCCTTTCCTCAGTGTGCAGGACATGTCACTTCTCCGCAGACTTTCCACCCTCAGAACACGCATGATGTGATAGGGCAAGAAGCACACCATGAACACCAGCAGGATCAGGATGGACATCATGCGAGCCCTGGAACTGGCTTTTGTGTTCCTGGACAGGGATTTTCCCAGGGCATCTGCTATCTGCGTGTAACTCCAGCAAACCACCCCAAATGGCAGCAAGTATCCAAAAACAGTGAGAATCCATCCATACGACCACACAATCTTTGGATCATTACTAGCAAAGTCAAGACATTGTGTGAGGTTGTTTTCACTTTTCACTGTAATCATGGCCATCATAGGCCCAATCTCCAGCAGGGACACTGCCCAGACACCCAAGCAGGCCAAGATGCCCCATCTTGTCCTTCGGATCTCTGTAGCCTTCAGTGGATGCACCACAGCCACGTAGCGGAAGATGCTGAGGCACATGAGGAAGAGGATGCTGCCGTAGAGGTTGTAATAGAAGCAGAAGCGAATGAAGCGGCACATGAACTCCCCTAACATCCAGTTCTTGCTGGTGTAGAACTGGATCAGAACAGGTAAGCTCAAAGCATAGAGCAGATCAGCCACAGCCAGATTCACCATTATGACACTGTAGCTTTTCCAGGGGCGGAGCTGTGAAAAGTAAATGATGATGGCAAGGAAGTTTCCGACGACTCCCACAAAACAGATGAGGCCATACATCACTGGCAGGTAATAATGCTTTATGTACTCATCCACAGGAAGACAGTCCGTGGCATTCATCTCCACAACACTTGAGGCTCTCTGTTGGTTTCAAAGAAAGAGAACAGTTTAGAGATACTTACGAAAGGTTATTAGACCTAAAACTGGAAAACATAAAAAAATGATGCAACTCAGAGGATACCTCAACATCAATTTGATATCAGAATTAGTCAAGGCTTGATGGTTTTAAATGATTTGAAATCAATTTGAAATCTCAGTGGTATTTGAGCAACAATACGTTAGTAGTAGAATAAAATGTATGTGAAATGTACATTAAATTATCATAATTTTGATTTTAATTTAAAAAAAAAAATTTCAGACTGATTCAACAATATAACTAATTCAATCTACTAACGTTTATAATGTTGTGTCAGATCCGGCTGTGTCTCTTCACAAACATTGAGCACATGGTCTAAAATCTTTCCTCAAAAGTTTCCTCACTTACAACGTGTTATTCTATTAACGAACTAGCACCAGCTTCTCCGGTATAGAAGAACTTAATTTCCCTCCTCTTCCTGTCCTGCGTCGAGGTCACTTCCTTGTAACTTCCTGGACTGCCATAAGTACACTTCTCTGGTGTGTCTACACTTCCTGAGCCCTATACTCAGCTGTGTTTTTGGTCTCAGTAAGCCCTTCCAACTATCACCATCTCCAACCCTCAGGTTTACCGGCTTCCCACCAACAACTGCTTTGCCCTTCGTGCTCGTCCCAAGGACTCCTGGTGATCTGGTATTTTCCTAAATTAAGTTAACCCTCTGTTCCCCCCGTCGTCTGCTACCTGTTCCAGTTATCTGCTTATCCCTGTCGGTTGTTTTTGTTTTGATGTATCCTACTGATGTGCAATAAACCACTTTGACCAACTTGTCCAACCTTGTATTGTCACATCAAATACGTGACATGTTGTTTTTCAGATTTTTTTTACAATATTTTTTGAGCAACACGTTAAATAAATCTTGTAGTATAAACTTGTTCAGAGAAATTGCATACGGTACTTTTAGTTACCTAATGGCCCCACTGTTCGCCTTTAGATTATGCAAACCTTTTAAGTAGCGCTCTTGGTGAATTACATTTACATCGATTTCTTTTATGCTTTAATAAGAAGATAAAATTTAATTAAAGTTCGGATTTCAAAATTGTTTTAGAAACAGTAGGGGTTTCAAATTCAAATCCTGTAGGGACACATACTCAAAAAAAGAGAGATGAAAATATTTGGTGAAAATATTATGGCACAATTTGATTTTTGCTCTGTGGTTCATTCAGTGTGATTAATCTGTTATGAACATATTTCAGTTGTGTGGAAATAGTGTCATAATTATAATATGTTGATACAGTTATATGTGCCCAAGTTAATTGCATAATACAATTTAATTTAAAGTTTATTTGATCTTATTGGATGACATAGAATTGTTCAATTTCATTCAGTCTAATCAAATTCAATTTTGTGGAAATGCGTGTCATAATTGTATTATGTTGATCCAACGATTTGTTTTTTTTAATGCAGTCCCTGCTGGTTGTCAATCCAGCTTTGTATTGACACACTAGTAGCTTCAAACAGTCCAAGAAGTGCTTAATTAATAGAATCAGGTGTGTTCAGTAATGCTTGGAGTTCTGCCCTTTTAGATTGAGACTGCCATAAAGCACATAAAATAAAAACACAAAGAAGAAAACAATTATACAGATCTTACATTAGGAAATAAGACGGAATAAAAAAAAGGTTTATCCATTTAGACAGCATCTGGAAATGTTTGCTGCAACCTTAAATCACCACCAAACCAGGTTGTTTGAAAGCTAAAGGTATGTCTATTAAAGTACGGTTGGCTACAAAACTGTGCAGAGTGCTGGCCCCGCAGGGATTCGGTTCGACAGCCTTACGTGCGGCTGTTGAGCATTAGAATCCTTAGCAGAAAACTTGAACATGAGTGTTTTGTGGAACATGGTAGCTGTTAGCAGGTTTCAGCTGGAGCAGCTCAAAATTTCACCAGCTGGACTTTCCAGAGACTGCAGTCCCAGATGATAAATATTGTTGTCCCTGTTACTGAGACTTCATCTGTATTGTGAAATGTTGATAAACCCTGCGGCACGTGGATCATGATTCAAGGTAATGTTATTAGTAGCAATAACATAAAATAAGTGCATGGAAAGGTTTTGTCATCTTAAAACAAATGTAACAATATAACATGTAATATAATCATAACTGAGGTTGACGAAAAATGTTATTTTTATATATATATAAAGACAAGCTTAGCATGTCTTTATATAATAAATACCTAGCACATGTATGGTATCAAGTGATGGAGTTTGCGCCTACAGCTCTTTCCCATCAAAAATAACTGATGTTTTGTGTTTCTAGAATATGAAAATACTCTAATAAAAACCCACATCTCGGATGACCCAAAGAAAGGTTGTGACTGGTTAAATCAAACAGCTCAGAGAGACCAATTAAATTGTTTTTAAATTGTTAGCACTTTTTATGTCATTAGAGACTTCAGCATTATGTAAATTATTTTCATGAATCTGTAGATGATTATTAATAGATGCAAAAGATTAAATTCATGCAGGAATGAGGTGCATTGTTGAATAGTTAATTAGTTTTAAGTTTTTAAATAGTTAATAGTTAAGAAGTTTTATAAATACCTTTTCTATTCATTCATCAGCTAATTCACAGCAATAGCATTCTATGTCATTAAAAAGCTTTCACTCCTCTAAGACATCAAAACACTTACACGAGAAAGCTTTAAATTCTCTTGAGGAAGTGGTGCTGATTCTGCATAGGTGAGCGTTGAATCTTCAGGTGTGTTAGTGTGAGGTGGATCTTACTGTAAACGCTCACAGTATAGCAGACGATGAGTGAACCGTGTGTGTTTCCTGTCAGACGAGGTTTAATTAATTACCTAGAGAACAGAGGCTGGCAGATTGAGTCATCTTCAACACAACAGAAGTGAGCATTATCGCCAAGTTAATATTTAACATTTCCTGCACTGTCCTAATACCCTCACATTTCCTGCAACACCATGGGATAGTGGGAGTTTAGATTGAAAATCATTTACTCACCTGAGGCACAAACAGGCAGTGAATGTAGAAAATTGCTTGGATCAGTTTAGAGTTTACTTTAATATTAAAATACCATATAAAGTAGAATCCTCATTTTTGGTATATTTACATTTGCCTTTAACTGATCCATTAGTACTACACAGATGAATATAAAAATGAAAACCAGCAATTTATATTGAATGAAAACAGGAGGGCAAAACAGCCTAAAGCGTTGAATGTTTAGGTTATTGTGTGTGAAAATCTTTGTTTTAGAATCTGACAGGGAATAATATTGCTTGATTCACTCAACTAATGCAAAAACACAAATATCTTTTGTCGTTATTGCAATTTTCTTTTTAGATTTTTTTGTAAATTGAAATAATTATAGTATTATGACCAATGAGTATAAATACAAGTTCAAATGTATTCATACAATTCTATAAAAATTATATATTGTAATTAAAAGGGGATTTAAAGTTAGAACAAAAAATGCAATCCTTCAAACTAAATTAAAATTCTAAAGTTTTCTGTTAACTAAAATATATTTGAATTAAAGAAAAAAACATTAGATACTGTATTAAAACCATGACATAAAAATAATGTAATAGTTAAGATTTTATGGTTATTATTTAGTTACAAAGCTTATATGTTTTTAAATTATTTCTTTTGAAATCTTAGGTGATTTATTAAAGCACTAAACTTATATTGAGGCAAACAATATTCAATGAACGTAGCAGTTTTGAGCTACTTGAAAAACAATTTGAAGCCACTAGATGGTGTTAGTTAATAAGTAAAAAAAATACCCTGCAGTCAATTTATAAATCTTGAACTCTTCTCTACAGCAAAAAACTGTTCATGGTTTGCAAGGATTATTTTAAAATCTCTATATATGAACATGTAATAAGACAGGCTGTCCAAAATCTAATCTGTTACTAATATAATTTAGAACTTATTTGGACTGTTTGTTCCCATCAGCCTAAGGAGAGTTTATGTCAGCATTCATATGTCAAAATTATTACTGTAGAATTATTTACCTCAATATCTTGAGGGCAAATCAACAACATAGCCTTTACATCCATGTCAACAAGACAATGTGGTTTACTATGAAAACTAATATTATTTGACTACACTGATCTATTCAGCTATTTGAAATACAATGTGAAACCAACACGTATAAACTCCTTCAGAAATTACCTTGCAGTGTTCTCTTTGCTTATTTGGAGTGATTCTCCAATGCATGCATGCTTTTTTCCTCTGAGAAAACAAGTGAGAATCTTTAATTAGACTAGTACTTTGTTTAATATCACCAGGTTTGGGGAGCCAATTTCAATATTAAGGGGATATTTCATGTCCTTTTTCTTTCTCATGAAGGTTGTGCTCTTTAGGATAAAATAAAGAAGCAATTTCATTTCATGTGTGTTTTCCACTGCGATGCTAACCTGTATCTTTTAAAGGAATATTGTATTGTGGGATTGTGGCTTTTTTAACCGACTTCATCGACTGGATCAGTGTCAGGTGTGCCTGAAAGACAGAGACTTCATTAGCAGGAGGTTCCATGTGCTTGACATGATAGCAGATGAGTGTGCTTTTGTGCTGAGTTACTCTGTGTCCACTCTTAAAGCTTATGTCTCACCAATTGACCTGATACTGATGAAGTAGGAGTAGAATCCATTAGAAAACTGAAATTTCAGATCCTTGATGCTAATTGGTCAATAAACATGTTTATTAATAATGAAGCACAGCTAATGCTGCAACCTCAATCCTCAGATCTGTTGATTATTGCAGAAACAAAGAAACATAACAATTTTCATTTATTCATCCCACTAAATTTAAAGTCTGCTTTCAGTTATTATGCTTCCCTCTGCTGGAACCAGCTTTCAGAATTATTGAAGGTCTTAAAATATTAGCTTTATGTCGTTCAATTAATTCTTTACACCTTAAACCTTGTTATTGATTATTCTCAGTTTAGGTTAAGTAAGTCCTAAGCATTTAGTTGCTTTACCTTTTTCAGAAGACTTCTTTGTGGTCTGTTCTGTCAACGGTTTTGTATCTCTAAGACTTAAAACATTTTAAATCAAGTCAGTAATTCCAATTAATAAAATGTATTTGAATTAAGCGCTTTATATATATATACTGGAACCTCTGGCGCCGGAGACGAGTTGATGCATTTTCCAGTCTCTCTGTAGGTATTCATATTTTGCACCCGTTATTTTATTTTTTTTTATTTCTGCTCCAAAGGCTGTCCATGTTGTAAAGTAGGTGCTGCACTGGTTCTTATACCAAGTTCTTAGACTGCTTGATAAAAAAATAGAGTTCAAAAAGGAAGGAGAATTGCAAATTCTTTAACACCATTTGTAATTTCATGTAAAAAACAACAACAAAAAAACTGGTCAAATACAGCTTTGCAATGCTTTCATTAATTTAGGCACATATGTTCCATGTAATCTCTTTAATATTTAACATTTTAAATGTTAGGGATAACGAGCATCCGTTGAAAGACATAAGTAAAGAACAGAAAGACCTGTGATGTAATAGCGAATTACAGTTTTTTACAATTGCTAAGACAGTTTTTTAAATCCATTTAACAAGTTTGCTTAACTCTTAATGCACCTAATCTGTTAAAACACACAATTGCCAAAACAGTTAATTTCATTCTCAAAACCCCCCATTGTAAACACAACTACAAAACTCATTTTCAAAATACAATAACACAGTTTTCAAAACACTAACACATGTTTTCTTCTGACAGCAACATTTAGTCAATCATAACACATTGAGAAAAAATGTGGTTTTAAAATTACATAGTTTTGGTGTTGCTGGAGCTTGAGTGTAAAAGAAGTTCAAGCATCTGAAATTTGTGTTAACTGAATGTGTTTTGTATCAAAGCAACAAAAAATGTGTTAATTGCATCGCCTACCTAGACTGATGTTGTGCCAATTGTGTCAAGATTTTAGGAAAGTTGTTAAATGTATTGAAAAAATTGTCTTAGCAATTGTGAAAAACTGTAATGACAAAAAACAATTTTGAAAAGTAAATGGTAAACTAAGATTATTGGTTTCTAGTGCAGTAAATTAGAATTCAATAGCGAAGGTTTTCAATGAATGCCTTCACTCTCCATCACAAGGTGTAATTAATCTTACTCTGCTTGTTTTCTCTGACACATACTGATTACATTTAATTCTTATACATGATCTCATAAAGCAAACTATTAAAGACTATACATCTCATCATCAGAACGTGTTCATAGATGTTGTGCTGAAGTTAATTAGGTCCATGTAACCCTCAGTTGATCTCACCATGGTGTGCTGGATAAAAACAGCGTTAAGGGCGTTAAGGCTTTAGGCTGTGGCTATAGGGAGATTATATCGCTCAAGTCTCATATTTTCAGGGAATATCTATGCATCACCTAAAAGATGAACTCTTTCCCATTCACTACAATGACACATTTGAACCTGCCATATGTGGAAATCAGCCCTGCTTTCATTCAATGAACGTGTGAATCAAAAGAGCACCATTTTCATCCGAGCAGCAGTGATGACATGTGAGCCTTCACCTGAACCACCATTCAGCTCTCCTAATGGCCTAGAGAATAAGAGTTCTCGGACACATGTCAACACATATTCTACATAGGAAGGTGTTTGGATAAAGTGACGAAGGAAGCAAACAAACTCTGGAGTGAATGTCATACATTGGCAGAAACTTTTAGTCTTTTTTCTATAAGTCAAGGCAAGGCAAGGCAAGTTTATTTGTAAAGCACATTTCGTACACAGGGTAATTCAAAGTGCTTTACATTGGAAATAAAGAGTAAAAAGAAAGTAAATTTAATAAAATCAAGCATAAAAAAGACATATAAAATCATAGTGATTAAAAACAGATTAGGAGGTGAAGGTGAAGTGCAGAAGTAAAATAGTTGTTTGGACGTTGGTGCTTAGTCGACAAAAGCGCAGCTAAACAGGTCTAGACCAGTCTTTAGCCGATTTAAATGTGACTAAAGTGTTGGCACCCTTGATATAACTGCAACAGCAGTAGATCCAGCAACAAAAAGTGTTACTACTATCATAGAGTTAAAACAACAGCAGCAACAACTTACAACAGTACAACAACTAGTTCAAGCTACACTGTGGTGCTAACATCATATTTTTATTGACATTTTTTTCTTAATTATGTAAGACATTTATATCTTCAATTAAAATCTAAATGGATAAATGGTAAAGTATGTTCTGTAACTTCAGTCGTTTTGAACAATTTTAAGCTTTAAACCTCATGTGTCTCCTTTATCGTGTTGGAAAGCTCTCCAGAAATGCAGAAGCATATGCTTCCCCCAAAACCAGCAGCAATGAATTTATTAAGTTCTTTACTTAAAAGACTTATCTTACTTGAGTCAAACCATCTGTCACAGCAGCTGTGCTGTTCCACAGGAAATACTTCAGTATTTAATACTTAAGTATCTTCAAATTTTAAACAAACTGAATAAATACCACCTTAGGTATCTTTAACCCCTAAATAAATTGTTAAAATGTCTACATTTAATCCCCTTGGAATTATACAATTCTGAGATTTTGGTCAAAACAGAGTCATGCAAATATCCTGTTCCTTTGACATCATATTTTGCATTATGTGATAAGTTATGAATTTTTATTTGAAACAGAAAAAAGGTTCTATCTGCATATTGTCATGTGAAAGAAACTGTGATGCTCAATATCTAAAAACCCTCTAAATGTAAATAGAACCTTAAAATTACAAGGGGACAGCTTTCTGTAAAATTTTTATAAATAGTCATAAAGTTCAAATTATTGGATAAGCCTGAATGTGCCAATTAAATCTTATTTCCAAAGTTACATGGAAAATGGTATAAAGACACGAAGTCAAAACAAACAATAAAAATAGCTTACCCAAATAGTTTTGGTCAGTTTTGGAATTTTCTGGTTTCTGGGAGCATTTTCTAAGTCTGGCAAAGGTAAAATGTTTAAAACCATAAAAAAAAATTTATATAATAATGTTTATAAATAATGTCTCTGCATGTGTGTGTTGTTTTTTCTCCAGGTTCTCTCTTAAAAAAATGTATTTTAAAAGACTCTTGGTTGCTTTAATTTACCACAATATGTGTTTGAGCCAAGCTTTTATAATAAGTCATCTAATAACTTTACAACGTACCTAAGGTAGCAAATAATATGGTAGTTCTATTTCTACCTTATAGAATTATCCAATAGGAATTTCTATTGAACTTTTAATCCACATTAGGGCTTTGTGGAACTGCAAAAAATACGCTCTATAAAACTTTTTGATTGATTTGATTCAGCAAACATGGAGTAAACTTGGGCCAGGCATTATATTACATTGCTGAAGCTTGGCCTATCTGTGGCCTATGTGTGTCCATCTGTTGCGCTTGACTGCATGGGCCCTAGGTCCCGTCATGTGCTGTAGTTCTTCTGATGCCAAGCAAAACTACATTAGTTAGCCAGACCTGAGAAGAATTAGCTGTGTGGTTGTAATTAGATTGTTGTTTCATTAATTTTAGCACTGCAAGGTCTACATTAGCTATAAACCTAACCAGAGATGCTTGAACAGAGTTTTGATAATAAAGTATGTAAATTGTCAAGATGTAATTAGTTTAAACACATCTAATATTCATCTAGATGCATCCAGTATGACTAAGCAGCAGTTATTACTTACAGTTTTTTCAATACATTTAACAACTTTCCTAAACTCTTAACACGATTAGCACAACATCCGTCTAGGTAGATGCTACAATTACACAGTTTTCATTGCTTTGATACAAAACATATTCAGTTAACACAAATTTCAAATGCTTGAACTTCTTTTACACTCGAGCTCCAGCAACACCAAAAACTGTCATTTTAAAGACAGTATTTTTTCTGAATATGTTATGATTGACTTAATTTTGCTGTCAGAAAAAAAACATGTGTTAGTGTTTAGAAAACTGTATTATTGTACTTTAAAAATGAGTTTTGTAGTTTTGTTTACAATGGGGGGTTTTGAGAATGAAATGAACTGTTTTGTCAATTGTGTGTTTTAACTGATTCGGTACATTAAGAGTTAAGCAAACTTGTTAAATATATTGAAAAAAATGTCTTAGCAATTGTAATCACAATAAATATGTAAATCAAGATACAGTAGATTAAGTAGTTCTGTTTAATTTGTGAACTAAACAAACTAAAACAAAATGCTTAAATACAATTGAAATGACATTTTAGTCTCGAAATAAACCTGTTTTGGTCCATGGTATTCTATGTAAAACTTTCTTTCAAAAGCTAAAAATACACCAATACTCTGTCTATTGTGGTTAAACAACAAAATAATCCAATGTGGTCACATCAAATGTCTAGATTTGGATTTGTTTGATCATTCATAAGGGATAATAGTCTTACAGAGAAAGTCTAGTTGCAGGAACAAATCTAAAGCTTGAGGTACTTCTGAGGGCCACTGATGATTAGCGTCATCTCAGTTCTATGGTAATTGCAGGGGCACAACTCCAAATGTCGTACAACAAACACAAAAGAGAGGAACAAGTGATATGGTGGCTCCTCCGCCAACAAACAACTTCTTGCATATGTGATTAATGGAGTGTTGCTACAGCAACTGATGTAATGCAATGCTGCCTGCAATTATCTGGCAGTCAGGAGGAAAGTTTGAAGCAAACTAGGTGTTTAAAGAATGAGACTAAATGCTGATGCATAATGAGGTTTAGACGTTTTAAATTGCCTATTGGAAGTTATTTTTGTGTTTCTTTGTGTAAGTATATGTTCCCAGCTTTAAGTATACCTAAAATCAAAATAGAATATTCTAGTCTTTCATCAAAATTAGACATGTTTTAGATTTCTCCCACCTCAATTTCATGCTAGTAGATGTTAATTATCTGCTGTCTGTTGTGGTAATTTCAATAAGAGCTGACAGAGCAAATACTTCCCGTGTTTATTTACAGTTTTTCACAATTGCTAAGACAGCTTTTTCTATACATTTAACAAGTTTGCTTAACGCACCGAATCAGTTAAAATACACTAAACAAAACTACAAAATAAATTTTCAAAATACAATCATTCAATTTTCAAAGCACTAACACGGGTTTTCTTCTGACAGAAACATTTACTCAATCATAACACATTGAGAAAAAAATTTGCTTTAAAATTACAGTTTTTGGTGTTGGTGGAGCTCGAGTGTAAAAGAAGTTTCACAGTTTTTTACAATTGCTAAGACAGTTTTTTTCAATACATTTAACAAGTTTGCTTAACTCTTAACGCACCGAATCATTTAAAACACACAATTGGCAAAACAGTTCATTTTATTGTCAAAACCCCCCATTGTAAACAAAACTCAAAAACTCATTTTCAAAATACAATAATACAGTTTTCAAAACACTAAGACATGTTTTCTTCTGAAAGCAACATTTAGTCAATCATAACACATTGAGAATAAACTTTGTTTTAAAAAGACATCGTTTTGGTGTTGGTGGAGCTTGAGTGTAAATTAAGTTCAAGCATTTGAAATTTGTGTTAACTGAATGCATTTTGTATCAAAGCAACAAAAAATTTGTTAATTGTAGAGCCTACCTCGACGGATGTTGTGCTAATTGTGTCAAGAGTTTAGGAAATGTGTTATATGTATTGAAAAAACTGTCTTAGCAACTGAAAAACTGTAAATTTGTGTTAACTGTATGCATTGTGTATCAAAGCAACAAAAATGTGTTAATTGTAGAGCCTAGATAGACGGATGTTGTGCTAATCGTGTTAAGAGTTTAGGAAAGTTGTTTAATGTATTGAAAAAAACTGTCATACTAGTTGTGAAAAACTGTAAAATAGTTACCAAGCATCAGAATAGCTACAAAGGAACAAACTAAATAAAAATCTAAATACAGATCTGTTGAATAAAGTCTACTATTTGTACTTTGCATGTGCAGTTCCTGTGTGAACATTTTTACCAACTCAGAACCAAATCTGGGGTTTTGGTTCAGATTAAAGAAGGATACTTTGACTACATATATCACGATTCTACCTTAAATTGTCCGTATAATGGTTACTACAAGTATGTTATTTTAGAAGCCAATCGGTTGTTGTGGGATAAAAAAAGCCAAAACACAGATTATTTGTTTTCTGAGGCTATGTGCTATTTTATTTTAGTAGAAATTGAACTGTTTGTCACCGTTCATACTTATGCCCAGTTGCATGACAACCCCCCCCCCCCCCATTTCAGTTGATTCACGTCTTCATTCAAAGCACTTGCTTTTTGTTTCTTAACTGTCTTTTAATGTAAATTAAATGTTACAGTTTGCATCCAATTTCTTGCACATGTTTAGCTATTTAAAGGGCTTATTATTGCCTGACAAGTCTAACCTTTATTAATCTTCTTGCGTGTAAGAGCTAGATTTGCCACGAGGCTCGGCATCAGGTGACGGAAAGGCTCTGCTGCTATTGGTGCTAACTGACAGAATGAAAACATGGAAATCACTCACGAATACTGTTATCACAAAAATTTTAGCTATTCAATGTAAATCTGGAATTAGATATTATACATTATTTAATTTGAATGTTTACTTTGGGCATCAGGGGGCAGGTGCTTGAGCACCCCCAACAACACCCCCTCTGCATATGTCTGGTATCTTATGGGTTAAATGAGTATAGAATTCTTGAAAGTTTTTTTTAATACCCAAATAACTGAGTATAACTCAGAATAAATGCCCTTAAAATTACAAAAAGTCCTAGCAGTTCAACAAAAATGCTGCCATTAAAAGAAGTTTAACGAACTAACATTTTTAAACATGTTTTTTTTTATGCAAGGGAAAGGAGAAATTTTGTTACGTTTATTAGATTTAACATGAGAGAAAGGTGAAGACATTTAATAAATAGAAAACATAAAAAGGATAGAACAATACATCTTATTTCTGGTGCTGTAAAGAAGACAAGAACTGCATACATTCAGCATCAAACGCTCCTGTTTTTGCAGGGCACATGCAGTTAATGATACAGAGGAGCTTTACATTGTATATGATGTAACATCAGTGATCTTCCTCATCTGTCAGGAATGCAGACCAAATGACTTGCTATCATCGAGAAAATAACATGTTTGCCCACGCTGGACAGACTTTTGGAAGTTTGGTACAGTTTGATAAAGCCATGGTGGCAGCATGTAATCATTTTAAACCCATAAGAAGGTTACGAACAAAGCTGTAGCTGTAAATATTTGTTCAACTTTATGGCAGGCTGTTTCACTCTGATTATAGGCTTGGCGTATTATTTTTATTTACAGAGATTCTTTAATATATCTTTTAGAATTTGAGCAGAGCACACTTTGAATGTTCTCAGCCAATGTGGAATTAGATATAATCAGCGTAAGTAATTTTAATGATTTAATCTGTCCAATTGTCATTACCAAGACTGCATGTGGCAGGGACCAACCTGTGTTTCAGGAATTATATTTGATTCATTCTGCTAATCTACTTTAAATAGAAGCAGTGTATCTATAAGAAAAGGAATCTAAAAACTGTTTTATTGTGGTGTCAGAGGTTAGGGAGTCTTTAGAAACAGTGGTGCAGAGCATAAAATCAAATCAACTCTAAATGTATCATATAGAGTCTTTTTGATGTAGCTTCAAAGTAGCTTCACAAACCTAATGGGGGTTTAACAACCAGTATTACTAGGGATTTACATAATTTAGATTAAATTCATAATGACTAATAACAAGGATCAAGAATAGAAATACAATATATGGTTAGCGTAAGAGGGGCATCATGGTGGCACGCTGGGTAGCATTGGGTAGCTGTGTCGGTTGGCATTTCTGTGTGTAGTTTACATGTTCTCCCCATGATTGCGTGGGATTGCTCCAGCTTCCCCCACAACTCCAACGACATGTGGGAAAATTTTTTTGTGAATGAGCGTGTGTGGATGTTTTGGTGTTGCTGGAGCTTGCGTGTAAAAGAAGTTTACGAATTTTAAATTTTATGTTAACTGAATGTGTTTTGTATCAAAGCAACAAAAAATATGTTCATTGTATCGCCTACCTAGACGGATGTTGTGCTAATCGTGTTAAGAGTTTAGGAAAGCTGTTAAATGTTTTGAAAAAACTGTCATAGCAATTGTAAAACACGGACGTTCAGTTCAAGTACAATTAGAATTGAAAGTATTGGTATTAAAACTAAATCAGCATTTAGAAATTTAGGTTTTGAAACCCAAGATTACAATTTATGCATGTGTTTGTGTTCACAGTTTGTGTGTTGACGTGATGTATTTCCTCCCTCGGGTTGTTCAATCTCATAAGCATAAATCAGGTTCTATATTTTCTGTAGTATAATATAAAGCGATGCTCTCTTTTTTTCTGCAGATAAATAAGATAAAATGTTGTCTCGGGCTGACCTATTACATATGTTTAAACATAGTCTCAAAGTCTATTTTATGAGATTAAGTAATTATAGCTATTAGTGATACTGAAACCGCTATTGTCTCATAGCTTGCCATGATTGATAGCATGATTGGTAACTGATCGTCTGGGGGAGGACGATGGGGTTACGTTGCTCCACCATATTTATTTTTTTGGTTGAAAAATATATAAAATAATCAATGCTATGATGGCGGACTAATGATACTGTACTTGTGACAGGCAGATAACAGCATACAATTGCTCCATTTTACATGGTGGATGATCACAGGCATTGATTAATGCGCATGATCTTCAACCATGTATAACAGTGTGTGGAGGATAATCATGAACATTGATTTTAATGTGCTGTTATGCATGGCTGGTTGCAGAACAAGTCATTATAAGGTATTGGAGAATGTGTGTAATGTACTCTTGTGTAATGTGTGTAATGTAGCAGGATTCTTTATTTAAGTTCCGACTGGCATATTGCTTCAAAAGCTTCAATTTTGCCATTTAATTTTAGCATGAGGAAACTGAATATGATCAGGAGCATTAAAAGACAGGATGTTGGGTTGCAGAATTTTTACTCTAGGATACAGGCATAACTTTTTTTGTCAAAAAAAATAAATAAAAACAGGTTTATTGAGACACACGCAACAGGTAGATACAGAAAGAGGACTTTCCTTTGATGAATCTTGAGATGTCAGGGTGGTAAACTGATACCAAATCCAAAATCATAACCTTTCATGCTATTTCTTTTGCTGCATTCAAAGTCTTTAGAACTGGATCTCCGAGTTTCCATGAAAAACAGTGAAATATGATGCTGGTAAACAACCGTACATCTTGTACGGCTTTGAGCTATAATATACAACTGTGTCATGATGGCCTGGTCATCCTTTACTCACTGGGACATTTTGGACTTCCTCTCATATAACAGCCCTTTTAAAGTCTCTATTACTCATTTAAAGCTTGGTCAGCTGCATGAAATGAAAAACAATCATTTAAGCGCACAATTTATTTTTTTATCTCTTTTTCACGTCTCTGTGATGTTACACTGCTTTTCCAAGGAATTATCTTTTTAAAACATCAAATCTACATCAGAAATGGACTGATGCGTTAATCTTGTGCTTTTCTTGTTTGATCGGTTCTGTTTCAAATTTCCCAAATTTTTTTGTTGTTTTTTGTACTTGCCCTTTTATTTTGAAGTGGCTCTTATTTTGAAACCTATGCTGGGTGGTGTTTTGTAAAAAGTGAAATGCTGCGTCGGGCGTCAAGGTGGCGCAGTGGGTAGCACGGTCATCTCACAGCAAGATGATCACTGGTTCGAGCCTCGGCTGGGTCAGTTGGCATTTCTGTGTGGAGTTTGCGTGTTCTCACCGTGATCTTGTGAGGTTTTTACTTACTTCCATAGTATGCAGTTTGTAACGAGTCTCAGAAAGATCATTATTTATAAAAAACTAAGAAAGAAGACATGCCAAGATTGTGTGCAGCGCCTTCAAGAGAAGTGTGATAGAAAATAAATCTGTGAACAATTACTAGTCATCTAGTCAATGAGCTAATCTAGATTTCTTAGTTTGTTTGTCTTTGTTGAAGTTTGCTTAATTATTTATCATATATACTAACACGACATGTTTAAAGAATGCGTGTGTTCAATTTCACTTCAAATAGGAAGAGGACAACTTGAATTTACAGTGTAGTAGGTTAAACATTTTGAAATCTGAATGCACTTTCAGTTTTAATTATTCGACTGGTTTGGGTCTTCAGAGAAATCTAGTATGGCACTTGGATACACCACTGATCAGGTAACCCATTTTGAAATCGGAATGCCCTTCAAAATAATTAGAAAAGACTCTAAAATAAAATAAAATAAAATAAAAATCCTTGCCTGATCTAGCATCCTATCATCTCTTTGCAAAGCTGTATTTTTCAGTGGGGTTCCTCTGCTCCCCTCCTCTCTTCTATTCTGGCCTCTCCCAGCCTTGCCTCACCTATCCTTGCCTCTCGTCAACTCACCTACTCTCTGCTCCTCACCTTGTTTAGCCTCTCATCCTCACCTCTCCTCTTTGCTTCTCATTTCTCCTCTACTCGGCTACACTCTCATCATGCCACCTAGTCTTGCTTCTCATCCTGTTCTCTCTCTTTAGTTTTGGTCTCACCTTTCCCTCCTCAAACAAATAATTTTATGAGTATGTAAAAAAATGATGTAGTCTCTTTCTTTAATTGCCAAAACTTGAGCAAAGAGTACATCTGATGTATGTAACATGGAATGTATGTAACAACTCGCCAGTTGTTTGCTTGAAAGACACTGTAAATAAAAGCGTAGATCAAACTAGTAGTGAACAAAAAGTAGTGAACATACATTATAGATAGAAAAAATGTTATTGTGAAAATTGTCAAGCAGGTTTGGTGAGACCTCTAAAAAAAGACACCCTTGAATTGATACACTTTTTTGAACTGCTCTGTGTTTAAAAAGAGCCCCCATTCTAAGAAACATTCACAGAGGATCAGAGGAAAGATGAAAGGAATTATTTTAAAGTTTACAATCTCTCAAAAGCCATTTCTTAGAGCATGCTTCCTCTGACCAAACCATACCGATAGGGCCATTCTTGATTCTTCTCATGATTTTCAAATCTTTTTGTCCCTACTATCGACTAGCCATGAAAACACGGAAGAAGCAACGCTGGGATTTCTCAGCATAGCTCCATCTAGGCTGGGTAAAAATGTTGAAGTCTTTGAAAAGCTAAGATCAGTCAGATAAAAGGAACACTTCTTTCATCTGGATGTGTTCTGTGCCTTGATTGACAGTTACCTGCTTTGCTGATCTGAGGCACAGTGTCGCTGGTTTTCGTTTGAAAACACTCGTGCTGGATTGCAATGAGGAAAGCAGCTGAAATTGAGAAAAAAGAAAGAGGTCGCCTATTTTAACTTCATTAAAACCCTTTTTAGATGATGAACAGAAAAACAGAGCAATTCAGAAGATTTGTTTAGATCTTGTTTTTGTTTTGGGGTAGTTTTTGTTTTGTTATAAATTTAGATAACAGAATAATGTCTAGGTCTGTTTTAAGCTGATTGGATGAGAAACCAATCACAATGGGAGCAGTTTGCGAACATGTCCTTAACATACTGGTCCTTCAAGCCCCTCCCAACATCTCAATAGCAGGTCAGTGCAGGACTCAGTTACCAAACTGAGAATAGTTTATATCTTTATTGCCTTTTCTTCCATTTTGATGGAATATTCAAACAAAGTTTCTTCTGAACTCTTCATACTTCTGGGTCTTACCCTCACACTGGAAGTATGACATTGACTCTAGAAGACTCTGAGCTGCTTTGCCATAAATGTACAATAACTCTGTCTATGGAAAAGCTTGTTGGAGTGATTTTTGTCATCTGGAACCTAAAGCAAAAAATGACCAGTGGCCACTAGTTTTTAAAAGAAAATTATTTGATTTACTTGCATGTAGGTATGTAACAAATTACTTTTCAGGTGGGGAGTAAAATCTAAATTAAATACCACTTCAAGGGAAATATTGTGGGTCTTGGAACTTTGAGAGACATTTTTTCCCAAAAAACTACAGGTAAAAAGGAAAAACTGTGGCTCCTGAAATTTGATCATGTCTACTATTGTACTTGAAATTTCATAATAAAAGCATATATTGACCACATTTAAGAGTAAAAAATAGAGGGCTGCAATCCTCCTGACATTGCTGTGAAATTGTTTAAATTTTTGCTCAAATGTGCATTTTAATTAATTTTGTTTAATGTTAATGTGCTGATAATTGGGGAGAATTAAAAAGAAGAAATTAAATTGGTATAACTCCAAGCAATTTCAATACTTCAAGGGATGCATGGCAACCCTAAAATGCTGAGGGTCTAATGCTTACAGTTTTTCACAATTGCTAAGACAGTTTTTTCAATACATTTAACACGTTTGCTTAACTCTTAACGCACCGACTCAGTTAAAACACACAATTGGCAAAACAGTTAATTTCATTCTCAAAACCCTTCGTTGTAAACAAAACTCTTAAACTCATTTTCAAAATACAATAATACAGTTTTCAAAACACTAACACATGTTTTCTTCCAACAGCAACATTTAGTCGATCATAACACATTGAGAATAAACTTTGATTAAAAATCACATTGGTTTGGGGTTGTTGGAGCTTGAATGTAAAAGGAGTTCAAGCATTTGAAATTTGTGTAAACTGAAAGCATTTTGTATCAAAGCAACAAAAAATGTGTTAATTTTAGAGCCTACCTCGACAAATGTTGTGCTAATTGTGCTAAGAATTTAGGAAAGTTGTTAGATGTATTGAAAAAACTGTCTTAGCAATTGTGAAAAACTGTAATCCAGCCCTGACTGATTGCACTTTTGATTTTTAGGTTTACATAAAAAGTTTGGTGATAACAATAATTTTTCTTTGTGACTCTTGACCTTTTCAGAGTTGAAATGTAAGACTCAATGAAGCGTCACTTAAACTTGTATTCTGTCAGTCAATACCAATACTCCATTACGAGCTGAAATGGAAAAAAGCTTGTTTCAGCTATGCCGTGACGCACTAGTGGCTTTATAAAGCGCATGAACAAGTCCTGTCTCAGCAGAGCAGACAAACAAATTAGTAGGATTCTGATAACAACAGAGCAAACCCAGTCATGAAAATGCTGATGAGCTTTATCTTAACAGCAATCTGCAGTTATTTAACTCCCAGTCAAACATTCCAACCATTGTTTATTTGTACGTTTTATTGGGCCAATATTTCCACACCATTATCAGTCATAATTTGTAATCGTAAAGTGTAAAACCCATTAAAACCCTGTCAGCTGTGATTGACAGCTTTATAGCGTAAAACAGTGTGTCTTGCTGTTTTTAAAGTGACTTGAAGTGATATGGACTATGAAAATGTAACTATACAGTTAATTAACATCTGGTTTCACTTAGATAAGCTAGAACGCTAGAACTATATTCCTTTGCTCTAAATTGCAAATCACTCTTGCCTTCATTGATCAACAAACAATTGCCATTCTGCTCATGGGTCAAGCTCCACTTGAGAGACGTGCTTGACCTGGAGATATAAAAAATCTCTTGTTCGTCCTCTTTTATGAAACTTGTGCTTTAAATGTGCTCAGGCTTTTATTACCATCTCAAAAGTTAGCATGTGTGTACATTGCCATTCAAGAGTAGCAAACTAAGAACATGAAACAAATCTTTATGCAGGTGCCTCTGGTCAAATATGTGTGCAAGGTAAAGTATCGCAAGTAAAGCAAAAGTAAAAGTGTTGTACAACCTCCCTTATCCCTTTTCGAGATGATCAGAGTCTGTGATGTTCTCACTGATTCAATTTCAATCACATCATTCCTAGATTCATCGTTTCCACCATCTTTGTCTTTTACAACTATATTGTAGTATTGCTATGGTCTATATTCTTTTTTTTTGTCTTTTTCCCAAAATGACATTAACTTAGTTGTAAAGTTTGATCTAAATATGAATGAATTAATCAAAATAGAATAAATTATATGTTATATAATACAATTAAATATTAACTCATTTGTGTATGTTTTAAATATCACCCTTTTTCTGTTTACTTTTTTCCTGTTAGCTTAGTAACATAAAAGTTACAATGCAGTTTTTGCAGAAAATGTGTAATAAAATATCATAAAAAAAGAAAAGAAAAAAGTTGTCATTATTTCTTGTTAGATCACAATCATCAAGGATGGCAAAGAAAGAAACATTCGCAAGACATTGCTTATTCAAGATGCAACAAGATGCAAGTGACCATCAAGTGCAATATTTTGTCCAAATCCTAAAGAACTAAATCCTAAAAAAATTAGCACTAGCAACTTAAAAAAACACCCACCCAAAACACCACCCGCTTGAATGAGAAAGACAAAAGAGGAGAAGAAGGCAAAACAACAAAAATGTAAACAAAAAATAAATACAATTATGTGAAGAAAAAAATAAGTGAAGGGGGGATTATATATATATATATAATATATATATATATATATCTCTAAAATATGGAAATGTTGAATTCAAAGAATATTCTGTGTCATCTAATTTGGTGCTTCATTATTCACTTGTTTTCAAATATGAAATATATTTTATTGCAAGTAGACTCTCCCACTTCTGCTTCACCACAAAATGTCAAAATGTAAAAAAAATATTTTTGTTTCATACAATTCTGTATTGGTATTTGTTGAAAGTAATTTAAAAGCAATATAAAACCAAGAAACTCTACAGTTTTAAGAGAGTAACACTGTAGTATAACACTGTCATTTTTTCTCAATGTGTTATGATTGACTAAATGTTGCTGTTGGAAGAAAACATGTGTTAGTGTTTTGAAAACTGTATTATTAGGGCCCGAGCACGCCAGCGAAGCTGTGCGGCGAAGCCCTATTGTATCTGTTAGGATTATTAGGGCCCGAGCACGCCAGCGAAGCTGTGCGGCGAAGCCCTATTGTATCTGTTAGGATTATTAGGGCCCGAGCACGCCAGCGAAGCTGTGCGGCGAAGCCCTATTGTATCTGTTAGGATTATTATTATTATTATTAGGGCCCGAGCACGCCAGCGAAGCTGTGCGGCGAAGCCCTATTGTATCTGTTAGGATTATTATTAGGGCCCGAGCACGCCAGCGAAGCTGTGCGGCGAAGCCCTATTGTATTTCTAATGATTATTATTAGGGCCCGAGCACGCCAGCGAAGCTGTGCGGCGAAGCCCTATTGTATCTGTTAGAATTATTAGGGCCCGAGCACGCCAGCGAAGCTGTGCGGCGAAGCCCTATTGTATCTGTTAGGATTATTAGGGCCCGAGCACGCCAGCGAAGCTGTGCGGCGAAGCCCTATTGTATCTGTTAGGATTATTAGGGCCCGAGCACGCCAGCGAAGCTGTGCGGCGAAGCCCTATTGTATCTGTTAGGATTATTATTATTATTATTATTCTTCGTCCGCCGCCAAACTCGCAAATTTCACCAACTAGGCGTGCTCGAAAACTCACCAAATTTGGCACTAAGGTCAAGCTTGCAAAAAATAGCGATCTGGCACAGTCGGCGTGATCGTAGCATAAAAAATGGCTCTACAGCGCCCCCTTGAATTTTGCCAAAAAACATGTTTCAGCTGTTTAGACACCCTTAACATGTTCGAAACATCACCAAATTTTGCATCAACCTCATCCTCAATAAATAAAGTAATCTGACACTGTTTTTAAAACTTTACTGTAGACGACAGCTCTGCAGCGCCCCCTTGAACGCGAAAAAGCTCATCTCGCATTTTAACGAACTCCTCCAAGGAAAATAACCAGATCGAGCTGAAAATTGGTGTGCTTACTCGGGAGACCTTTGGGATGAAAAGTTATCAAAAGCGCAGCAGTTTGTAAAACGGTCTTTGAGTGGCGCCCCCTCAAATTTCACCAATCAAACATGTGATGCAAATTGACATACTTTTGAGTATATCTCCGTTCTAGTTTATCCGTTGTCCACGAAAACGGCCTGACATGATGAGCTTGGAAAGCTGAATGAAATGATAGGCCGCAATGTGACACCGCTCTAAGATTGGCTCTACAGCGCCCCCCTAAATGTTACTAGAATAGATGTTTTAGCTGTTTTGACACCCTAAACATGTTAGAAACCCCACCAAATTTAACCTAAACCTCATCCTCAATAAATATAGTAATCTGACACTGTTTGTACAACTTTACTATGGACGAAAGCGCTGCAGAGCCACCTAGTATGTAAAAACAGCTCATCTCGCATTTTAACGAACTCCTCCTAGGAAAATTGCCAGATCGAGCTGAAAATTTGTCTGGTAACTCTTAAGACAGTATGGACCAAAAGTTATCAAAAACGCAGAAGTTCGTCGCACGGTCTTTCTGTGGCACCGCTTCGAATTTGAGCCTTCTCAAATGTATGGGGATATTGGTACTTGTTACTGTACTACTGCACATACTTCATCCAATCAATGTCAAAAAATGTATGGAATGATGAGCTTACCCCTCAGAACAAGTAGATATGCTTACTTGATGATTCACTCATAGCGCCTCCTGCTGGCTGTATGAATTCCAAGGGATACTAATGTAGTTTTTGCTGTATCTCTTTCATATTTAACTCAATGACCATGACAAAAAATGTGCATGATGAGCTGGTAATTCTAAATGGAATAATATGCTCATGGCATGAGACTGTTATAGCGCCACCTGGAGGCTTTATGAAATGTGTTTAAAAAAGCTGTTGTCACTAGGCAGTGAATGTAAAAAATGTATGGAATGATGAGCTTACCCCTCAGAACAAGTAGATATGCTCACTTGATGATACACTCATAGCGCCTCCTGCTGGCTGTATGAATTCCAAGGGATACTAATGTATTTGTTGCTGTATCTCTTACATATTTAACTCAATGTACATGACAAAAAATTTGCATGATGAGCTGGTAATTCTAAATGGAATAATATGCTCATGGCATGAAACTGTTATAGCGCCACCTGGAGGCTTTATGAAATGTGTTTAAAATAGCTGTTGTCAATAGGCAGTGAATGTAAAAAATGTATGGAATGATGAGCTTACCCCTCAGAACAAGTATATATGCTTACTTGATGATACACTCATAGCGCCTCCTTCTGGCTATATGATTTCCAAGGGATACTAATGTACTTGTTGCTGTATCTCTTACATATTTAACTCAATGTACATGACAAAAAATTTGCATGATGAGCTGGTAATTCTAAACGGAATAATATGCTCATGGCATGAGACTGTTATAGCGCCACCTGGAGGCTTTCTGAAATGTTTTTAAAATAGCTGTTGTCAATAGTTAGTGAATGTAAAAAATGTATGGAATGATGAGCTTACCCCTCAGAACAAGTAGATATGCTTCCTTGATGATACACTCATAGCGCCTCCTGCTGGCTGTATGAATTCCAAGGGAAATGAATGTATTTGTTGCTGTATCTCTTACAAATTTAACTTAATGTACATGACAAAAAAATTGTAAGACCAGGGGGCAGCATCTTTGGATCCCGCGGATGCATCGTGCGAGGGCCCGCCCATCGCTGCTTGCAGCTTTAATTATTATTATTATTCTTTATCTGCCGCCAAACTCGCAAAATTCACCTAGTAGGCGTGCTCGAAAACTCACCAAATTCGGCACTAAGGTCAAGCTCGCTAAAAATTGCGATCTGGCAAAGTCGGCGTGATCGTAGCATAAAAAATGGCTCTACAGCGCCCCCTTGAAAAACCGGGGTCCCCCTGCCAGTTCGACCTACAGTCACGAAAATCGGTACACATATGCACCACCTCTAGCCAAGTACAAAAGTCTCTGACAGGTTTTCGCCAAATCGTACAGGAAGTTGGCCATTTTGAAAAAAACCCATAATTTTGAAAAAACATCACCTTGCACATTGACGAACTCCTACTAGGTAAAATGTCTGATCCGGTTGAAAATTGGTGTGGTTACTCAGAAGACATTTGGGATGAAAAGTTATCAAAAAACGCAGCAGTACGTAAAATGGTCTTTGGGTGGCGCCCCCACGAATTTCCCGCTTCAAAAATGTGCCGAAAATTGACATATTTTTGAGTATATCTCCGTTCTAGTTTGTCCGTTGTCCACGAAAACGGCCTGACATGATGAGCTTGGAAGGCTGAATCAAGTGATAGGCCGCAATATGACGTCGCTCTAAGAGTGCCTCCACAGCGCCCCCTTGAATGTTACTAAAATAGACGTTTTAGCTGTTTTGACACCCTAAACATGTTACAAACCCCACCAAATTTAGCCTAAACCTCATCCTCAATAAATATAGTAATCTGACACTGTTTGTACAACTTTACTTTAAACGACAGCTTTGCAGCGCCACCTAGTATGCGAAAACAGCTCATCTCGCATTTTAACGAACTCCTCCTAGGAAAATTGCCAGATCGAGCTGAAAATTTGTCTGGTGACTCTTAAGACAGTATAGACCAAAAGTTATCAAAAACGCAGAAGTTCGTCGCACGGTCTTTCTGTGGCACCGCTTCGAATTTGAGCTTTCTCAAATGTATGGGGATATTGGTACTTGTTACTGTACCTCTCACATCCTTCATCCAATCAATGTAAAAATTGTATGGAATGATGAGCTTACCCCTCAGAACAAGTAGATATGCTTACTTGATAATACACTCATAGCGCCTCCTGCTGGCTGTATGAATTCCAAGGGATACTAATGTATTTGTTGCTGTATCTCTTACATATTTAACTCAATGTACATGACAAAAAATTTGCATGATGAGCTGGTAATTCTAAATGGAATAATATGCTCATGGCATGAGACTGTTATAGCGCCACCTGGAGGCTTTATGAAATGTGTTTAAAATAGCTGTTGTCATTAGGCAGTGAATGTAAAAAATGTATGGAATGATGAGCTTACCCCTCAGAACAAGTAGATATGCTTACTTGATGATACACTCATAGCGCCTCCTGCTGGCTGTATGAATTCCAAGGGAAATTAATGTATTTGTTGCTATATTTCTTACATATTTAACTCAATGTACATGACAAAAAAAATGCATGATGAGCTGGTAATTCTAAATTGAATAATATGCTCATTGCATGAGACTGTTATAGCGCCACCTGGAGGCTTTCTGAAATGTGTTTAAAATAGCTGTTGTCAATAGGCAGCGAATGTAAAAAATATATGGAATGATGAGCTTACCCCTCAGAACAGGTAGATATGCTTACTTGATGATACACTCATAGCGCCTCCTGCTGGCTGTATGAATTCCAAGGGAAATTAATGTATTTGTTGCTGTATCTCTTACAAATTTAACTTAATGTACATGACAAAAAAAAACCGTAAGACCAGGGGGCGGCATCTTTGGATCCCGCGGATGCATCGTGCGAGGGCCCGCCCATCGCTGCTTGCAGCTTTAATTATTATTATTATTATTCTTCCGCTTCCTAAATCGCAAATTTAACCATCTAGACGTGCTCGAAAACTCACCAAAATCGGCAATAAATTAAAGCTCGGTGGAAATTGCGATCTGACACAGTCGGCGTGATCGTAGCATAAAAAATGGCTCTTCAGCGCCCCCTGGAAAGATCGGAGTCCGGTTCGACCTACAGTCACGAAAATCGGCACACATATGTACCACCTCTTGCCAAGTAGAAAAGTCACTTACAGGTTTTCGCCAAATCGTACAGGAAGTCGGCCATTTTGAAAAAAAGCCACAATTTTGAAAAAACATCATCTTGCACTTTGACGAACTCCTCCTAGGAAAATTGCCAGATCGAGCTGAAAATTGGTGTGGTTACTCGGGAGACATTTGGGATGAAAAGTTATCAAAAGCGCAGCAGTTTGTAAAACGGTCTTTGGGTAGCGCCCCCACGAATTTCACCATTCAAAAATGTGCCGAAAATTGACATATTTTTGAATATATCTCCGTTCTAGTTTATCCGTTGTCCACGAAAACGGCCTGACATGATGAGCTTGGAAGGCTGAATAAAATGATAGGCCGCAATGTGACACCGCTCTAAGATTAGCTCTACAGCGCCCCCTGAATGTTACTAAAATAGATGTTTTAGCTGTTTTGACACCCTAAACATGTTAGAAACCCCACCAAATTTCGGCTAAACCTCAGCCTCAATAAATATAGTAATCTGACACTGTTTCTACAACTTTACTTTGGACGACAGCGCTGCAGCGCCACCTAGTATGCGAAAAAAGCTCATCTCGCATTTTAACGAACTCCTCCTAGGAAAATTGCCAGATCGAGCTGAAAATTTGTCTGGTGACTCTTAAGACAGTATGGACCAAAAGTTATCAAAAACGCAGAAGTTCGTCGCACGGTCTTTCTGTGGCACCGCTTCGAATTTGAGCTTTCTCAAATGTATGGGGATAATGGTACTTGTTACTGTACCTCTCACATCCTTCATCCAATCAATGTCAAAAATTTATGGAATGATGAGCTCACCCCTCAGAACAAGTAGATATGCTTACTTGATGATACACTCATAGCGCCTCCTTCTGGCTGTATGAATTCCAAGGGATACTAATGTATTTGTTGCTGTATCTCTTACATATTTAACTCAATGTACATGACAAAAAATTTGCATGATGAGCTGGTATTTCTAAATTGATTAATATGCTCATGGCATGAGACTGTTATAGCGCCACCTGGAGGCTTTATGAAATGTGTTTAAAATAGCTGTTGTCGTTAGGCAGTGAATGTAAAAAAATTATGGAATGATGAGCTTACCCCTCAGAACAAGTAGATATGCTTACTTGATGATACACTCATAGCGCCTCCTTCTGGCTGTATGAATTCCAAGGGAAATTAATGTATTTGTTGCTGTATCTCTTACAATGTACATGAAAAAAACTTTGCATGATGAGCTGGTAATTCTAAATGAAATAATATGCTTATGGCAAGAGACTGTTATAGCACCACCTAGAGGCTTTATGAAATGTGTTTAAAATAGCTTTTGTCAATAGGCAGTAAAAAAAAATGGGGGAAAAATGAAAGACCAGGGGGTGGCAGCTTTGGCTAGTGCGGATGCGTCGTGCGAGGGCCCGCCCATCGCTGCTTGCAGCTTTAATTATTATTATTATTATTCTTCCGCTTCCTAAATCGCAAATTTAACCATCTAGACGTGCTCGAAAACTCACCAAAATCGGCAATAAATTAAAGCTCGGTGGAAATTGCGATCTGACACAGTCGGCGTGATCGTAGCATAAAAAATGGCTCTTCAGCGCCCCCTGGAAAGATCGGAGTCCGGTTTGACCTACAGTCACGAAAATCGGCACACATATGTACCACCTCTAGCCAAGTAGAAAAGTCACTTACAGGTTTTCGCCAAATCGTACAGGAAGTCGGCCATTTTGAAAAAAACCCACAATTTTGAAAAAACATCATCTTGCACTTTGACGAACTCCTCCTAGGAAAATGGCCAGATCGAGCTGAAAATTGGTGTGGTTACTCGGGAGACATTTGGGATGAAAAGTTATCAAAAGCGCAGCAGTTTGTAAAACGGTCTTTGGGTGGCGCCCCCACGAATTTCACCATTCAAAAATGTGCCGAAAATTGACATATTTTTGAGTATATCTCCGTTCTAGTTTATCCGTTGTCCACGAAAACGGCCTGACATGATGAGCTTGGAAGGCTGAATAAAATGATAGGCCGCAATGTGACACCGCTCTAAGATTAGCTCTACAGCGCCCCCTGAATGTTACTAAAATAGATGTTTTAGCTGTTTTGACACCCTAAACATGTTAGAAACCCCACCAAATTTCGGCTAAACCTCAGCCTCAATAAATATAGTAATCTGACACTGTTTGTACAACTTTACTTTGGACGACAGCGCTGCAGCGCCACCTAGTATGCGAAAAAAGCTCATCTCGCATTTTAACGAACTCCTCCTAGGAAAATTGCCAGATCGAGCTGAAAATTTGTCTGGTGACTCTTAAGACAGTATGGACCAAAAGTTATCAAAAACGCAGAAGTTCGTCGCACGGTCTTTCTGTGGCACCGCTTCGAATTTGAGCTTTCTCAAATGTATGGGGATAATGGTACTTGTTACTGTACCTCTCACATCCTTCATCCAATCAATGTCAAAAAATGTATGGAATGATGAGCTCACCCCTCAGAACAAGTAGATATGCTTACTTGATGATACACTCATAGCGCCTCCTGCTGGCTGTATGAATTCCAAGGGATACTAATGTATTTGTTGCTGTATCTCTTACATATTTAACTCAATGTACATGACAAAAAATTTGCATGATGAGCTGGTATTTCTAAATTGATTAATATGCTCATGGCATGAGACTGTTATAGCGCCACCTGGAGGCTTTATGAAATGTGTTTAAAATAGCTGTTGTCATTAGGCAGTGAATGTAAAAAATTATGGAATGATGAGCTTACCCCTCAGAACAAGTAGATATGCTTACTTGATGATACACTCATAGCGCCTCCTTCTGGCTGTATGAATTCCAAGGGAAATTAATGTATTTGTTGCTGTATCTCTTACAATGTACATGAAAAAAACTTTGCATGATGAGCTGGTAATTCTAAATGAAATAATATGCTTATGGCAAGAGACTGTTATAGCACCACCTAGAGGCTTTATGAAATGTGTTTAAAATAGCTTTTGTCAATAGGCAGTAAAAAAAAATGGGGGAAAAATGAAAGACCAGGGGGTGGCAGCTTTGGCTAGTGCGGATGCGTCGTGCGAGGGCCCGCCCATCGCTGCTTGCAGCTTTAATTATTATTATTCTTCATCCGCCGCCAAACTCGCAAATTTCACCAACTAGGCGTGCTCGAAAACTCACCAAATTCGGCACTAAGGTCAAGCTCGCTAAAAATTGCGATCTGGCACAGTCGGCGTGATCGTAGCATAAAAAATGGCTCTACAGCGCCCCCTTGAATTTCGCAAAAAAACATGTTTCAGCTGTTTTTTTACCCTTAACATGTTCGAAACCCCACCAAATTTTGCCTACACCTCATCCTCAATAAATAAAGTAATCTGACACAGTTTGAAAACTTTACTGTAGACGACAGCTCTGCAGCGCCCCCTTGAACGTGAAAAAGCTCATCTCGCATTTTAACGAACTCCTCCTAGGAAAATGGCCAGATCGAGCTGAAAATTGGTGTGCTTACTCTGGAGACCTTTGGGATGAAAAGTTATCAAAAGCGCAGCAGTTTGTAAAACGGTCTTTGGGTGGCGCCCCCACGAATTTCACCCTTCTAAAAAATTGCAGAAAATTTACATTTTTGAGTATATCTCCGTTCTAGTTTATCCGTTGTCATCGATAACGGCCTGACATGATGAGCTTGGAAGGCTGAATAAAATGATAGACCGCAATGTGACACCGCTCTAAGAGTGGCTCCACAGCGCCCCCTTGAATGTTTCTAAAATAGATGTTTTAGCTGTTTTGACACCCTAAACATGTTAGAAACTCCACCAAATTTTGCCTAAACCTCATCCTCAATAAATATAGTAATCTGACACTGTTTGTACAACTTTACTTTGGACGACAGCGCTGCAGCGCCACCTAGTATGCGAAAAAAGCTCATCTCGCATTTTAACGAACTCCTCCTAGGAAAATTGCCAGATCGAGCTGAAAATTTGTCTGGTGACTCTTAAGACAGTATGGACCAAAAGTTATCAAAAACGCAGAAGTTCGTCACACGGTCTTTCTGTGGCACCGCTTCGAATTTGAGCTTTCTCAAATGTATGGGGATAATGGTACTTGTTACTCTACCTCTCACATACTTCATCCAATCAATGTCAAAAATGTACGGAATGATGAGCTCACCCCTCAGAACAAGTAGATATGCTTACTTGATGATACACTCATAGCGCCTCCTGCTGGCTGTATGAATTCCAAGGGATACTAATGTATTTGTTGCTGTATCTCTTACATATTTAACTCAATGTACATGACAAAAAATTTGCATGATGAGCTGGTAATTCTAAATGGAATAATATGCTCATGGCATGAGACTGTTATAGCGCCACCTGGAGGCTTTATGAAATGTGTTTAAAATAGCTGTTGTCATTAGGCAGTGAATGTAAAAAATGTATGGAATGATGAGCTTACCCCTCAGAACAAGTAGATATGCTTACTTGATGATACACTCATAGCGCCTCCTGCTGGCTGTATGAATTCCAAGGGATACTAATGTATTTGTTGCTGTATCTCTTACATATTTAACTCAATGTACATGACAAAAAATTTGCATGATGAGCTGGTAATTCTAAATGGAATAATATGCTCATGGCATGAGACTGTTATAGCGCCACCTGGAGGCTTTCTGAAATGTGTTTAAAATAGCTGTTGTCAATAGGCAGTGAATGTAAAAAATGTATGGAATGATGAGCTTACCCCTCAGAACAAGTAGATATGCTTACTTGATGATACACTCATAGCGCCTCCTGCTGGCTGTATGAATTCCAAGGGAAATGAATGTATTTGTTGCTGTATCTCTTACAAATTTAACTTAATGTACATGACAAAAAAAATGTAAGACCAGGGGGCGGCATCTTTGGATCCCGCGGATGCATCGTGCGAGGGCCCGCCCATCGCTGCTTGCAGCTTTAATTATTATTATTATTCTTCGTCTGCCGCCAAACTCGCAAATTTCACCAACTAGGCGTGCTCGAAAACTCACCAAATTCGGCACTAAGGTCAAGCTCGCTAAAAATTGCGATCTGGCACAGTCGGCGTGATCGTAGCATAAAAAATGGCTCTACAGCGCCCCCTTGAATTTTCCAAAAAACATGTTTCAGCTGTTTTAGACACCCTTAACATGTTCGAAACATCACCAAATTTTGCATCAACCTCATCCTCAATAAATAAAGTAATCTGACACCGTTTTTAAAACTTTACTGTAGACGACAGCTCTGCAGCGCCCCCTTGAACGCGAAAAAGCTCATCTCGCATTTTAACGAACTCCTCCTAGGAAAATAACCAGATCGAGCTGAAAATTGGTGTGGTTACTCGGGAGACCTTTGGGATGAAAAGTTATCAAAAGCGCAGCAGTTTGTAAAACGGTCTTTGGGTGGCGCCCCCTCAAATTTCACCAATCAAAAATGTGATGCAAATTGACATACTTTTGAGTATATCTCAGTTCTAGTTTATCCGTTGTCCACGAAAACGGCCTGACATGATGAGCTTGGAAGGCTGAATGAAATGATAGGCCGCAATGTGACACCGCTCTAAGATTGGCTCTACAGCGCCCCCCTAAATGTTACTAGAATAGATGTTTAAGCTGTTTTGACACCTTGAACAATGTTAGAAACCCCACAAAATTTTACCTAAACCTCATCCTCAGTAAATATAGTAATCTGACACTGTTTGTACAACTTTACTTTGGACGACAGCTCTGCAGCGCCACCTAGTATGTGAAAACAGCTCATCTCGCATTTTAACGAACTCCTCCTAGGAAAATTGCCAGATCGAGCTGAAAATTTGTCTGGTGACTCTTAAGACAGTATGGACCAAAAGTTATCAAAAACGCAGAAGTTCGTCGCACGGTCTTTCTGTGGCACCGCTTCGAATTTGAGCCTTCTCAAATGTATGGGGATAATGGTACTTGTTACTGTACCTCTCACATCCTTCATCCAATCAATGTAAAAATTGTATGGAATGATGAGCTCACCCCTCAGAACAAGTAGATATGCTTACTTGATGATACACTCATAGCGCCTCCTGCTGGCTGTATGAATTCCAAGGGATACTAATGTATTTGTTGCTGTATCTCTTACATATTTAACTCAATGTACATGACAAAAAATTTGCATGATGAGCTGGTAATTCTAAATGGAATAATATGCTCATGGCATGAGACTGTTATAGCGCCACCTGGAGGCTTTCTGAAATGTGTTTAAAATAGCTGTTGTCAATAGGCAGTGAATGTAAAAAATGTATGGAATGATGAGCTTACCCCTCAGAACAAGTAGATATGCTTACTTGATGATACACTCATAGCGCCTCCTGCTGGCTGTATGAATTCCAAGGGAAATTAATGTATTTGTTGCTGTATCTCTTACAAATTTAACTTAATGTACAAGACAAAAAAAATGTAAGACCAGGGGGCGGCATCTTTGGATCCCGCGGATGCATCGTGCGAGGGCCCGCCCATCGCTGCTTGCAGCTTTAATTAGGGCCCGAGCACGCCAGCGAAGCTGTGCGGCGAAGCCCTATTGTATCTGTTAGGATTATTATTATTATTATTCTTCCGCTTCCTAAATCGCAAATTTAACCATCTAGACGTGCTCGAAAACTCACCAAATTCGGCAATAATTAAAGCTCGGTGGAAAATTGCGATCTGACACAGTCGGCGTGATCGTAGCATAAAAAATGGCTCTTCAGCGCCCCCTGGAAAAATCGGGAGTCCGGTTCGACCTACAGTCACGAAAATCGGCACACATATGTACCACCTCTAGCCAAGTAGAAAAGTCATCTTACAGGTTTTCGCCAAATCGTACAGGAAGTCGGCCATTTTGAAAAAAACCCATAATTTTGAAAAAACATCACCTTGCACATTGACGAACTCCTACTAGGAAAATGTCTGATCCGAGTTGAAAATTGGTGTGGTTACTCGGGAGACATTTGGGATGAAAAGTTATCAAAAGCGCAGCAGTTACGTAAAACTGGTCTTTGGGTGGCGTCCCCACGAATTTCACCATTCAAAAATGTGCCGAAAATTGACATATTTTTGAGTATATCTCCGTTCTAGTTTATCCGTTGTCCACGAAAACGGCCTGACATGATGAGCTTGGAAGGCTGAATAAAGTGATAGGCCGCAATGTGACACCGCTCTAAGAGTGGTTCCACAGCGCCACCCCTGAATGTTACTAAAATAGATGTTTTAGCTGTTTTGACACCCTAAACATGTTAGAAACCCCACCAAATTTAGCCTAAATCTCATCCTCAATAAATATAGTAATCTGACACTGTTTGTACAACTTTACTTTGAACGACAGCGCTTGCAGCGCCACCTAGTATGCGAAAACAGCTCATCTCGCATTTTAACGAACTCCTCCTAGGAAAATTGCCAGATCGAGCTGAAAATTTGTCTGGTGACTCTTAAGACAGTATGGACCAAAAGTTATCAAAAACGCAGAAGTTCGTCGCACGGTCTTTCTGTGGCACCGCTTCGAATTTGAGCTTTCTCAAATGTATGGGGATAATGGTACTTGTTACTGTAGCTCTCACATACTTCATCCAATCAATGTAAAAATTGTAAGGAATGATGAGCTCACCTCTCAGAACAAGTAGATATGCTTACTTGATGATACACTCATAGCGCCTCCTGTTGGCTGTATGAATTCCAAGGGATACTAATGTATTTGTTGCTGTATCTCTTACATATTTAACTCAATGTACATGACAAAAAATTTGCATTATGAGCTGGTATTTTTAAATTGAATAATATGCTCATGGCATGAGACTGCTATAGCGCCACCTGGAGGCTTTCTGAAATGTGTTTAAAACAGCTGTTGTCAATAGGCAATGAATGTAAAAAATGTATGGAATGATGAGCTTACCCCTCAGAACAAGTAGATATGCTTACTTGATGATACACTCATAGCGCCTCCTGCTGGCTGTATGAATTCCAAGGGAAATGAATGTATTTGTTGCTGTATCTCTTACAAATTTAACTTAATGTACAAGACAAAAAAAAAATGTAAGACCATGGGGCGGCATCTTTGGATACCGCGAATGCATCGTGCGAGGGCCCGCCCATCGCTGCTTGCAGCTTTAATTAGGGCCCGAGCACGCCAGCGAAGCTGTGCGGCGAAGCCCTATTGTATCTGTTAGGATTATTATTATTATTCTTACGCTTCCAAAATCGCAAATTTCACCATCTAGACGTGCTCGAAAACTCACCAAAATCGGCAATAATTTAAAGCTCGGTGGAAATTGCGATCTGACACAGTCGGCATGATCGTAGCATAAAAAATGGCTCTTCAGCGCCCCCTGGAAAGATCGGAGTCCGGTTCAACCTACAGTCACGAAAATCGGCACACATATGTACCACCTCTAGCCAAGTAGAAAAGTCTCTTACAGGTTTTCGCCAAATCGTACAGGAAGTCGGCCATTTTGAAAAAAAACCCACAATTTTGAAAAAACATCATCTTGCACTTTGACGAACTCCTCCTAGGAAAATTGCCAGATCGAGCTGAAAATTGGTGTGGTTACTCGGGAGACATTTGGGATGAAAAGTTATCAAAAGCGCAGCAGTTTGTAAAACGGTCTTTGGGTGGCGCCCCCACGAATTTCACCATTCAAAAATGTGCCGAAAATTGACATATTTTTGAGTAAATCTCTGTTCTAGTTTATCCATTGTCCACGAAAACGGCCTGACATGATGAGCTTGGAAGACTGAATAAAATGATAGGCCGCAATGTGACACCGCTCTAAGAGTGGCTCCACAGCGCCCCCCTGAATGTTACTAAAATAGATGTTTTAGCTGTTTTGACACCCTAAACATGTTAGAAACCCCACCAAATTTTGCCTAAACCTCATCCTCAATAAATATAGTAATCTGACGCTGTTTGTACAACTTTACTTTGGACGACAGCGCTGCAGCGCCACCTAGTATGCGAAAAAAGCTCATCTCGCATTTTAACGAACTCCTCCTAGGAAAATTGCCAGATCGAGCTGAAAATTTGTCTGGTGACTCTTAAGACAGTATGGACCAAAAGTTATCAAAAACGCAGAAGTTCGTCGCACGGTCTTTCTGTGGCACCGCTTCGAATTTGAGCTTTCTCAAATGTATGGGGATAATGGTACTTGTTACTGTACCTCTCACATCCTTCATCCAATCAATGTCAAAAATGTACGGAATGATGAGCTCACCCCTCAGAACAAGTAGATATGCTTACTTGATGATACACTCATAGCGCCTCCTGCTGGCTGTATGAATTCCAAGGGATACTAATGTATTTGTTGCTGTATCTCTTACATATTTAACTCAATGTACATGACAAAAAATTTGCATGATGAGCTGGTAATTCTAAATGGAATAATATGCTCATGGCATGAGACTGTTATAGCGCCACCTGGAGGCTTTCTGAAATGTGTTTAAAATAGCTGTTGTCAATAGGCAGTGAATGTAAAAAATGTATGGAATGATGAGCTTACCCCTCAGAACAAGTAGATATGCTTACTTGATGATACACTCATAGCGCCTCCTGCTGGCTGTATGAATTCCAAGGGAAATTAATGTATTTGTTGCTGTATCTCTTACAAATTTAACTTAATGTACATGACAAAAAAAATGTAAGACCAGGGGGCGGCATCTTTGGATCCCGCGGATGCATCGTGCGAGGGCCCGCCCATCGCTGCTTGCAGCTTTAATTAGGGCCCGAGCACGCCAGCGAAGCTGAGCGGCGAAGCCCTATTGTATCTGTTAGGATTATTATTAGGGCCCGAGCACGCCAGCGAAGCTGTGCGGCGAAGCCCTATTGTATCTGTTAGGATTATTATTATTATTATTATTATTATTATTATTATTATTATTCTTCATCCGCCGCAATCGTCGCAGATTTCACCAACTAGACGTGCTCGAAAACTCACCAAATTCGGCACTAAGGTCAAGCTCGCAAAAAATAGCGATCTGGCACAGTCGGCGTGATCATAGCATAAAAAATGGCTCTACAGCGCCACCTTTTAATTTTACCAAAAAACATATTTCAGCTGTTTTGACACCCTTAACATGTTCGAAACCGCACCAAATTTTGCTCAAACCTCATCCTCAATAAATAGAGTAATCTGACAGTGTTTTCGCCAAATCGTACAGGAAGTCGGCCATTTTGAAAAAAACCACATAATTTTGAAAAAACATCATCTTGCACTTGACGAACTCCTCCTAGGAAAATTGCCAGATCGAGCTGAAAATTGGTGTGGTTACTCGGGAGACATTTGGGATGAAAAGTTATCAAAAGCGCAGCAGTTAGTAAAATGGTCTTTGGGTGGTGCCCTTACGAATTTCACCCTTCAAAAATGTGCCGAAATTTCTCATATTTTTCAGTAAATCTCTGTTCTAGTTTATCCATTGTCCACGAAAACGGCCTAACATGATGAGCTTGGAAGACTGAATAAATGATAGGCCGCAATGTGACACCGCTCTAAGAGTGCCTCACAGCGCCCCCTTGAATGTTACTAAAATAGATGTTTTAGCTGTTTTGACACTCTAAACATGTTAGCAACCCCACCAAATTTCGCCTAAACCTCAGCCTCAATAAATATAGTAATCTGACGCTGTTTGTACAACTTTACTTTGGACGACAGCGCTGCAGCGCCACCTAGTATGCGAAAACAGCTCATCTCGCATTTTAACGAACTCCTCCTAGGAAAATTGCCAGATCGAGCTGAAAATTTGTCTGGTGACTCTTAAGACAGTATGGACCAAAAGTTATCAAAAACGCAGAAGTTCGTCGCACGGTCTTTCTGTGGCACCGCTTCGAATTTGAGCTTTCTCAAATGTATGGGGATAATGGTACTTGTTACTGTACCTCTCACATACTTCATCCAATCAATGTAAAAATTGTATGGAATGATGAGCTCACCCCTCAGAACAAGTAGATATGCTTACTTGATGATACACTCATAGCGCCTCCTGCTGGCTGTATGAATTCCAAGGGATACTAATGTATTTGTTGCTGTATCTCTTACATATTTAACTCAATGTACATGACAAAAAATTTGCATGATGAGCTGGTAATTCTAAATGGAATAATATGCTCATGGCATGAGACTGTTATAGCGCCACCTGGAGGCTTTATGAAATGTGTTTAAAATAGCTGTTGTCATTAGGCAGTGAATGTAAAAAATTTATGGAATGATGAGCTTACCCCTCAGAACAAGTAGATATGCTTACTTGATGATACACTCATAGCGCCTCCTGCTGGCTGTATGAATTCCAAGGGATACTAATGTATTTGTTGCTGTATCTCTTACATATTTAACTCAATGTACATGACAAAAAATTTGCATGATGAGCTGGTAATTCTAAATGGAATAATATGCTCATGGCATGAGACTGTTATAGCGCCACCTGGAGGCTTTATGAAATGTGTTTAAAATAGCTGTTGTCATTAGGCAGTGAATGTAAAAAATGTATGGAATGATGAGCTTACCCCTCAGAACAAGTAGATATGCTTACTTGATGATACACTCATAGCGCCTCCTTCTGGCTGTATGAATTCCAAGGGATACTAACGTATTTGTTGCTATATATCTTACATATTTAACTCAATGTACATGACAAAAAATTTGCATGATGAGCTGGTAATTCTAAATGGAATAATATGCTCATGGCATGAGACTGTTATAGCGCCACCTGGAGGCTTTCTGAAATGTGTTTAAAATAGCTGTTGTCAATAGGCAGTGAATGTAAAAAATGTATGGAATGATGAGCTTACCCCTCAGAACAAGTAGATATGCTTACTTGATGATACACTCATAGCGCCTCCTGCTGGCTGTATGAATTCCAAGGGAAATTAATGTATTTGTTGCTGTATCTCTTACAAATTTAACTTAATGTACATGACAAAAAAAATGTAAGACCAGGGGGCGGCATCTTTGGATCCCGCGGATGCATCGTGCGAGGGCCCGCCCATCGCTGCTTGCAGCTTTAATTATTATTATTCTTCATCCGCCGCCAATCGTCGCAGATTTCACCAACTAGGCGTGCTCGAAAACTCACCAAATTCGGCACTAAGGTCAAGCTCGCTAAAAATTGCGATCTGGCACAGTCGGCGTGATCGTAGCATAAAAAATGGCTCTACAGCGCCCCCTTGAAAAACCGGGGTCCCCCTGCCAGTTCGACCTACAGTCACGAAAATCGGTACACATATGCACCACCTCTAGCCAAGTACAAAAGTCTCTGACAGGTTTTCGCCAAATCATACAGGAAGTCGGCCATTTTGAAAAAAACCACATAATTTTGAAAAAACATCACCTTGCACATTGACGAACTACTCCTAGGAAAATTGCCAGATCGAGCTGAAAATTGGTGTGGTTACTCGGGAGACATTTGGGATGAAAAGTTATCAAAAGCGCAACAGTACGTAAAATGGTCTTTGGGTGGCGCCCCCTCGAATTTCCCCCTTCAAAAAAGTGCCGAAAATGGACATATTTTTGAGTATATCTCCGTTCTAGTTTGTCCGTTGTCCACGAAAACAGGCCTGACATGATGAGCTTGGAAGGCTGAATAAAATGATAGGCCGCAATATGACGTCGCTCTAAGAGTGCCTCCACAGCGCCCCCTTGAATGTTACTAAAATAGATGTTTTAGCTGTTTTGACACCCTAAACATGTTAGAAACTCCACCAAATTTTGCCTAAACCTCATCCTCAATAAATATAGTAATCTGACACTGTTTGTACAACTTTACTTTGGACGACAGCGCTGCAGCGCCACCTAGTATGCGAAAACAGCTCATCTCGCATTTTAACGAACTCCTCCTAGGAAAATTGCCAGATCGAGCTGAAAATTTGTCTGGTGACTCTTAAGACAGTATGGACCAAAAGTTATCAAAAACGCAGAAGTTCGTCGCACGGTCTTTCTGTGGCACCGCTTCGAATTTGAGCTTTCTCAAATGTATGGGGATACATGTACTTGTTACTGTACCTCTCACATACTTCATCCAATCAATGTAAAAATTGTATGGAATGATGAGCTCACCTCTCAGAACAAGTAGATATGCTTACTTGATGATACACTCATAGCGCCTCCTGCTGGCTGTATGAATTCCAAGGGATACTAATGTATTTGTTGCTGTATCTCTTACATATTTAACTCAATGTACATGACAAAAAATTTGCATGATGAGCTGGTAATTCTTAAATGGAATAATATGCTCATGGCATGAGACTGTTATAGCGCCACCTGGAGGCTTTCTGAAATGTGTTTAAAATAGCTGTTGTCAATAGGCAGTGAATGTAAAAAATGTATGGAATGATGAGCTTACCCCTCAGAACAAGTAGATATGCTTACTTGATGATACACTCATAGCGCCTCCTGCTGGCTGTATGAATTCCAAGGGATACTAATGTATTTGTTGCTGTATCTCTTACATATTTAACTCAATGTACATGACAAAAAATTTGCATGATGAGCTGGTAATTCTAAATGGAATAATATGCTCATGGCATGAGACTGTTATAGCGCCACCTGGAGGCTTTCTGAAATGTGTTTAAAATAGCTGTTGTCAATAGGCAGTGAATGTAAAAAATGTATGGAATGATGAGCTTACCCCTCAGAACAAGTAGATATGCTTACTTGATGATACACTCATAGCGCCTCCTGCTGGCTGTATGAATTCCAAGGGAAATTCATGTATTTGTTGCTGTATCTCTTACAAATTTACTTAATGTACATGACAAAAAAAACATAAGACCAGGGGGCGGCATCTTTGGATCCCGCGGATGCATCGTGCGAGGGCCCGCCCATCGCTGCTTGCAGCTTTAATTATTATTATTATTCTTTATCTGCCGCCAAACTCGCAAAATTCACCTAGTAGGCGTGCTCGAAAACTCACCAAATTCGGCACTAAGGTCAAGCTCGCTAAAAATTGCGATCTGGCAAAGTCGGCGTGATCGTAGCATAAAAAATGGCTCTACAGCGCCCCCTTGAAAAACCGGGGTCCCCCTGCCAGTTCGACCTACAGTCACGAAAATCGGTACACATATGCACCACCTCTAGCCAAGTACAAAAGTCTCTGACAGGTTTTCGCCAAATCGTACAGGAAGTCGGCCATTTTGAAAAAAACCCCATAATTTTGAAAAAACATCACCTTGCACATTGACGAACTCCTACTAGGTAAAATGTCTGATCCGGTTGAAAATTGGTGTGGTTACTCGCAAGACATTTGGGATGAAAAGTTATCAAAAGCGCAGCAGTACGTAAAATGGTCTTTGGGTGGCGCCCCCACGAATTTCCCCCTTCAAAAATGTGCCGAAAATTGACATATTTTTGAGTATATCTTCGTTCTAGTTTGTCCGTTGTCCACGAAAACGGCCTGACATGATGAGCTTGGAAGGCTGAATAAAGTGATAGGCCGCAATATGACGTCGCTCTAAGAGTGCCTCCACAGCGCCCCCTTGAATGTTACTAAAATAGATGTTTTAGCTGTTTTGACACCCTAAACATGTTACAAACCCCACCAAATTTAGCCTAAACCTCATCCTCAATAAATATAGTAGTCTGACACTGTTTGTACAACTTTACTTTGGACGACAGCGCTTGCAGCGCCACCTAGTATGCGAAAACAGCTCATCTCGCATTTTAACGAACTCCTCCTAGGAAAATTGCCAGATCGAGCTGAAAATTTGTCTGGTGACTCTTAAGACAGTATGGACCAAAAGTTATCAAAAACGCAGAAGTTCGTCGCACGGTCTTTCTGTGGCACCGCTTCGAATTTGAGCTTTCTCAAATGTATGGGGATAATGTACTTGTTACTGTACCTCTCACATACTTCATCCAATCAATGTAAAAATTGTATGGAATGATGAGCTCACCTCTCAGAACAAGTAGATATGCTTACTTGATGATACACTCATAGCGCCTCCTGCTGGCTGTATGAATTCCAAGGGATACTAATGTATTTGTTGCTGTATCTCTTACATATTTAACTCAATGTACATGACAAAAAATTTGCATGATGAGCTGGTAATTCTAAATGGAATAATATGCTCATGGCATGAGACTGTTATAGCGCCACCTGGAGGCTTTATGAAATGTGTTTAAAATAGCTGTTGTCATTAGGCAGTGAATGTAAAAAATGTATGGAATGATGAGCTTACCCCTCAGAACAAGTAGATATGCTTACTTGATGATACACTCATAGCGCCTCCTGCTGGCTGTATGAATTCCAAGGGATACTAATGTATTTGTTGCTGTATCTCTTACATATTTAACTCAATGTACATGACAAAAAATTTGCATGATGAGCTGGTAATTCTAAATGGAATAATATGCTCATGGCATGAGACTGTTATAGCGCCACCTGGAGGCTTTCTGAAATGTGTTTAAAATAGCTGTTGTCAATAGGCAGTGAATGTAAAAAATGTATGGAATGATGAGCTTACCCCTCAGAACAAGTAGATATGCTTACTTGATGATACACTCATAGCGCCTCCTGCTGGCTGTATGAATTCCAAGGGAAATTAATGTATTTGTTGCTGTATCTCTTACAAATTTAACTTAATGTACATGACAAAAAAAAATGTAAGACCAGGGGGCGGCATCTTTGGATCCCGCGGATGCATCGTGCGAGGGCCCGCCCATCGCTGCTTGCAGCTTTAATTATTATTATTATTCTTTATCTGCCGCCAAACTCGCAAAATTCACCTAGTAGGCGTGCTCGAAAACTCACCAAATTCGGCACTAAGGTCAAGCTCGCTAAAAATTGCGATCTGGCAAAGTCGGCGTGATCGTAGCATAAAAAATGGCTCTACAGCGCCCCCTTGAAAAACCGGGGTCCCCCTGCCAGTTCGACCTACAGTCACGAAAATCGGTACACATATGTACCACCTCTAGCCAAGTACAAAAGTCTCTGACAGGTTTTCGCCAAATCGTACAGGAAGTCGGCCATTTTGAAAAAAACCCATAATTTTGAAAAAACATCACCTTGCACATTGACGAACTCCTACTAGGTAAAATGTCTGATCCGGTTGAAAATTGGTGTGGTTACTCAGAAGACATTTAGAATGAAAAGTTATCAAAAGCGCAGCAGTACGTAAAATGGTCTTTGGGTGGCGCCCCCACGAATTTCCCCCTTCAAAAATGTGCCGAAAATTTACATATTTTTGAGTATATCTCCGTTCTAGTTTGTCCGTTGTCCACGAAAACGGCCTGACATGATGAGCTTGGAAGGCTGAATAAAATGATAGGCCGCAATATGACGTCGCTCTAAGAGTGCCTCCACAGCGCCCCCTTGAATGTTACTAAAATAGATGTTTTAGCTGTTTTGACACCCTAAACATGTTAGAAACCCCACCAAATTTCAGCTAAACCTCATCCTCAATAAATATAGTAATCTGACACTGTTTATACAACTTTACTATGGACGAAAGCGCTGCAGCGCCACCTAGTATGTGAAAACAGCTCATCTCGCATTTTAACGAACTCCTCCTAGGAAAATTGCCAGATCGAGCTGAAAATTTGTCTGGTGACTCTTAAGACAGTATGGACCAAAAGTTATCAAAAACGCAGAAGTTCGTCGCACGGTCTTTCTGTGGCACCGCTTCGAATTTGAGCCTTCTCAAATGTATGGGGATAATGTACTTGTTACTGTACCTCTCACATACTTCATCCAATCAATGTCAAAAACGTATGGAATGATGAGCTTACCCCTCAGAACAAGTAGACATGCTTACTTGATGATTCACTCATAGCGCCTCCTGCTGGCTGTATGAATTCCAAGGGATACTAATGTAGTTTTTGCTGTATCTCTTTCATATTTAACTCAATGAACATGACAAAAAATTTGCATGATGAGCTAGTAATTCTAAATGGAATAATATGCTCATGGCATGAGACTGTTATAGCGCCACCTGGAGGCTTTATGAAATGTGTTTAAAAAAGCTGTTGTCACTAGGCAGTGAATGTAAAAAATGTATGGAATGATGAGCTTACCCCTCAGAACAAGTAGATATGCTTACTTGATGATACACTCATAGCGCCTTCTGCTGGCTGTATGAATTCCAAGGGATACTAATGTATTTGTTGCTGTATCTATTACATATTTAACTCAATGTACATGACAAAAAATTTGCATGATGAGTTGGTAATTCTAAATGGAATAATATGCTCATGGCATGAAACTGTTATAGCGCCACCTGGAGGCTTTATGAAATGTGTTTAAAATAGCTGTTGTCATTGGGCAGTGAATGTAAAAAATGTATGGAATGATGAGCTTACCCCTCAGAACAAGTATATATGCTTACTTGATGATACACTCATAGCGCCTCCTTCTGGCTATATGATTTCCAAGGGATACTAATGTATTTGTTGCTGTATCTCTTACATATTTAACTCAATGTACATGACAAAAAATTTGCATGATGAGCTGGTAATTCTAAACGGAATAATATGCTCATGGCATGAGACTGTTATAGCGCCACCTGGAGGCTTTCTGAAATGTTTTTAAAATAGCTGTTGTCAATAGTTAGTGAATGTAAAAAATGTATGGAATGATGAGCTTACCCCTCAGAACAAGTAGATATGCTTACTTGAGGATACACTCATAGCGCCTCCTTCTGGCTATATGATTTCCAAGGGATACTAATGTATTTGTTGCTGTATCTCTTACATATTTAACTCAATGTACATGACAAAAAATTTGCATGATGAGCTGGTAATTCTAAACGGAATAATATGCTCATGGCATGAGACTGTTATAGCGCCACCTGGAGGCTTTCTGAAATGTTTTTAAAATAGCTGTTGTCAATAGTTAGTGAATGTAAAAAATGTATGGAATGATGAGCTTACCCCTCAGAACAAGTAGATATGCTTACTTGAGGATACACTCATAGCGCCTCCTGCTGGCTGTATGAATTCCAAGGGAAATGAATTTATTTGTTGCTGTATCTCTTACAAATTTAACTTAATGTACATGACAAAAAAAATGTAAGACCAGGGGGCAGCATCTTTGGATCCCGCGGATGCATCGTGCGAGGGCCCGCCCATCGCTGCTTGCAGCTTTAATTATTATTATTCTTACGCTTCCTAAATCGCAAATTTCACCATCTAGACGTGCTCGAAAACTCACCAAAATCGGCAATAATTTAAAGCTCGGTGGAAATTGCGATCTGACACAGTCGGCGTGATCGTAGCATAAAAATGGCTCTGCAGCGCCCCCTGGAAAGATCGGGGTCCGGTTCGACCTACAGTCACGAAAATCGGCACACATATGTACCACCTCTAGCCAAGTACAAAAGTCTCTTACAGGTTTTCGCCAAATCGTACAGGAAGTCGGCCATTTTGAAAAAAACCCACAATTTTGAAAAAACATCATCTTGCACTTTGACGAACTCCTCCTAGGAAAATGGCCAGATCGAGCTGAAAATTGGTGTGGTTACTCGGGAGACATTTGGGATGAAAAGTTATCAAAAGCGCAGCAGTTTGTAAAACGGTCTTTGGGTGGCGCCCCCACGAATTTCACCATTCAAAAATGTGCCGAAAATTGACATAATTTTGAGTATATCTCCGTTCTAGTTTATCCGTTGTCCACGAAAACGGCCTGACATGATGAGCTTGGAAGGCTGAATAAAATGATAGGCCGCAATGTGACACCGCTCTAAGAGTAGCTCTACAGTGCCCCCCTGAATGTTACTAAAATAGATGTTTTAGCTGTTTTGACACCCTAAACATGTTAGAAACCCCACCAAATTTCGGCTAAACCTCAGCCTCAATAAATATAGTAATCTGACACTGTTTCTACAACTTTACTTTGGACGACAGCGCTGCAGCGCCACCTAGTATGCGAAAACAGCTCATCTCGCATTTTAACGAACTCCTCCTAGGAAAATTGCCAGATCGAGCTGAAAATTTGTCTGGTGACTCTTAAGACAGTATGGACCAAAAGTTATCAAAAACGCAGAAGTTCGTCGCACGGTCTTTCTGTGGCGCCGCTTCGAATTTGAGCTTTCTCAAATGCATGGGGATAATGGTACTTGTTACTGTACCTCTCACATCCTTCATCCAATAAATGTAAAAATGTATGGAATGATGAGCTCACCCCTCAGAACAAGTAGATATGCTTACTTGATGATACACTCATAGCGCCTCCTGCTGGCTGTATGAATTCCAAGGGATACTAATGTATTTGTTGCTGTATCTCTTACATATTTAATTCAATGTACATGACAAAAAATTTGCATGATGAGCTGGTATTTCTAAATTGATTAATATGCTCATGGCACGAGACTGTTATAGCGCCACCTGGAGGCTTAATGAAATGTGTTTAAAATAGCTGTTGTCATTAGGCAGTGAATGTAAAAAATGTACGGAATGATGAGCTTACCCCTCAGAACAAGTAGATATGCTTACTTGATGATACACTCATAGCGCCTCCTGCTGGCTGTATGAATTCCAAGGGATACTAATGTATTTGTTGCTGTATCTCTTACATATTTAACTCAATGTACATGACAAAAAATTTGCATGATGAGCTGGTATTTCTAAATTGATTAATATGCTCATGGCATGAGACTGTTATAGCGCCACCTGGAGGCTTTATGAAATGTGTTTAAAATAGCTGTTGTCATTAGGCAGTGAATGTAAAAAATTTATGGAATGATGAGCTTACCCCTCAGAACAAGTAGATATGCTTACTTGATGATACACTCATAGCGCCTCCTTCTGGCTGTATGAATTCCAAGGGATCCTAACGTATTTGTTGCTATATATCTTACATATTTAACTCAATGTACATGACAAAAAATTTGCATGATGAGCTGGTAATTCTAAATGGAATAATATGCTCATGGCATGAGACTGTTATAGCGCCACCTGGAGGCTTTCTGAAATGTGTTTAAAATAGCTGTTGTCAATAGGGAGTGAATGTAAAAAATGTATGGAATGATGAGCTTACCCCTCAGACAAGTAGATATGCTTACTTGATTATACACTCATAGCGCCTCCTGCTGGCTGTATGAATTCCAAGGGAAATGAATGTATTTGTTGCTGTATCTCTTACATATTTAACTCAATGTACGTGACAAAAAAAAATGTAAGACCAGGGGGCGGCATCTTTGGATCCCGCGGATGCATCGTGCGAGGGCCCGCCCATCGCTGCTTGCAGCTTTAATTATTATTATTCTTACGCTTCCTAAATCGCAAATTTCACCATCTAGACGTGCTCGAAAACTCACCAAAATCGGCAATAATTTAAAGCTTGGTGGAAATTGCGATCTGACACAGTCGGCGTGATCGTAGCATAAAAAATGGCTCTTCAGCGCCCCCTGGAAAAATCGGGGTCCGGTTCGACCTACAGTCACGAAAATCGGCACACATATGTACCACCTCTAGCCAAGTAGAAAAGTCTCTTACAGGTTTTCGCCAAATCGTACAGGAAGTCGGCCATTTTGAAAAAAACCCACAATTTTGAAAAAACATCATCTTGCACTTTGACGAACTCCTCCTAGGAAAATTGCCAGATCGAGCTGAAAATTGGTGTGGTTACTCGGGAGACATTTGGGATGAAAAGTTATCAAAAACGCAGCAGTTTGTAAAACGGTCTTTGGGTGGCGCCCCCACGAATTTCACCATTCAAAAATGTGCCTAAAATTGACATATTTTTGAGTATATCTCCGTTGTAGTTTATCCGTTGTCCACGAAAACGGCCTGACATGATGAGCTTGGAAGGCTGAATAAAATGATAGGCCGCAATGTGACACCACTCTTAGAGTAGCTCTACAGCGTCCCCCTGAATGTTACTAAAATAGATGTTTTAGCTGTTTTGACACCTTAAACATGTTAGAAACCCCACCAAATTTCGGCTAAACCTCAGCCTCAATAAATATAGTAATCTGACACTGTTTCTACAACTTTACTTTGGACGACAGCGCTGCAGTGCCATCTAGTATGCGAAAACAGCTCATCTCGCATTTTAACGAACTCCTCCTAGGAAAATTGCCAGATCGAGCTGAAAATTTGTCTGGTGACTCTTCAGACAGTATGAACCAAAAGTTATCAAAAACGCAGAAGTTCGTCGCACGGTCTTTCTGTGGCACCGCTTCGAATTTGAGCCTTCTCAAATGTATGGGGATATTGGTACTTGTTACTGTAGCTCTCACATACTTAATCCAATCACTGAAAAAAATGTATGGAATGATGAGCTCACCCCTCAGAACAATTAGATATGCTTACTTGATGATACACTCATAGCGCCTCCTGCTGGCTGTATGAATTCCAAGGGATACTAATGTATTTGTTGCTTTATCTCTTACAAATTTAACTCAATGTACATGACAAAAAATTTGCATGATGAGCTGGTAATTCTAAATGGAATAATATGCTCATGGCATAAGACTGTTATAGCGCCACCTGGAGGCTTTCTGAAATGTGTTTAAAATAGCTGTTGTCAATAAGCAGTGAATGTAAAAAATGTATGGAATGATGAGCTTACCCCTCAGAACAAGTAGATATGCTTACTTGATGATACAATCATAGCGCCTCCTGCTGGCTGTATGAATTCCAAGGGAAATTAATGTATTTGTTGCTGTATCTCTTACAAATTTAACTTAATGTACATGACAAAAAAAAATGTAAGACCAGGGGGCGGCATCTTTGGATCCCGCGAATGCATCGTGCGAGGGCCCGCCCATCGCTGCTTGCAGCTTTAATTGTATTTTGGAGTTTTGTTTACAATTGTGTGTTTTAACTGATTTGCTGCGTTAAGAGTTAAGCAAACTTGTTAAATGTATTGAAAAAACTGTCTTAGCAATTGTGAAAAACTGTTATCAGCATCAAAGCGATGTATTGCTCTGCAAAACATGTCATGCATTCATTGCCAGCATGAGGTGAATAGGAAATTTACTTCTTCATTTATGTTTGAGGTTGGGATTTAATAATTTAATGAACTGACTACTGTTTAATATGTTTGCATTGCAAAGTGAATTTTTTTATACTGTTAGTCAAATTAAGGCTGTTATTGCTATCACATAAAAAGTCTAATGACATCAAAGTTTCTACTATCAAAAGTCTTGCTGATGGCATGAATCTTTTTTATAAAATTTTTTCTTTTTGATTTGAACACAAATGAGCATAAATGTCAGCACAGACACTCACAGTGCGGAACAATGCTCCTGGAACTTGAGTGTTTACAGGAACTCTGGTTTAATAGAAGGCAAGCTATTTAGAGAAGTAAAACTGCTCTGACATTTCAATGAAGTCGACTTGAGGCTAAAACCAATTACTGAACCAGAGTTTGCCAGAATGCTTTGAAGAGCTCCAACAGGAAGTGTCTGTGTTTGTTTTGCAGAGCTCAACCTTATATCAAATTTGTCCTGAAATGTTTACGTTTAGATTTTAAATGTTGTGTCATTAAACTTTAAAATAATTTCCCACAAGAATTCTCTTTACTTACACTTTAATAATAATAATAATTACTTGACTCGGCATACAATTTTGACTGAGTATACTTTTTTAAAATCCATTCTACAACACCCAATGAGAAAGTGAACTAAACTAAAAAATAATTAATTCATCCAACAACTCAAAAAAAAAAAAAAAAAACTTTGTCAAAAAACATTTTGGCAGCTAATTACACTTAGTCAACGTTTCATTAGTTGGGTTTTTAGAGTGTGGCTTATGAGCCGAATCGGCTCATGTTATCTTGTGCCATTGTTTTGATCCCATGTGCTTCCTGGTCTTTTCATTGTATTCAGACCGTCTTGGTCAATTGTCTTTTTTACTTTTGTGGGCAGTTGTGGTCTGGTGGATAAGGAGATCTACTTGTGATCTGTGTTGCTGGTTCGATCCCCAGATCCACCGAGTTGAAGGTGGTGTGAGAGATGAAGCACTTGCTCTCCCATCTTCAACAACCACAGCTGTGGAGCTCTTGAGCGAGGCACCGGGTTCCTGACTGCTCCCGAGCACCACAGCTATGGATACCCACTGCTCCGGGTGTGTGTTCACGGTGTGTTTGTTCACTGCTGTGTGTGTACAATGGGATGGGATAAATCCAGAGCACAAATTCCGGATATGGGTCACTCCATATCTGGCCAACTGGCCACTTCTTCTGCCATCCTTTCATGGTGTTCCTTAGCTCCTATTTAAGCTCTGGTTCTCCACACATCCACACAACTGCTTACTGTTATATTTTTCTTACTTGTGTGTAGCTTTACCCTCTCCCTCTCCCTCTCCAACAGTTGTTGTTTGCTTTGTTATCAAATGTTCAAGCTTCTCCTGGCTCCCGAGAGATTCCTCACACATACCAGGTTTCAACGTGTGGCTTCATTTCACTTTCAAGTTCAATATATCACAAAATCCACTAAATCCTAACTTCTGTCAACTGTGAATATTTCTTATAGATTGCTGTGCAGGTTGTCAAATTTATACTTTTGAAGTTGTTGATAAAAACAACAGACAGACATATTACATAACAGCTTTCAGAAGAATCCCAGGATTAACAACTAGGAGATGGATTATCTTGAATTTTTTCCCATCGATCAAGACTTTAAACTAGAGTTATTACAGTTTTTCACAATTGCTAAGACAGTTTTTTCAATACATTTAACAACTTTCCTAAACTCTTGACACAATTAGCAGAACATCCGTCGAGGTAGGCTCTACAATTAACACATTTTTTGTTGCTTTGATACAAAACGCATTCAGTTAACACAAATTTCAAATGCTTGAACTTCTTTTACACTCGAGCTCCACCAACACCAAAACTATGTCATTTTAAAACAAAGTTTATTCTCAATGTGTTATGATTGACTAAATGTTGCTGTCAGAAGAAAACATGTCTTAGTGTTTTGAAAACTGTATTATTGTATTTTGAAAATGAGTTTTGGAGTTTTGTTTACAATGAGGGTTTTGAGAATTAAATAAACTGTTTTGCCAATTGTGTGTTTTAACAGATTCGATGCGTTAAGAGTTAAGCAAACTTGTTAAATGTATTGAAAAAACTGTCTGAGCAATTGTGAAAAACTGTAAACAAATAACATAACAATAAAAACAAGAAAGCCATTTGATCATTTTTGATTCTGAATGACCATTACTAGGGATGCACTGGATTCAGCAAAACTAGTTGCCAAGAATTGTAGAGTCCTTTCAAATTATTAAACCTTGGAGAGCAGCAGCCCTGCACATTTAAGAGCACATAACTTGGCTCTATGACAACTGTTTACATACATACTTACCATCTTAATTAGTGCAATTTCAGTAATTGTGTTTCATTATGGTTAAATAAAAAATGTGCAAGGCTGCAGCCCTCCTGGACTGGATTTGGAGACCCCTGATCTATGCCTTAAACCTGTTTCTCATTAAAACATGCTCATTTCAGAATGAGTTTACCTAGTATAAGTACATGTGATAAATTCTGCTACTCTTTTTCTTTTTAGATGTTGCTGTAGATGAGACCGTCTCCCATTAGCTCAACACACACCAATGCTTCAGTAGTTTAGGTAACCTCTTAAAAGTAGCAAATTATAAAGAAAAGTAAAGTGTTGGTTTCATTTTACTTTCTTATGAACTTTTCTTAAAAAGAGTTATGCACTTGCTTAGCCAATTAGTCTTGTTATTAATGAACAATGTAGCATCTCATGCTCTTGGCTAACTGACAAAAAGAAAAACTTCTTTGAATAAGGGAACAATCACACCTTTCTAAGAGACTGTGTGAAGAAAACAAACCAGAACTATTTTTATTAGTACTTTATTTGAATGCTGCAGGGTGTAGTTGACAGATGAAACAAGGTAAGAAAAAATGGTTTCAAAGTTTGTGTATGCCTGTAGCCATTGAGCACTCCAAATGGAGCAAGACAGCAATTAACTAAAATCAAGGGAATTTAACTGAAAGACAATTACTTTTAATTGATGCTAAAATACCAAATATTATTTCATCAAAAATGCTCATTCAAAACTTGAAAGTTTTTTTACTGTAAATATGTAGATTTGCTATAGATAAAGAGTAAATTACTGTTTTCTTTTTTGAAGAGAACTCCTCAACCATTTTAATAAAGGTTCACTGTTTTTCACAAGTTTTTGTTCTTTAAAGAAAGAAAATCTGATTAAAAAATGTTTTTACAATTCATAATGATCTCATGATTCGTGGTTGGATTCAATATGTGAAGTGTTGCTTTTGTTTTCAATTCAATGCAATTTAGTTCAATTCCATTTCAATTTCAATTCTATTCTATTCTAGGTCTGGAAGTAAGATAAATATGTAACATATGTGTATGTTGCACTGATTTGAGTTCAACAGTTAGCAGCTGAATGCTCTGGGTGCACAGGAAGTGTGTCCCCAGAGCATTCATTTCTGATGGGAGAGGGTCCTCTGAGCAGTTCTCTGTGTTTGTTGATCACACGAGCAAGTGATGCTAGCTCAATCACCTTTGAGCTGACTTTCACGATATTAGTCAAATGGTTCCAGTTGTGTAAAGTTAATGAATGAAGCACACAGATAAATGAGAAGGTTATTACATTTGCAATAAATATATAGTTAGAGTCTCGTTAGAATGTTACTGTTCATTCCAAATGATTTCAGTTTCCTCAGGAGATATTGTCTCTGATGGCACTTTGTTAAAATGATTGTTCTTTACATTCATGCAGATTTTTAAAAAATTAATATATTTGTTTTTCATTTTTTTTTTACAGATACATTAATCATTAGCGGAATTTAAAATAAAGCATTTGTATGATGCACTGGTGATTTCTGGTATCAATACTTAAAACTGAAGTGTGAGTAACTGAAACAAGTTTGTCATAATGGCTAGTCCATTGTAAAAATTATTATAGTTGATAATCGACTATAAAAAATAAGCGAAGCTATAATACAAATTCTCTTGAAATGTAAAACTAAATATTCTGTCATCATCTGCAAGGTCAGAGTGGAGAAAACAAATTATTTTAACAAAGACAGAAGGATGACTCTCATCACTAAAGTTCATGAGCAAATTAGAAATGTATTTCTGCCAGAACTTCCCCTACAGTTTAACAATTAGCAGGGTCTGAGGATTTGCATACGTAAAGTGTCTCAGTGAGCTGCCTTGAAAACTGTTTTAACACTTTTCACAATCAGGACTCGAAAATGCGGATTGAGTTTGCCAATAAGGCCAAATGCATTTTAGTGAATTTGGAAAAAGATGCTGTTCTCTGCAGCAAATGATTGCTTTTATAAATAAGACGTTATTAAAAAGTCCCTTGGGGAAAACTAATTTAAATGGTATTCATATACATATATCAATCTGGCTAAATTAATGTTAGATATATGGAATTGTTTGACTAGGCCTAAGTTGACTAAGTTAGAAGAAGCAGATCGGAATGACAGATGAAAACTTGAAAATATGGATTTAAGTAATAATATGATGAGTTTTAACTGGGATTTGGATGAGAACAGATGGATGAGATGAGACCAGATTAGATGGAAATGCGCCACAGAGGTTTATTTATTCATATCATACTCTCTCATGTGAACTTGATCAAAATGAGACTGTTTTCTAACAACAAAAGCAATTTACCTTCTGGCAAAGCAATACAGCTTTAAAATGCAGCCAGGGGAATGATTTCCATTTCGATTGACTGGTTTATAAACATTAGTTCTATTGATTTGTAAACACTTTATAGTATATACAGTATGTTTAAAGAGCATTGCTTCTATGCTGAATTTCAGTACACTTCCAAACACCAACTGCAATTTCCTCTTCAAACGTAGCACTCATTAATGGTTGGTGTTTGTTTGCATTTTAAGCTAAACTCAGGCAAGCTTCAGCTGTTTGGTGTTTGGTTCACCAGGTGTTCACACTCACACTGCGATCAGGTAATCATTTTCTCTGACAGAAATCAGTGGATTCATGTAAGGACATTGCATTTTCAAGTCATGTTCTCTAAAGAGCTTATTTTCTATTCGCTTGGTTTCTTTACACAGTTTGTGTCTTCCTTCTGCGAGCATCACAGAGGCGCCGTGAGTCAAAAAACGGTCATCTCACAGCAAGAAGGTCGTTGGTTTGAGCATCGACTGGGTCGGTTGGTATTTCTGTATGGAGTTGCCCCTTCTCCCCGTGATTGCGTGGGTTTACTCAGTCCAAAGACATCTGGTACAAGTGAATTGGATGAAGAAAATTGTCCATAGTGTATAAATGTGGATGAGTGTGTGTGTGTGAATGTTTCCCAGCGATGGATTGCGGCTGGAAGGGCATCTGCTGCGTAAAACATATGCCAGAGGAGTTGGCGGTTCATTCCGCCGTGGCGACTTTGAAAGGAAAAGCCAACAAGAAGATGGATGGATGGTGTCTTCATTCTCTCGTTTTCCTTTCACTGTCTTGTTGGATGATTTTTAAATACAGATTTGTAGGTGCTTTCCCTTAATCTCGGCCTGGCTAAAAGTGGCTGTCCCTTTATTACCTTTGCTGCATGGGAAGCCTAAACATTACAGGATCACTGAATTAAGTAAAAGTCTGTCAGTGAATGCTTATCCCTCAGGAGAGTTCTGTATGAGACATTACACATTTTATTTTTCATAATAATGTTTGATTATTTTCTTTACTATAAAAGACTATAAAAATGTGTTATGTACAATTTGTGATCACTGTAAGTTTGAGTCTATACTTACACAGGAAATTAACTCTCTTTTGTAGTAGGACTAAATGCACTCAGAATAGTGTACAAATAACCCTCACACTGAGTTAAAATTCCAAGGCTCTCTTACATCTAAACATCCAACCTTGAAATTTGTTATGAATATTTTAATTTTGCCTTTATAAATGTAAAAGAAAGCTAGTCCAGTACTAATCTTTATTTAAGCATTAGTAATTAGATAATTAGCATGTTCTAAGGCATTGTTTCTATGTTAATACACAATGGTAAGCAGTTTATAAATATAACTTTAAGCACTATCCTCTTTGTTTATAACCATCGATGTAATATGATTAATACTATTAATTTCTACTTTATTAAAGATCAGTTAATCATTTATAAATGAAACTTTTTCACTATTTAAAAAACTGTTAGTTATTCATTTTAAGTCATTCATGAGATCATTGAGAAAGAGAATGTGTTATAACTAGCTGAATTAATCATGAGTTACACTTGGAATATGTGTTAATAAGTCAAACTGTTACTAAATGTTTGAATAATTAAATGTATGCATGTGTTTTCAAAAAGTTTAATAATTTATTATTAACACGTTATAAATTATCTCATGAACTTAATGTGTTTAATCTCTTATCCCATGCTTTTATCTATGACTTGTTTTTATTGCCTGTTTTATCTATCTGTATTCTTCTGTAAAGCACTTTAATGTGCCAAAGTGTACAAAGTACAAAAATCTCCTCTACAAAATTTTTTTTGGGCAATTTGCCTTGCCTAAAAACTAACTGGTTCTTAAATAGTGAAAAGTTTAACTTACAAACTATTAATTGATCCTCAACAAAGCATGAAATTAATGTTATAAATCATTTTAAATAGATGCTTGACAGTAATTAGTAATTAGTAATTAATTAAAGTATCAAATATACAAATAAACAAAGTTAATTTAAATATCTGAATTTCAGGACATATTATTTTTTTCTTTATAGATCCTACATCAACTTGATGACCTCTGGAAATTGGATAGTGTCCACTCCTGAACTACATGACCCTGTAAAGTCCTGCTCTATAGATTTGAGTGTTTATAGTAAAGAAGACAGGGTCAAAAGTTTGAAAAAGAGAGCCGCAAGCTCCTGTGAAGACATTCGCTAATGAGGCACAGACAGTATCAGCTAGGATGTGAAGGGATAAATATAAAAGGGATTAAAAAGCAACTGAAAGGAAAATCCTTGTATACGGACGCTTTCCCCGACATGTGACATTTCAAGTAACCATAATGAATTGGTTGTAATGGACCACCTTGAGATTAGTGAGTTTTATGTTCAAAAGAAAGCTGATCTTTTTAGATGGAGAGAAATCTGACATGTTTTTTTAACTTGATTTTAATCTCTGCATTCTCATGCTTTTGCTTTCAGCAGACAAACCTTCAGCTTCTAAGAATGTTGGGATGAGTTAGATGCTGAAATCTAGCAATGTGCAAATTTACACTGATTTATTATTTATATTTTCCACCGTCTTTCTTTCAAGTTAGTCACAAAGGGAATCTCATTATTTTAACTTAACAAAAGGCAACATCGGCTTATTCCTTTAGAAGTAGCTTGTTACCTATTGGAGTTTTTTAAAGAAATTAAAATATTTTAAATAGTTTTACAGTAAACAATGTAAGATTCAAAAGTGGCACATTAAAATGGATCACCAGAGATTTCCAAGATATAAAAACAGACATAGATTCCAGAGATTTCAATGCACGATTCCAATATATGCATCAAAAGCAAAAGGACTAGCAACAAAGTGAGCAATAAAAATGTAAATCTGTTCCTGGGAGATATAAAAAGTTTAGATTTTTTCATGCCTCCCTTTTTCTGTATCATGATGGTGATTGATGATGGGTAGATTGGATTTTGGACATCTGAATAGGGACCAGTGCAATCTTTTTTGTTTATGATTGATTTAAAAGCAACGATTACCTCTGAGACCCTCCATCATTAGTCTGAGAATGCTCTATCGCAGTTCATCCAAGTCCTAACGCAAGAGTTAAGCTGATTTGTTTTCAGTCATGGTCCCTAACATGGCGTTTATTCACATAACATCTCATAACCGTAGATAAGCTGCCTTTCATTAAATACTTTCAGCCACTTCTGGGTCGAATACGATGCATATTTAACAGCTCAGGGAAAAGTGAAGATATGCTCAGTCTGTGACATGTTGCTGGCTCTTCAAACAGATAGAACTCAAGTGATAAGAGTTCTGCTGACTCCTCTGGGCTCATCTGAATAACCACTGTGCTGTGGAGGAAAATGCGTTGACATACTTGACATTTTTCTACCTACATATTATATCAGTTAACTGCTTTATCTCACATTAAGGTTACAAAAAAACATGTTAATTTTTGTTGTGGTGTTATTAAATGATGTAACTAGAAAGATCAATTTGTTAGTTCAGCACCATGGAGAGTTCCCCTGTGTGTGCATGGTTACCTTTTCACAGTTACGGGAATCTAAAAGAAAGCTATCAAGGCCTAACTATTAATACTATTTGGATTTGAAGATAACGTATAAACATATATTACTAAAATCATAAACTGAAGTCAAGTCAAGACAGAAGAAAACACTCTATGTTTTAATTCAAAGGACAACTCTTGTGCACTCAAAAAAGAGGATATTCGGGTGTTGTTTGATTAAATCCAATACAATATTTTGAAACTAATTAAATTAATCAGCATATTGTATCTACATTGTTATTTTGAATCAGTCTGAACTAAATCAAAGGGTACTTACAATTCCTTAACTATTTTATGTTAAAACAACCAATAAGAACTGAATTGAGTCAATTTCTTGAATTGCGCATTCTCAGAATAGAAGATCTACACATAACTGTCAACTGAGACGGGGGACACTCATCAGGAGAACGAGTGGCACCTCCCCCTCTTCAGTCTAAAATCTGTTATGATAGCATAATTCAGCTGTGTGGAAATAGTGTTAGAATTATGATATGTTTATCCAGCAAAAAGAAGTTGTGTACAAGTTAATTGCACCAAATAATTCAAATAAAAATGATCTTATTGGCTCCATCTGCCAAAAATACGTCGAGTTTCAGTTTTGAGTGAATGTGCCATTAAGTTGATCCAACTACTTTAAACTGAGTACACATTAGTTGCATGATTTAATTGAAAATGATTTGATCTTATTGAATTGAATAGAATTGTTAAATTTTCATTCAATCGAATTCATTTCTATTGTGACCAGAAAGTGTTCTTGTTGCATCATTAAATTCGTTTGAGGATGTTTTTAAAAGTTTGACAATATGTGTGATTTGAGTCTTAATGCAGGAGTCACAGGGCTCCCGATTTTATCCAAGTAATATCAAAATCTGTTCCAAGGAGGAACAAAACCTCCATGAGTTTGAAATGACATGAGGGTAAGTGATTAATGACTAAATGTTCTTTTGTGGATGTTTCAAATGCTGAATTCACACAGCTTACTCAGCATCTTAATATGCCACAAAGAAGCGCTCTCCATCACAGATTTGGACAAATGTGTGGTATAATTAATTAAGAGCGATTGTTTGTTTGAGTACATAACAGTGTTCAGCTCATGAATACGGTAAACATTTCAGATTTAAAATCTCATTCAGTGTCATCGAATTTAAATTAGCCTTTTGCTTTTAAATGAGCTTCAGCTTTTACAAGGGGTAAAAAAGTTAATTTTATTATTGTCTGTTTTTATTCACACTTAAAGAATTAGAATTCCAATAAGGCACTTAACCACACACTTGAATTATGTTATTTTAAATCAATCCAGTTAAAATAATTGGGAAAGATGGTTATAATAAAATTAATTCCATCTAACTTTTTACAGTATAAGGCTCCATACGTCAATGTACTTTATCTGGCAGTAGGTTAGTTGAAATTACAGACTTGTGAGAGAAAAAGTTAAAATATGCAGAGAATATTTAAATTTGAACTCATAAAATCACTAGTCCAGGACCAAAAAAGCTTCTTAAAGGTTTTAGATCGATCTTCACCCGCCATATAATATAAGTCTCTTACAATTGATTTGAAAACATACAAATAAAAGTGGAATAACCCAAAAATTGGAATAACAAAATGCAAACCATACAGAAAAAAAATCCAAACAGAAAATTAACTGTCTGTCGTAATTGTAGGTCTTTACATAAGAGTCTACTTATTTAAGTAGTTGAACTTGTCACCTTCCTTGATTGGAACCAAACGCAGAGGGTCTGAGAGCACTAAGAATGTCCTCTTTGAGGTGAGGTCACAGCTTTCTGTCTCATTATATGTTTGAGATACTTCTCCAATGTTGATGATCTCAATGCTGATGATGTTGAGCTCAATCTTTTAACAAGTTTTGATGTAATTTTCAATGAACTATCATTTTAGAAAACGTAAAACCTTGACCAGTCATACTTCCACCAGTCATACTTTCATGAAAGTGGATTTCTTTGTTAGCTGCATATGATTTGCAAATGAACAAACTGCTAATATTTTCATTGCGGTTGCAAATTTTCAAAGAATGAATTGTAGATTTGTACTGATCAGTGTGGATTTGAAGTGATCAGTCGGACAATTTCTTTGGTACGCTTTAGTTCCTCGTTCTGTAAGTAGCAGATGAAGGTGGAAATGTTTATTTATTTCCAAAAGCTTTAAAGCTTTCTATTTGGATGTTCCTGAAAAGCGAAAATTTTTTAGAAAGTTGTTACTTGATAGATCAGGTAGTAATTGACATCTCCTAAAACATTAAAATCATAAGATCCTTATTTTGCATGTTTTTTCACACATTAATCTGGCAGAGTGAAGCGGTAAACAACCCTCGAAGGGACTACAGATAAACTTCTAAAAAATATGGCGGCCTCTGAAGTTTTACATTTTTCTATTTTTTAATGGAAGAAAGTAGCAAAACAAAACTGTTCTATATGTAACATGACAGCTCAAATAACAATCGTTACGTCACAGCATGCTTTCCATATCACAGTAAGAAACAAAGTGACCAAACAGAAATAAAAAGTAACACATAAAAGAACTGGACAAAACAGTGACATAGTTTTCATTGCGTTCAAGTTTTCAGACATACCAATTACGAAAATGTGTTGTTCCATTTCTTTGCAAAACACAATAAAGTTATTTTTGTGAATTTACATCTGTGCACATGGTGTTTCGCTAGTGAATGATCACATATATATATTTCGGGTGAGAGGTTGTAGCTAAACATCCCAACAGAACATTCATCCATCCATTCATCTTCTTGTCTGCTTTATTCCTTTCGGGGTCGCCACAGCGGAATGAACCGCCAGCTCATCGGGCATATGTTTTACGCAGCAGATGCCCTTCCATCCGCAACCCACCGGGAAACATCCACTCATTCACACTCTTACACAATGGACAATTGTGTTTGGATGTGATTGCACTTGTGGGAGAAACCGGAGCACAATTTGATCAAAATATGTAGTTACAAAAATCAGACCAGAATGGACAGGTAAATGGGCACTAACAAAAATAAATCCACAACATTATCCAGAGAATTACAGCAAAATGTACAATTTGACTTAAATTATTCTTACAATTCTTATAATAATCCTAAATTTGAAATGTTCTATGAATACGTTTAAAAGAGACCTCCTAACTGTTGATCATTAGGGTTTTGTTGGGTAAAAGCATTGCCATGGGAAGTAAAATGTTCCAGTATGACACAGCACAGTATGAACAGTGTTTCAAGATCACTTTAAAAAGCATCTGCTTCGGACGAGTTCTAAATTATTTACAGGCTTGAGACGACACCTTATCGTACCCTATAAAGCATAAGGGTACATGAGTTCTTGAAGACAGCTACAACAGTGGCTATAAAATTAACGCAACTTAAATGTTAAGAGTACAAAAGTAGGTTTCTTAAACAACTGTAATTTCAAACATCTGTAACCCCAACTAATTTATTTTCGTAAAGTGACGTCCCTGCAGATAAATGACATGTGCATGTAGATCGACCCGCCCCTCTCCTCAGAGAGCGAGTCTCGCTTCTCGCCTCATGAGAAGCGGCGCACGAGTCGAGCTCTCCGCCTGAAGGAGACAGGTCCAGCTGGGGCATCCACCTGGAGCACCTGCAAACTTTCAAACTGCTTGAAAGTTCCACGGAACGAGATGTAAGACCTAATGAGCTTCCAAGGACGACGCGCGAGTCGACGCTTTTTAAAAACAAGTGCCGAAGAGGAGAGTTTTGGGAGCTTTTATCATGTTTTTCAACGATGTCACGAGTAACGTTTTATCTGGGTTTCTCGCTCGTGTGAGGAGATACGGAAATCCTGAAAGAAAGAAGAAGACTGTTGGTTAAATTGATCAAAGATTCTTCCCAGAACCATGAGGGATTGTATCCTTTGCAACTTCGTCAATCTGATTTTTTTGTGGACGTTAGCTGATGCTCAGGTGAGCCTGTGTGCTTAAAGGGGATGTATTCGTTTTCAGAAGCCCAAGATAGCTTTTTTAGGAAACGAATGGTACGCTTATCATAGAAAAAAACCTTAAGTTTCCGTAAAAAGACGTTACGTTAACGTTAGATTGTTTCTATCTGCAAATAATTACACTAAACAAGAAGCACTTACTTATTTGATAAAGAATTTTAATGCATTGTCATTTTTGGGAAAGGGGGTTTCCCGCGCTTTTACCGTGTTGGCCATGCCTTTACTATAAATGCGGACATCTTTGTTCTGGAAATAACATTATGTACTTTAGTAATATTTGTTTTTTTAGCGATTGATTGGACAAGATAATAAATATTAGAATCAGAAAGATGTTTATTCATAAATAGCTTGTCATTGAAAAATTATTGCTATATTTCCCATTGATATTGCTATAATTGCTATTTTTTTATAGATTTTTATACCAAATGAAGAGTGCATAAAATTATTCTATTTTGAGAGTTTTGTCAAGCTTATTTTTTGCTCAGATTCAGTATCAGTTTATCCAGTTACTTAAAAAGTTTATTCTATTTCATTTTATTACCTTAAAGAGGAATATAAAACAACTCTCTAAGCAGATGGCAGAATTTTCATTTGATCTCTTAAATTGTTCTTGCCCAATAGTCTACTGTATGACATCACAATTGCTTATGACAGGCGTGTAGATATTTATTTGATGACTCCAGAAGGCAGATTTGTTTTGTTTTTAATGTGTTGTAATACCTTTAAACATGTTAGACATTTCCACAGTACAATGAGTCATGCCTAGTCTCAAGTGTGGCACATCTATGTGATTCACACCTGGATGTGACCTCAATATTAGTTCCCTCAAACAGTTCCAGAAGTCCCCCAAGCAAGTCTCATGTTCTCAGTCAGAGTCTCTTCTTTATACTTTTTAGAATGTATTAGGGAAGCAACTTCATCAAGAGGATTAACTTTGGATGTCAAGAAGCATTTTAAAGCAACCCTTTCAATCAGTTCATCTGAAGAGAAATTGTGATTCTCTGGTGACACAGTAAAATCCTGAGAGTGAAATTAACTCTATCCAAAGTAGGATCAAATACACTCTAAATAGAGTCACACAATAACACTTAAACAGAATTAAATAATCTTCTAAATCATTGATTATTCACCGAAAACATGTACAAAGTGATAAATGTTTGTATTTCACTATAAAAAGAACATCACAACTACTTTCCTCATCACATTGTAACCAAAAATAAAAGTTTAACTTAAATGTTTTATGCTTCAGTTTAATGAGCTCAGTGCTAACTCTATTCAGAGAAGGATCAAATAGACTCAGAGCAGTGTCAATTTAACACTCTAGATTTTACTGTGTAGTGTTCAGTCTCAAAATAGTTCACTAAACATACAAATTGTTCAGCAAAAATATCTGCAATGTTGAGTCAATTTTGCTTTAACTGGCAAAAGGTTTTACTGTGAAACAATTCAACAAATCATTTTAATTCAATCAATTAAATAATTTGGTATGCTTGAATATTTTCTCAGTATCAAGCAACGTAACATTTTCTTTCACTAGATTCATTTCTCAACAGTTAGTAATAAATGTACTTTTATTTGTGTTAGAGAGTCAATAATAGAGTTGTGTGAAACATTGCTTTTCTGCAACAACAGCAATTAGACCATTACAATTATTTGATTCCATAATATTTTAAAGGCTTTTTCAAATTGAAGCATACAAATCCAAATGGGATTTACAACAGAGATAGGCAGTTCATACATTGTTGGTTTATCTGAAATCAACTAAACATATTATAATGCCTCAGGATCCCTGCATTCTATAATAACTTATTGATCATGTGTCAATGTGCATTTACCTTTTAAGTTAGGTGCATGCATTAAAAAAAACAATGTATGTGAACCAGCAGATTGATGATTTAATATACTGTATATCATTACAGATGTTAATAAATATGCACATATGATTTTATGTTAATAAAACATTTTAATAGTTCATGACTTGGGGCCAATTGTTTATTGATTTTGACTGTTCTAATCTGGGGGAACAAAACCCAGTGTAATGACCATGGAACAACTAATGATATGTTTTTCGAATTATGTTTTTAATAAAGGAAGCGGGACTTGTTTGGGTCAGTTTTATATATTTTTTAATAGAGTAAATATACATAGATGTATATTTCCTCATGGACTGTAAAAAAAAATAAATGTATATAAAAATCTTTCAATTTAAATTTAAAAAGTATTACTTTCTTAGCAAATTGTTTTGTTATTTCATAAATACCTGTATTTTAAGATGAGGGTCCTCAAGGGGGAGGGGCAAGCAGTGCATTCGATCTTAGTAAGAAATGATCATACTTGGTAGTGCAAGTATCCTGATAGTAATATGTTAACAGCCCTGCTGCAGCTTTCTCAACTAACCATAAACACAGAAGCGTGTTGTAATGTAGGTTGACAAGTAAATTCAGCTTACAATTGTGCTTCCATGTAATTTCCACGCAAGACTACTTCTTTGTTGTAGTGGATGAATGCATTGTCAATTAGAATAATTATTTCATTTCTTTTAGTGAAAATGTAGTTTCATGAAATATAATATAAAACATTTTTTCATTGTTTATTGACATTGTTGTGTTGATTCGCATTTGATGTTAGCAGAACTAACATCTTAATTATGTGTAAAAAAATTATTAAACAAAACAAAAATGATTAAAAACTTACTTTATTTAACCCACATTATTGAGAAGCAGTTTTATAGTAATTGCATTCAAATGAGATCTTGAGGAAACATTTTCAAAGTTACAGGGATAGAGATCACTATTTCTTTTGCTATCTCATCTAATCGCCATTCAAAATATTTATTGAATTTGTGGGTCAGTCGAATTGGGGAAATTTGCCAGTCTATCAAAAATGACAACGTGAGGCACTGTCTCTAAGACCAAAAAAGTGTCCAAAAGTATATATAACCTTTCTTAACTAAATCAACCACAACCAAGGGAATTCAGTCTTAATTGAAACGAAGAATGATGAAATTATTTCATAACCAGCTTTGATAAATGAAACCTTGAATGTCAGTTTATCCTCCTAAGGAACTAGGAGAATTTCAATATGCACATATAAAAATATGTACAAGTCTAGTTTAATTAGAGATTTCTGAAAACTCAAGTGCATTGGATTTAGTGTTATTCCTCTCAGCCCTGCTTTTATGCAACTTAATTAAAAAAACAATGGCAGTTACCCATGGTTCTTATTCATTTGAATAGAAAAGTGCATAGTAGTATTTTAGAGCTGGATAATAATACCTTTCTGAACAGTGACAAGATTTCAATGCTCAACAGCATATCTGATTAAAGGAATAGCTTTAATTAGAACAGAAATGCTGTTACATTGATAGAAAGTTGTCTTTCATCAAGAAAAAGAGTCACACTAAATCTTTGATCTTTTCCTGTTTTTTTTTATTGAAGTGGAATTGTTTATATTTCTTTCTGGATGAATAATAGAATGGATAAAGAGTCACAGTACATCTCAATAACCCATACGTACTGTGATTATCAAGGGAACTATCAAAAAATCGTTTAGCGTTTACTTATTATAGAGTTACTTTCTTTCATTAAACACTGGAGGGAGAACTTCACAAAGGTTTTAAAAATGGTCTGTTCATTTAATAAAAGATAAAATGAATGGAGTTTGGAGCACATTATGTGAGTGAATAACAGGTTGTAGTCGGTGAATCAATGTCATTTGCTTTAAAAGCCCAACACACATTGGCTAATATATTCACCCCTAGGGTATGCAGATCATCGTTGAATTTCATACAATCGGGACTCTAAAGCTAAGACATCAATTTTAAAAAAAGTTCAAGTTTTTGAAGGCTGTACTTCTTTGAGTCCAAGAAGGAATAAAATAATACTCAAAGATCTTTATCCAGATTCCAGACAGTCACTGAGCTGATCTTTTTCAGAATCCTCATCATGGTTGAATATTTAAAAAGGTTTTGGTTGCTGTCACTCTGTGCTGTTTTTGCCTTAGAAAAAAAAGCCGATGTTTTAAAAATAAGCAGGTTTAGGTGGGCCATAGACTGCATAAAACAACAGATGATGTGGAAAACATTTGGTGTGACAGACAAAAATACTGGTGCTGCAAAACATTGCCATTTCAGCTGTTCACTCCTGAAAGGATAAAAAGATGCATGTTAAAAGAGCACAACACAGATTGAGGACTGATTTATAGCTTTCAATCAAGTTGTAAATAATACTGTTTATTATTGGTGACTTTAAACATTAATAAGTAAAATGTATTAAGAAAATTGTGTTTTATCATAACAAATTGGGTATTGTACTGTACAAGGTGAATATAGACAACAAACATACACAGTCACACTAAATCATAAGGTCATGGTGAATTAATAAACCAAAAATTTTAGAAATCATAAAAGTTGTGCCAGAAAAATATCTGATGGCAACTCATTTCCAATGTGCTGTTACTTAACCCTGTCTCATTCGTATTGACTGATCCCACAAATTGTAGTGAAGAGAAAGAGCTGAGTAATTTACCCAGGGGCTTGCCAACTTAAAACATCCCACAAGCAGAATATTTAAGATTTAACAAATGAAAAGTACACAGAAAAGTTTTCATGAAGTGAAGAGCAAGTACCGAGATGTATAACACTAGCATATTCAAAACATTTTTGGTGGTGGGAGTCTTAAAGGCATGCTCCACCCAAAAAATGTAAATGAGGTCATTAATCACTTAATCACACAATGTTGTTCAAACCATATAAAGGCTTCTTTTATCCTTTAAACAGTTTTTGAGACATTTGGTTGTAATCGTGCAGAACTGTAACACTTGTCGAGATGTGATTGTGTGCTGCACGATTTCCTTTTAGGTACATGCTTTCTGTTAATTAAGAAGAGGATATTATTATAATGTAGATTTCCATCTTTATTTCATCATTTTGCCATCAGAAAGTGTTCCTGATACAGTATTAAATTCGTATCTTTGATTTGTTGGCAATAGCAATATTTTTTAAGGCTTTTCAAAAAAACAAACTGAGCAGTCACAGCCATCCAGGATTAAATCTAAAATATTTGAAAATATTTTTAGAGGAGGAACAAAGGATTTACAGGTCTTGAATGACATTGGGGAAATGATTAATGGCTATATCCTCATTTTTTTGGATGGAGTATCCCTTTAAGTTACCAGTTAATAAATAATAGGTAATGTTGCGTCCATTTGTTTTCAACAATGTCAGGAACATTGCCAGAGTACGAAAGCAAAAAAAAAAAGAAAAAAAGAAAGCTCAATGGAATTGGTTTGTCAGAATATTGCACTTAAATATTCTAAAGACTAGAGAAAACGCCATAGAGCTGGGGTCTGTGATATAATGTGTTTAATGAACTGATGATGTGAGCGAGACAAGTATTCATACATACTGCAAAGGTGAATCGGATAGATTCTCATTTGAAACTAAAACACGCTTTTTGGACAGGCTGGAGAAGATGGTGAGATTACAGCAGAAGAACAAGTGCAGCTGCTGTTGGATGCAAAGCTGCAGTGTCTTCAAAAGGTCTTCTCAGATGAACCTCCAGGTTGGCCTAGTTCACTCTGAAACTTTCATTCCAGAAGCTTTTAATGAACTGTCTTATTCAGTCATGTTGTTAAAACATTACCTACCACTTACTAAAATAGTAAGACTCTATCATCGACTGTGACAAACATTTTTCCATACACCTGATTGAGTCAGCCTACTCATATTAATGAGGTTTTCAGAACTGAATGAAATAAACAGACAGCTAATGGGACTCCTTCAAGACCTTTGTTTACAGCATCTCTTGGTTTGTCATGCCATTGTTTGTTGATTCATTTAGCTAATAATAAACATGAGATGGGTGATATGGGTGACTCATTTTCTGTGGGGACTCATTTTCAATGCTCTTTCTAGAAGCTTTTTCCTAGTGATTTGTCAACTCAAAAAAATTATGTTGTATGTACCTTTTTTCTTACAACAACAAAAAATATACAACACGTGTGTAATTAAAAACAATACTACAAGAGAAGCAATCAGTAACAAATGTTATCCAAATATGAGAAATTGCAACATAAGCCAAAGAGACCTAAAGAAATAGGCGCAAGAGAATTTTATGCGATTCGGCCCTATTTTAAATATTTTCTTTTAAAACAGTCATTCGTTGTAATCATATAAAGTAAAAAAATAAAGGCAAACAAACATTTCATTTAGTTCACATCATTTCTCGGTAAAAAATGTATTAAAATATTCTTAGCACACATAAAATTTTGGTTTCAGACTAATTCAACCAATCACAGAACTGCGAAGTTTAATCGATGAGAGACTAAAGGGTTCAGACATAGAAATCAGAGATTAACTGGGTTGCTCAATGTCAAGCTTATTAGTTCTCTGTCATGTTTTGTCTCGTCTAGTCTATTTTGCTCACCTTTTGCTTGTCATTTATGCTAATTAATTAGAGATAATTACTCTTTCTACTTAATGCCTTTTCTCTCCACTGCTCATTACCAGTTTATGGCTTGTGGTGTGCTGATATATGCTGCACAAAATACCTGAAGATCAGTGTCTTGTCTCTTGTCTCGTCTTGTTCTGTCCTGTCACCCATGTTGCTTGTTCATTTTTGCTCTGGCAATTTTTCCCCTTCGCTATGCTCACAGTCTGACACTCAGGTGAATCAGGTCTATTTATGTTAACCAATTACGATAATCAAAAATAACTCCCTTACATACCGGAAGATGTAACTCAGCGGGCAGCATTTTACTCTGAAACCCAGAACCGTTTTTTTGCTCTATGCTTTGTCATTCCAAATAGCTGTTTTCGCCCGATATGTGTGAAAAGATAGTCGTCCTTGTTGATTCTTGTTGATTCCTTTGCTTAGTTTGGTCTTCTTCAAGCAGATCACACAAAGGCATAATTCAGTTTCTTACATCGCGACCTAATGTTTCAGAACGAATGCCTCATTGCTTCTATGATCTGATGCAAAATTTTGTGACTGCTTGACAGACAGTACTGAAAATGCTGTTTTTATATTTTTAAAATTCTGTCACCATTCACTCTCTATTTAAGTCAATAGAACAGTGATTTATTTAGCTCATATACAAAATATAAAACGTTCAGTATTCATCATCTTGATAAACAAAATGATATTTTCTACATTTTGCCATGTGCGATAGCGCCACAGGAGGCTACAGCGGGACATAATTCTATATCCTCATATCAGAAAACACATTACCTAAAGGTGTTCAAATGGCACCACAAATATTTCTTCTCACATGAATGCATTTTCTCAAAAGGAAAGCACAAATGATTCATTGGAAGATTGTGAAAAGTACAGGATGACCGTTTCTAATTATGGTTAGCATTCTTCACGAACTTGTGAAAGTAGTTTAATTGAGAATTTCAGTGTTCCTGTCTTAATTTGTCTCTGCTCTGTTCTGCTGAATCTGTTCTCAGTTGCTATGTGTGCCCCAGAGTGGGATGGACTTGTATGTTGGCCACAAGGCTTTCCTGGAACTCTGACCAAGACGCCCTGTCCCACATACATCTATGATTTTAACCATGCAGGTATTACATGTTGTTCTCTAGCTCTAAGTGTTGTATTAAGGACAACAAAAAAGCTTCACTCAACTCAGATGGAATATTTTAATTTGTTAAAACGGGAATGAAATGACACACACTAAAAGCATACTTTGTACTGAACACCATGCCTAGACAATCATTCCAGTGGGTTAAATACAATGACCTGGCTACAACCAGATTACAACAGTGAATGGAGAGCACAGGAATCATTGAATGATGTTTTTTTTTTATCATCGGAGGCTAATTTTAAATGCTTACTCATAAGGGTTCAAAGGGAACACAATGCATTTTGCTCATAATATATACTACATCTATTTCTATATGTCTTGAAAGATGAACAAACAAGGAAATTTTCAGATTGTTATGAAGACACTAAATCTAATATTCATACCAAATCCAGTTAAGATTAAGTTTTGAGATGCTTTTTGTTTTGAAATTGGAATATTGAATTAACTTTAGCAAAGACTTTAAATCACATCTAAAGATTTTTAGCATGAGCCAGTGCCAACAGCAAAATTAGTCCTGATGCAAACTTAAGCTTGGAGTAGTGATGCTTCATCTCTGCTCCTGCTTCTCTTGCTCTATAGCTCTATTACTTTACCTGTTTACTCTCTGAATGCTTTAACCTCTTGACATAGATGACAAAAATGTAAAATTGTATCTAGAAACAAGTGACTTTAATTTGTTGTAACAATTTATATACAGATGGTTCATGTTTAATTTGTGGTTTCATGGATATAAATGTGCTTAAAAATGGATGATTCCATAGTAAGATATTAGTTTTTTTCAAACATACATTGTGTATACTGTGTGGTGTTCATTTCATTCAGAGCAAAGTAAATTGCTGTTCCAGGGCACGCGTTCCGGAGGTGTGACTGGAATGGTTCCTGGGTTCTTGCTGAGAGTTCAAACAAGACCTGGGTCAACTACACCGAATGCATAAAATCTCCAGAGCCCAACAAAAAAAGAGTAAGCTACAAAACAAACATGTGTCCTTGTGGAACGGATGCCTTTCAGTGGTCTGACTCAACAAACCTTTTTGTCTCCACAGCAGGTCTTTTTTGAACGGCTGCACATCATGTACACAGTGGGCTATGCAGTTTCCTTTGGGTCTCTTCTAGTGGCCATATTTATCATCGGGTACTTCAGGTGAGTCAATGACTGTGTGTTTGATGCACTTCGTTTCTGAAACAGCATGAATCAAGCTTTTACTGCTGCTTAAAAATAGACTTCCTACAGCCTAATAACTGCAATTCAATCTTTCTATTTTTTTGTTGTCACATTTCACTTTCAGAAATGTGTGTCAATATGAGTGTTTTCCTGATCGATGAGTATATTTAAAATCCTCAAAGCAAAAAGCACATAGACTATTAAGGAGGACTGAAAGTACAGACGCAAATAGAGACCTGTGCATGAGAAAAAAACAGTAATAACCTTGAGTTTTTTGTTCATAATCATTTAGACTTCTGCTTAGAAACACAATATATTAAGTAAGGATTGTAACGATAGAAATCAAGTTTCATATAAAAAGTCCTAAAACAAAAGTTTTTGGTGTTTTTATTGTAATTAATTAACCACATAAATTGTTTGGTATATATGTTTGTATATATAAGACATCAGCACATTACCTCACAAGCAGGCACAGATTAAAGAAAATGTATTTAAGAAAATCCTAAGAAATTTGGCAGATACTAGTGCCTTGGGGTTAGTACTTGGGGTTAGTACTAATGTAAGATATTAAAGTGGCTCAGAGTTGATAAGTTAACAAGCGTTATCACAGCTTACTATCAGACTTTTATTGTTCTCAAATGCATTTAAAACCCTTTATCAGAATTTCACAGACATTTCCAAAAACTCTTTTCAAAATCACCAAAATCCCTCCACATGTTTTGCCCGGCCCGTTCATTAGTAAGGCTTTTAAAAGCAGCTGTTTTGTCTTCAAGAAAATGGTTGAAATTAATCTAAAAATTATGTTCTGTTTCTAATGCATCTGGTTGTCTTTTATTGTGCAGTCTATTTTAAGGCAGTACAGAGACATACCAACTTTCTTAAAGCTCCCTTCTGCACGTAGGGAGCATATTAAGACATCATAAGTGCACTTACAATGATACGAATGCTCCCAGCAGCCCATTATCAAATAAACTCTCATTAAATAATACTGAGTGTCTGTGCAGTCTGCACATTTAACACGCCTCCTTTTGGTCTGATCTAAAATAAGAAATATTTTGTTATGTTTTATAAACAGATGGACATGGGTTTCCTGTTTACACTTAATTTTATTCGTCCCAGGTAAAGATAAGAGAGTGGACTTTAAAAAGTGGCTTTTCTCTACATAAAATACAGTACAACATTAACAAAGTGCTTTCCAATTAGTCTGTGAAATCTAACTACAAAGGGAAAATACATGTTATCTTTAACAAGCAGCCTTTTACCAAAATGTAGAAACAAGATTAGAGCTTTATTTTTCATGATTCAATTTAGTTGCTCCCTAAATTTGCCAGAGGTTCTTTATTTCAGACGTATTTTATCCTTTTGATTTGAAGCCCTAACAAGCTTTATTTGTATTTGTTTGTATCCTCAGGCGACTTCACTGCACAAGGAACTACATTCACATGCACCTGTTTGTTTCCTTCATGCTGCGTGCAGTCAGCATCTTTGTGAAGGATCATGTGGTACACACCGGTGCTGGCCTGCAGGAATTTGATGCGGTGCTTCTGAATAACACTAATGCTGTGGATGTGGCACCAGTGGACACTTCACAGTATGTGAGTCAAGTGATACTCCTTACTATTAGCTCTGCATGAAAGTTCTTTTTTAATGCTATTTCGTGTTGCATTCATTAGTTCTGCAAACCTAATTGACTTCCACTACAGGTAACATTACGTTAGAGTTTTATATTCCATTCTTTAATATATATTTAGACTGGGTGTTTTTCCAAGTCAATGCAAAAAGAGATGCTGTCATTAATGGGTTGCGCAGTAGATATCAGTATTTAAAATCCTCTAGATTATGTGACCTGCTTTGTAGAATGTGTTTTCAAACCAAATATATGATCAGTTGATTTTTTTTACAAGAAAGACAAGCTCAACAAGCTGTAGATGAAGGTGGACCGGGCAATCCAAGTTCAAAACAGTCGCTATTGCGCAAGTCAGAGACAGGCAGGAAGCAATCATAAGCTATGATTCATCATTAGAGTCATGATCTAAAACAAGTAATTTGATCCTGAGAAAAATAAAAAATCAATTGCTTTCTAAAATGTGCTGTGAATATCTCATTTTACAAAAATGTATTGGTTTACTTAATTTTGTAAAAAAAACTATTTGGTTAAAATATTTTTGATAGCACTTTATAATAACTACATACTACTAATCATTTATTAAACATTAACAAATACTTCATACATCATTATAAAATATTGTTTATGTGTTAATGCACATTTATAAGCAGTTTATAATTATAACTTTAAGTGCTTTACTCATGGTTTTTAAGCATTTATATAATATGACTAATAACAATAATTTCATGCTTTATTGATGATCAGTTTATCATTTGTAAATTAAACTTTATTAAAAAAATTTATACCAGGAATAAAGTATTTAAAATTATATTTAGAAACGGCTTACAAATGTGCAAACAATCAAACAATTACAAATTACAAACAATGGTTTATAAATTACTTATTAACTATTTGTTAATGCTTAATAAATGATTGGTAGTGTGTAGTTATTATAAAGTGCTACCAAATATTTGATCTGAGAAATTTAATTTCGAAATTGAAAGAAGATGATTGGCATGGCTCCGACAGCTCAGGCACTTAAGTGGCAGGGAAACATTGCATTCTTTTTTGGTCCAGTCCAAAACGGTTCTAGAGGTTCCAGGTTTCGGTGCCAAACCCTACTTAAACATGACAGCGGTCATAAAAAAACAATATATGTGATTTGTAACAATCGTTTTCAATGCAATAAAAATAGCCTGCAATGAATGGACATACACACATACATAAACATTAACAATCAGTGAAGAAATGAAGGGTGGACAAAATGATTTCCGGATAGATAGATGCATGGATGGATGAATATACCATTGAATAGAGTAACCAACATAAATACATACAGATAGAGGGGTGATATAGTCTTGGGATCTTTAAGGTTAAGGGTTCAAGTAGCGTGGAGACTGTTAATGCAATTCAATTCTCTTTGTATAAAGCAGCTGACAACTGCTTGACTTTAAATATGCATACTTGAAATGCAAACATGAAGGTAGCCTCTTCTGAGTACAGTCATTTGTATTCTGTTCCTGGAACAGTTCATGCTGTTTGCAGAATGTCCTATTTCAATTAGCAACTCTTGTTACTAGAAACGGCAATCACCACTGAATGTCCTCCACAAAAGCTTACATGCTGCTTGTGGGAACAGGGAAGTGTTAAATCAGTCTGGAAGAGCGGAAATTGAAAGTCCAACATGGGTCAAGGCGAAGTGACTTATGGGTCAGGTGTGACTCAAATTCTGAGGTTAGTGGAGATGGAATATTTTAATGGTAGGATAAGATGGTGTACTGTTCGACACTTTGTTTGGAAGAAATGTAAAGGCTAGACGTTAAAGGTTACTGAATTGCAGGAAGCTCTAAGTGTTGTCTCTTCCTGGGCAGTGAGTGTGTCATTTTCTGAGCGGAGACTTTGTTTCATACATCTTCACTTTACACCACATAGCACATCCACAATTTTATTTTATCATGCTCAATACCCAGCCCCTTAGAAAGCATGTTTGTCCCTAGTTTCTCTCTTGTAGTGAGAAATGTTGGTTTGCTGATAGTAGAATGGGGGAGCCTTCAGCTGACTTCTTCTGAAGCTTTTTTGTTCAACCACAAGATAAGTGCAACAGAGGATTTTCAATTCTTTCTTTAACATGCATTGCTGTAATACACTATTAGTCTTGGGTACAAATAATTGTTAAGTCTTCAGAGATCAAAGACTATACTTTGATGTATTCACTTACTTATAGTAAGCAATTAACTCCAGTGTGGTCTATTTTGTAAAGGTCAGGGAACCAAAGGATTCTGTAAGCATGTTTTTGTTTCTTCAATGGAACAGTGGGACAAAAGAAGGAATGTAATGCTTCTGACAATTTTCACATTATATGCAGTTCATTTCATGTACTGTACCAAATACCAAGATCAAGGGAAAAGAGGGCGTTTGCCCGGGAGGACATCATTGGAGGGGTGGCATCAGGAATTCAGCATCATGTTTGTCAGTGGCCAGCCAAAGGAAGTGGAATTACAGAAATATGTTGCTTTAATCCCTGTCTAGCCCAACATAAAGAGATAATCTGATATAGGGAGAGATGAAGAGTAGAGAGAGAAAGAGAAGGAGAGAGGGGACTCATTTGATCTAAATATAGATTTATCAATTGGATTTGGTAATTTGGGGAGAGTGTCTTACATGAATTTAAAAAATCTTAATTTACATGAGCAAATATAATGTAAAAATATACTTTAATATCAAAATATATCATAAATGTTGGTTGCATAGTTATAACATCTAACGAACCTCAATTATAAAGATGTGTAAACTTTATAATGTTCACCCAGGGCACCCATTGGGCAAGGACCGTTTCTGTGACATTTTGAAAATTCTTATTTTTTGGTAATTATTTTTATTTTTGGTAATTATTTGAGTTTTATATTGGTCTGAAATGGTTTAATAGAGATAATGCATAATAATGCCCATTCATGTTTCAAAAATACAATTTTCAGGGAGTTTTGTCTCGTCTTGCATTATTACAGAATGGCTGCAAGAGTAGTTTGGGTTTAAATAATGACAGTAGCCAATTTCAACCAATTTTCCTTCTCTTTTGGCTTTCTGACCAAATAAAGGATGCTATTTTTTCATTACTGTTGTAATCAGTATTTTGACATTTTAAAAACTAGAGTCTGTGTCATAGAATATGAATAGCCAAATGCTTATAAAACTGATAAGCATTTCAAAGCCATTTTAGCTATTTCAGTCTTATTTTTTGCAGTTGTTGTTGACTTGTATCAATTTCTTCCATCCCAAAGGATGATGTTAACTGTTACATTAGTAGCATAGGCCCCCTCTTGCTGACCTGTGGGGATTTCTCAGCATGCCCACTGCTGTGAAAATAGGGTAGAGATCTCTAACTGTACATTGTCAGCAGGGAAAAAGAGAACAAAAAGTGTGAGGTGTTTAGGTGAGCTGTTCGGATCCTCCAGGTGTATTGACAACAAAATCATCACCTTGCTCTCCTCAGGCGCCTCTTTGATCATCCGTCTGAAGCCCTGAAGCTCTAACAGTTACCCCTAGCTTCTGCCACCTTCAAGTGTCAGTTATTGTCCATGCTCAGAATAGCAGCTTCTTTTACTAGGTTGCTGCTCTGCCTGTGAGGGAAAAGCTTCTCAAATGGAATTAAAATGAGAAAATGAATCCCTGTGTTCATGTACGACTTAGGATTCATACTGAACAGCCTGCACAGGAAAAAAAACCCAACTAATGAAATGCTGACTGAGCTTAAAAGTGGATTACATTTTCTACATTATTTTCCAAAGGCATGATTCAGGTAACAAATTCTTTTGAATTGGCTCACTTATTGTTGAAGACTTGTTGATTCTAGTAATATTATCTAATTGAGATCCGATTCTCATTAGCTGGTATCAACTGGATAAAAAAATGTACGTTCAGTCAATATGTCAAACTGTTGTGTTGAGTGACACATTGTGCCAATTATGGGAAGATAAAATTGACTAAATTGATCAAATTCTGTGGAACTTTTCGCTTAACAATTGTATGTTGTAAAGTTTGTTTAGAGTGTAGTGGTTGAAGACTTTATAGAGGAACAATATTTAGAACTGTGACCAATTATATTAAAGAGGCATATAAAATAATTGTAAAGGTTTCAGTTGCTTTGCTTCTGCAATTTGTAATCCATATTATTACACTAAGTAACATGATCACACACTTAAGAGCATATAACAATTACTGACATTGAAATACTTTGGATAAAAAGTTATTGTCTTTTATAATTTTTCTTTTGTTTAAACTCTTTCTAGTCTGACATGTTTTGCATGGCCACCTGTTCCAAGTTTCTCTCATTAGAGCTGACTGATATCTTTGTGGTGTGTAACACTTGGATGAGTTTTCCTGTTTAAACAGCTTTCTCATGTTTACCCGTTGCTGGGTTATCACTAATCATATGCTATCATACTTTCATATTTGGCTCAGATTTATGCTAGAAAACATGCTATTATTTCTTGTCTCCTCCTCCATCTTTTTTGTTTATCACCCTTGACTATTTTCCTTATCTCATCAGATATGAACACAGGTTTCCAGACACTGACAGCAGCTGCACTATTTTATTAGGTTTACTTTTCCCCTGGAGGGGTTTCTTAGACTACTTGTATTTTTTTTTTAGACTACTTATGTTTGGTGACCATTTCTGTTTGATGTCTGTTTCCATTTCTGTTTGAGGCATTTGGCCGACGCTTTTGTCTAAAGCGACTTACATTAGGGGAAAGACAATATGCAATTTTTCACACCGTCAAAGTCTATATTTGCTTGTTCATAATAGAAATTGTATCAACTGATCAATAAACCATAGCAGGAAGGAAATAAAGGAAGAATTTAAAATAGAGGAGGAAAAAAAGACAGAGGTGGAATGATGAGTTTTTTATTTTAGTTTACCTTCTTAGTCTGCGAATGCCATAATGCTGATCTTGTAAGCATACCAGTAACTGGTGGACAACAAAACAGACAATTCCATGCTCAAGCTGATTTAATGAAAGCAATTAATTCGTTATCACATTAGCCAGTCAGTATAATTTATGTCAACACATAGAATACCTTAGGTTTAAAGAGAAGAATATTTGTTGAACATTTTACTTGATTAAATATTCTGTTACATATATGTGCTTGCTATAAATAATACATTCAGTTTTACACTTGAATTTGTGTATGTAGGGGGTAACTTTACTTAGACTTTAGGCACATACAGAGAGAAAGAGAAATATGTTCACAGATTGCTTGAGGATCAATAATGATACCAGCGGATCATAGTGCCCTTAGACTTTACCTTGATATGACTGAAGTGTCTTGCATATATAATCATTTATTCTACATATTTTATTTTGGATTTTTTCACAATGATAAGTTTGAGAGGCCACTCAATGACAACCTTACTCATACCATTCCCTAATCTCTATATGCTTTCTGTTTTATTTGAAAGGTATTAGTGACTTTATGACTTTAAGGCATTTTGACTATATCAGAGGGTACATTTCATAGGGGTACATGTCATTGGCCATTTCAGACTGGCGTCTGCATTACATTTTCAAAAACACTTGTCTCTGATAACAGTTTATAGTTAGCAATCCTTTTGTGAATCATTCCTTTTGTTTTTAGGAACCGTAACTAAAACTGCTTTTTCAGATAGTCTCATAAACAGTTTAAGCAGTGTAGCAAAAAGATGGGAGGGACATCTGACCCAAAAAAGGAAGTTCTCTGCGCTCCACATGACATAATAACAGAGTTGTTTGTTCATTATACAAAGCAACATGGCAGTGAAAGGATGTTTTCATTTTCAGAACTGCACAATAAATGTGGAAATATGGAGGCCGTGCTAAGAACATCCGCCAAACAGCATCCACTCAAAGTCACAGTTTCATCCACACACTGGTGACACTGGAAGTGTCTATCATGTGACTCCGGTGACTTAACTATGCAAGTGTCTCTGAAACGGATCAGAAACACTATATAAAACTGTGGGGAATTTGGAAGGTGGAACAACCGTTCTTGGAAACAGAACAGATTAGATTTTCCCAGTCTGAAAGTGCCCTAAGTTAACTGGTCATTTAGCCATGGCTTTCCAACATGAGCCCATAGATTTTTCCCTGAACTGCAAACCATCGTTTGCCAGACTCTGATCTATTGCCTATTTTATTTTTATTTTCTTATTTTTTTTATTAATCCTCTAATCTGTCTGAATCAATCTGAGGCAGTATTACAGGACAAGTGCAATAAATTGAACCAAAGCACAGGCCATCACAAAATCAACAACAAGGAGCTTGAAAGAAAGCGTACATTTTACACCAGTTTCTCACCCTCTAGACTGTGTTATCTTGCTAGCTTTCCCACCAAATTGTATGAATGTCAGTGGCTCATCTGGAGTTAGGCCCATCTGGAACTTGGACAAGGAGGCTTCTTGTGAAGTCTCTTAAATGAAGGATGCCTGGCACTGGGTCTTCTCAAGCAGGTTTCCTAGCCTCAAGCTGTGGCACATCCCTCCACTCCCCCAGACCAGCTGGTCTTCACCTTTGTTCTCAGTATCTGGTTTCACCACAATCGTCTATGCCAATGGTTTTATTCTTTGCCTTTGGTTTTTGTCTGTATTTTTACAAACAGTTTGACAAAATAGATTAGTTTTTATGTAGCTGAAATAAAACTTCATATTCTAAGAGAATCTGTAATTAAAAATATTTTAATGTGTTCATTTTAATATCCACATTGTGGTAGGGATGGTTGGGAGCACAGTTTGATACTTTCAACTAAGCCAGTGGATTCCCTGCTTCCAATCGGTAAGACACTTTTCTGAATTACTAGATTATAGCAAAAATCCATCATCAATATGCTTTAATAGTGTTTTAGTTTGCCCTATGACATTTCTTGATTCAGTTCATTGGTGTGAAAATATATTTTGGCCATTACCAGTATGAATCTGTCATGACATGGAACTAATAGCTCATTAAAGTTCAGCTTTTCACCTTTAGCTAACAGACTGGAGTGAAGGGTTGTCATTTTGTCACATTTTAACTGTCCTTAATTGTGCTTCTGTGTTTGACACTGAAAGCATATCATGAATGAAATAACCAATTATGCTAGATGATTATTTTAAAAGAATTCGATGGAAAAGTTCATTAGCTATTCAACTGAATCTAAAACTTGGTCAGTGTTCTCTAAATAATTTTATTTGGTTTGAAAAAATATTTTTTGTTTTAAAGAATAATGTGAATTCTTTGTGTGAATATTGTAAAGGTTTTCTTTAAAATAATTCCACACAGACATGTACGGTATGCACACCCATAGAACAGAGTAACAGTTATTCCTTGTTCCAATTATCCTGCTTTTGCTCTCCTACTGTAGTTAGTGGGGGGCATAATCTTTTGCAAAAATATGATGGCTGATAATACCTAAGATTAAAGAAATGTAATCATACATTCAGTTGCTTACAGTGCTCCTGCCAAGCTAATTACAAAATGTTTAGAAAGCGGTGATGAATTAAAAATGTCCTTGCTATGCTTATGCCCACTATGACTACAAAAACATCCCATTTTCTTTTGGGGTTCTATCCTGGACAAATTTGGAGAATGGGGGATGAATATTTCTATCGTAGAAAGAATTATGTAGCAGCTTGTCTCTTACTGAGACAAGTATATATGTGTCACAGCTTAAATATTGTCACTCAGCAAGTATGTTTTCTGTATTGATTTCCAACTTTCTATTTTTTTCAGATGGGTTGTAAAGTGACCGTCTTGCTGTTCATCTATTTCCTGGCTACAAACTATTATTGGATCCTGGTGGAAGGCTTGTACCTGCACAGTCTCATCTTCATGGCTTTCCTGTCTGACTCCAAATACCTGTGGGGCTTCACATTGATCGGTTGGGGTGAGTGTTTAAGCTAAGAAAATATAAACCCAAGTACTTCTGTGGGCTTTGTATTTCTTTGGTACATGAAATGTTACAAACACTATGTTGTTTTGGGTATTCTGTGTACTACATGGACAACTGAAAGGCATGTTTCTAAGCAATCAAAGCCAAGTCAAATTTTCAGTTTTTTTACTTTTGATAGCTGCTCACATACTGTATAGTGTCTCTTACAATCTGTAAAGTGTTTTTTGAATGGAAACACTTCTAGATAGCTTCTGAGCTATTTATTTCTCAACTAAAACCTTTTGCTCATCAAATCGTGTAGGACTTTTTATTTATTCTCTTCATATTCAAATATGCTTAGTAGATTTGTATGCATTGACATGCAAAAAGAAATCACATTTTTGCTTTTGAAATTTCACATTGCAATTCTCTGCAGTGTTCAGGACACACAGGATATATAACTTAATGAATCGACTAAGCCTTGAATAGAAGGTGTCAACCGGAAGAAACAAGAGCAGAGGAACAATGAGGACCCTTGAGAAAAAGCAGGTACAAAAGGAAGGTATACAGAGAAGAGCTGAAAACATGGAAATGAAACCACAGGGAAGGAAAAACAGAGAGACAGAAAAAAACAAGAGCCCGGCTAATTAACTTTATGGATCATTATCTGAATGCTCGACCAAAGAGCTCAGGTTTTTGGATATTCTTTATGACGTTTTTTCAATGTAGATAGTCCAATTTAGATTTTTTTTGGGCTACATGTAAGAAACACATTCGCTCCACCCATTTTCTTTATCCTTGAATAGTGTTTGAGTTTGTGCAACATTTTTGTTAAGTGAAATGAACTTGATTACATGCTCTTGTCATATTATTTATATATATATATATATATATATATATATATATATATATATATATATATATATATATATATATATATATATATATAACACTTAAATTATACACATTATATAAATATAAATAATTAATTTCAACACAGACTAAATTCATTTCTCAAAAGAAAACGGCCTTCTTCTATCTTGATTCCAGATCAGTCTCTGTATTTGTTACTCTGATCTGTCCAGCAGGGAAATTAGGTACCACACCATAAACTCAAATGTTAGTTGTTTGTTTTTCTCACAAATAATTTCAGTCCTGTTGTTTTGCTCAGTGTACTTAAACATGCAGATGCCCTCTTCAGAGATTCCTTTGACATATTTCTACATTCTATTTTCCTTTGAGAGATGTTTGCATGGAAAGCCCAAGCTAGTGTTTATAGAGAGGCACATTCAGAGGCATTCTAAACGGAGAACATCACAGCAAAAACTCACAAAGGTTTGTTTTGAGAGGTAGCCTCTTTTTCAGGTGTTTTCAAGTTGAAATTTTGTATTTAAATGTCATTGGTGTTTGATGTGTTATTTTCTGGAAGGACAAGAAGCACCTTATGTAGATTTCTTGTTCTAGCTATAGCACAATGCAACGTCAGTAGTCACCTTATGGCTTAATAATGACCTTTGGAACTCTATAGAAGATAATGTCCCAATGATGGTGTTAAAATTAACTTTAAGAGGAAAAATCTGAGTGAAGAGAGGGAATTAACATTGTCACGGCAAAAGGTAATTTCATTAATATTATCTTTCAAAGCCTGTAGTAATGACACACAGAGGATGTGCTGCATAAAAGATTATTGCTATGGAACTATACTGAACCAGATGGTCTTCTACAATAGTATACAATTTTAGAAGGATATTTAAGTGGATCTGAACAATCATTCAAGATTAAAAAAAAATATATATACACAGTGAATAATAATCCCTCTTTTATTCAAGATAACTTTTTTTGTCGCTTCATTAATTAAAATATTCATGTTATATTATATTAATTTATATCAATAATATAAATATCATTTACAGTTGTTCTCTATTCTTTTGGGGTAAAATGTTTTTTATATGTGTTTTTATTTTCATATTTAGAAATTATTATAATTATAAAGAAAACTAAATAATAAAATATATTAAAAAAAAAACTGCAAAGTGTGACTCATGGTAACATTTCAAATTTAGTAGAGTAGATACCATTTTATGGATTTAGTGTCATTTTTATCTTTTTGGAGGGATGTTGTAAGTTTGCAATTGTAAAAGATTGTATAACTCATTTGTTAAATTTACACTTATCAATTAAATGGTTCTGAATTTTGAGAGAGAAACAAAGACCAGCACAGAGGGGCACTGCACAACCTGAGCAATCTATGCAAGGTATGCCTAAGTGTTCCTCGTTCTGATTGTAAGAGTTAGGGTAACCAGTGTAGTGTGTTTGAAGAATAAATACTGAATGAAAAAACTCTGTTTCACTGACCTAGGTCGACTACCCTGTTTTGTTTTTTTGTGGACGATCTAATTCAACACATAACTGATTAACTGGTGAAAAACCATCTCTTCTCCCTGCTCTGCCACTTAAAAATTCTGTAGTATGAGTCAAGTCACACTTTATTTCAGCAAGATTGTCTGATACTTCCCCAGTTACCCGTCATCGCCATGGGAACTGCTGTTTGAGGGAAGGGCACAAACTCAACTGGCACACTCACCCTCAGATTCTGGCAGTTTGGCTTCTTAATATTCATGAAATGATCTGTCTAGCTCTAAGGTTTATAACCCATCTCATGAATGGGAAGGATCTTTTTAAACTTGTATTGATGTAAAGTTTAAGACAATGTACAGTTGTTCAAAATAACACTTAACATTTGTTAAGTACAATTGTTATTTCATGATTAATGAAGCAAAGAGCAACAGAATTACCCATACTGTTTGAATAAAACTGTATAATCCTCTCCCGTGCTTTGTTTTTTGTGTTTGATTAATTTAATTTAGAATTTTTTGCTTTTATAAAAAAATATGCTGGTACACGTTTTTAGTTTCTACAGTACTTCATGCAAGTTGAGACAAATGCTCTCAAGCACTCTAATAATATTAATTTCACTGAAATGAACTCTATCTTCCTGTGTACCAGACTGCAAAGATACTTTCCTCTTGTACATTCAGAAGGAAAAATTTGTAATAAGTAAACAAGCAGCATTTTTCTCACGATTACTCTGTGGGGCGTCCTTCTTTGAAAGCAGGTCTCTGCAGGAGCTCTCAAACTTGTAGGGGCATTAACACAGAGTCATGCTCCATTTCCTACTTAAAACATCTTAAGACATCGGCAGATTCATCTATATGATGTTTTTTTTCTGTACCAACTACTGGGGTACTTAGCAGAGCATATCAGATAACAGAAGTAAGTCTGTAGTCTGATGAAATGCTATGTTTTTACTTGCTAGCCCTTAATACTTATTTCTTAAGCAACACTTTTTAATGGGAATTAGTTAATTTTTTTAAAGTTCAAATCGCATGTCTAAGTGAGTAGTATAATTATAGCTCATAAGGCTTGCTATAAGTTTACTGATTGCACCTTTTCTTGTGCTGTTTGCTTTCAGGTGTTCCTGCTGTCTTTGTTGCAGCATGGGCTGTTGTCAGGGCAACGGTGGCAGATGCAAGGTGATTTCATGTATTTATCCTCTCTCTGACTTGACCTCAGCTACTCTTTAAAGGGCACCCATAATACACTACACAAATTAAGAAAAATAAAGAATAAAAACTTATTTTAAATGACTTTAAACTTGCCCAATGCTAAGTTAAACTTGATTAGACTTGGTTTTAGTTAATGGAGTGAAAACACTTAAAATAGTTACTATTTAGTCATGAAGACAAATAAATCGGGATGGATTCACTCAACATTCAAACCAACTCTCACTACAACGTGTATTTTCCAACATCAGTCACCCTAACATGGAATAGGAAAAAGACTGCCCAAAGGAAACCTGTTTATGCATTTGGAGTACATCCAAACTCACATAAAAATAAAACATTTGTTTTTATTTGTTTATTCTTACTGTATACTTAGCCCAGAGTAGTTCTGTAGGGTTCCCGGTGCTTGGCCCAAAAACGGATGCCAGTCGGGACTGAAGGCTCATGTGTTCTGTCTTAAAATAGTACTAAATTATTTTTACTAATTCACATAAATTTATATATCTGACTCCATAATTGATTTAAAAAGGTTTTATCTTTACCATTATTCTTGGTCACAGCCAAATAAATTAGCATATTAATTATTAATGATAATATTACGTTTAATTGTAGTTTTAGGGCTTTTGATTCCATCTCTCAGCAGGAAAGCCAAAATCTCATAGAAACCAAGCTTATGTTTTTTTCTACCATATATTGTAGCCCTTCTCATTTTAGACATAAAATGAATATTCTTCAGTTTATAGTTGACTGTTGTTTGGGTTTTAAGATTTTGGCTGAAGAAGGTGAGAATGGAGGTCAAATAATAAATGTAATTTCTTTTTACTCTTTATTTCCAATGTAAAGCACTTTGAATTACCCTGTGTACCAAATGTGCTATACAAATAAACTTGCCTTGCCAAATAAATAGACAATCATTTATTAATTTAATGCGAAAAGCATCCTTTCATTTTGTATAAAAATACTTTATTCTGAGTATAGATTTTTAACCATACCGCAAAATATTTTTTTTTGGTCTTTAAGATGAATTATTTAAGACAAGAATTATTTAATCTATATCACATTAAACATTGGTAATTCGAAGTGCTTTACAGAAGAATAAAATCTAGCGCTGTCAAGCGACTACATTTTTTGATCTAATGAATTACATGGTGTGGCGATTAATTAATTAATAATAATTTAGGCTACAGTGGTCATGACGTTATTATCAATGAACGAACCTATGAATTAGGTTACAGTATATAATAATCATAACTTACTGAACACAAAAATGAGCTAGTCATGTTTTAGTTGAAGAAAATCAAAAACATTTTAGTTTAGTTTTAGACACAAAAAATCTAATCATTTTAGTCTAGTTTTATTCAATGTAGATTAATATTTATTTGATTAAACAAGTTTCTTAAGTTTAAGCTTATTTAAATCTTTAAATATTTGCAATGCGTATTTAAATTTATTTCATCAATTAATGCACCATTTAAAATTGTGAGATTGTTAATAGGTTTTTCACTAATAAATAAAATGATACATATGAATGATCTAAGGATTATGCAATTAAAATGCTAACATAAAAAGTCAAACAAACACAAACACAAGCAGTGAGTGGAGTGTCTCTCTCCATTCAGCCATGAGCAAAGTACTCCATAAAATATAACCGGTTTCTATGAACCTCTTTCTATCGGCTCTGATTTGTGTACTGAAGCAAAATGAGGTCCGCCTCCGTGAAGTTGATTTGCATCCAGAAGGGCGAATCAGGGAAAAGCTTTAGTCAACTGTGAACGTGGGAGCACACATAAGATGCTAGAACAGAACAGAAGACAAAAAAGGAAGAAAGAAGCACATCGCTGCAGATACGGCTCGGCCCATAACAGTCACTAAAACATTAATGTCAGAGTTTTGACTTTGTAACCGTATTTTTTCTGTGATTAATTAATCTAATTAACGTGATACATTACCAACCCTAATAAAAACAGATTAGAGATAATGCATAAAAAGCATTAAAAGTAGTTAAATAGTTAAAAGTAAAAGATAATCAGACGCTTAAGGTACATTACTGTTCAGACAGCAGTGCTCAATCAGAAACGCCCTTAAAAAATGATGATATGTTTTAGTCTGAATTTAAATGTGACAATAAATGTAGCTCCTCTAAATTCTTTTCATGAAGCTGGTTCCAGCTGCGGGCAGAATTGTAACTGAAAGCAGACTCTCCCTGTTTGGAGCGAACCAATTGTAGTTCTAACTGTTGTGAGCCTATTGAAAGTTATTTTTAGTTTGTATACATTATACAATATTATATATTGTATAATATATTTTGGATAATGATAGATCAAAGCAGCATACATGTTCCCTTCAGGGAACTAAGTAACTTTGTATCTGTAATTGTTTGTTCTCTTGTGTGTGGTTATTCATGAGCTACAATGAAAACTTGCTTTCTTGTCAATGGCATAAGGTTTTTTTTCCCCATTTATTTTCAAACACTTGCCGAACGCCGTCTTCTCTTTCCCCTGGAGACTCCAGTTTTTGTTCTCACAGTTTTTCTGGCTTTTAGTGAGACTACTGAAGTACAACTCATCACCTCTCTGGGGAAAATATGGTTTATCAACAAAAGATGTTATTTAAGATGTACCATCGTTCTCAAATACTGATGTTAAGGTGGCCTAGATTCCCTTATCACAGGATGAAAATCCTAACCTTTGTTACATCACTTCAAAAGTACAAACCACTCATCAGATTTTACTGTTTTATAAAGTCAGACAACCCACTGACATATAATTTACTCATGGAAGTCAGGCAATGTGAAAACCTGTGTAATATAATAGATAATGTATTGGTTCTATATTGTGATTTTATTTCCCCAATATTTAAACAAGCTTAACTCTTACACAAACTTCTTAAGATTTTTTATTTACATGATGTGACATTAATGTTGTGGTTCTCTTGAATGGGGCAAGTGAAGTTCCAGTAGGTAAAAAACAACAAAAATTTTTTGTTTTATAATTAAGTTTTGAAAACTATCAGGTTGGAGCAATGTTTTATAAGTGTTTAACTTATGCTAAATCAATGCACTGATACATTCAGTCATGTCCAGGCAGTTGGCCTTCAAAAATGAAACTCAAGCAGTTTATCCTCAGTTTCTCATTCTCTATTAAACGATCAAGGGTCTCTTGTTGGGGAAGATTGCTTCTACTCGTCTATAAACAATGGTGGACATATGGGGTTATTTTGCTCTCTAAACGATTGCATGTGCGAGTTAAATAATATGAAGAAAATAATATGCAAAAATTCAGTTTTAAAACAAATTTGAACATTTTTGCGCACAAAACAAAAGTACTTTCAAAGGTATCCAAATTAAAATTGCCAAAGCATTATTTATGTTCAAGATATCACAAATCAGGCATGTGAATTCAGTTTTGCACTCAATCATAGTTTGTGTGCACTTGCATTTTTTGACCCAGTGATCTCAATTAATTATTCCTAGCAGTAAACTCAATTCATGCATTTTCATTCCTTGGGATTCTAGTTTCATGTAAATGAAGGCTGGCTTGACCATTCGTCCAGCTGCTCTGACTGACAGCTCTTCCTTCCTCTAGCCATTCAATCAGAGAGGAAGAGTAACACCAGTGAAGTCAAGGTTCAATCATTACTTCAATAACTTATTATTAAGTAAACAAATGAGATCGCAAGTTAATCAGTGTCATGAAGGTAACAAGCTACATCGCTGTTTGAGTTGAAACATTCTTTCTTTTTTGTTGGCCAAGGCACAAAGCTCTCTGTGTTCAATGACTGGGAGGAGAGTGTCAAGGGAACAAGGGAGTGTCTGCAAAGTGAAACTAAAGCGGCTTTTCAGTGTGATTGGGATGTAATGTCTTTAAGTGACGCCTTAATTTATTTGGCTTCATGCTGTCCGCTGCCAACATTTTTAGACTCAGTAAGCACACCTGTCTCTCCTCGTCTCCCACCGCAGTCACAGTGAAGCCAAGCGCTACAAACGCGTCATCATATTTTCTCTTCTTAGCTTTCGGGAGACTTCGTTTGTCTCTTTATCTCTCTCTTCTACACTTCCTGTCTACACCTCAATGAGAGCGCCACTGTCCCCTAATGTAGTGGAGTGGTATTGCACTTTATTCTAGAATAGTAAAAAAAAATAGAAAAATAATCGTTCCCTGAGGTCAAACACGCCCCCCATTCATTTTCTCCTCCTGAATTTACTAAATTTTATTCAGATATCTTTGAATGTATTTTTCATTTTTGCACAATAAATGTTATGCTAATAAAATGGTTATACTTCCATAGTACCAATAAACATTGGTGGATGGAAACTTTTACATTATTAACCGCTAGGTTTAAATCCAGCTAGGAATTCTCATGACAATTTTTAAACGGTATAATAGGTGTCCTTTAAAGGTTAAAGGCTCTGAATACAATTTAATGTTGAAAGTCTTTTTGTATTTGTTTTTGTATTTTAAAAGAGCTTTTGTATCTTTACTCAGTTCAGATTTATGCTTGCTAAAAAAATAATATTGAAACCTCTTCAAACCAAACCAGCAAAATTGAAATCTATAATTGAATCAGAGGCATTTAAGTATTCAGAATTCAAGCCCTCGCATTTATTTAAGTATTTGAGTAATTTATGAATCCATGTGTAACTACTAATGTTCACAGATAATAAAAAGCACAATTATGTCAAAATTAAAAAAAGAATAATTGGTTTTCTACTGATTGAATGCTAAACATTTATTAGAGTTGCTCAGATTTTACAATTATTTTGAATAAATGTTGAGTGTATTATTTTAATAAAATAATTTGGTGATGAAGTGATTAGTGTTATTTTTTTACGGTTGGCTAACTGATTGTCATTGGAGATCAGCAAGTGAAATATTGATTGAAATAAGTCTAGAATGGAAACCACAGAGCTCTGGCACTTGTCAGTTTGAGTAATGCTGAGTTAATGGCTGAAAGTTGAAATCCGAAGTTGTGCTCTGCAAAGTAAATCTGAAAATCATTGTAGGATCAAGCTGATTGAATTTGTATTCCTGAAGAATAGTTACTTAACAGTGGGTGTAAGCACAATGTTTGCCAACCGATAATATCTGTTATTAGAAAACATGCTATGTGAGTGCCAAATGAGCAGATATTGACTAGCTGTTTCTTTATGAATCTTATTATGGATTCGTAGTTCTAAAAATATGCAAAGTTTCATACACAATTGATAGTACAAAAACAGACACGTTTTTTACATTTAATGTTAAAAAGTAAGAGTATAACGATTTATATTATTCTTCATTTATTACTGATTAAACCCAAATGCTATATTTTTTTAATAAAATGTTTACTTGTTTTGTGCAGTAGGAACTCATTGTTAAAGAAAGATATAATGTTTTTTAGTCCAATAAACTTATTATAATGTTGTGGTTTATGCAGAGCTTGTATATACCAGACTATATAAACTATATATATTGTATATACTGTACAGTCTGGTTTCTCTGCAGACTCAATGATATGGAACATTGCTGTAAATCCCACAGCTAGAGATAATTTGAAAAATACTAAACAAACAAAAAAAACTGAAGAAGAAAAAAACTTTAATATTTAATGTAGAGTTTTAAAGTCAAATATTAAGGTCTAAATGAGTGAGGATTGTTATTGTTACATATTAAATATATCACTTCTCATATATACATCATATAGATTTAAAAAATATATTTTAGCTTTGCTGGTTGATTACTGAAAATAGTTGGTTTGCTTTTCATTTAACTATAGAAGGAGACACTGCTAACACATTTGATCTGTAGATATATGTGGCTTATAGGACACCAAAAGGCTTATGATCTTCTGTAGTTTGGAAACATGTGTGAAAGCCAGATAATCTTAAAATGGGTCCTAAACTGTTAGCCAGTATAGAGAGCATATGGTTTCTGTGAAGAGATAATTGCCCCTTACAGATCTCACCACAGAGGGACTAAAAGTTGCCAAGTCTCCAGCTAATGAGGGCATGAACAACTATCCACAAATCGTTAAAATAAAGGAAAACCTTTAAATCATTAAAACCTGATTTTAAAATGGTGTCTCCATTTGCAAGGTAATTTCCAAGGTAAAGAATTTCATTTCCAAGGTAAAGGATTATTGACCACAATGTTGTTAGTCACTGTTATCCCGAAAGAAGAAGACTTGGTTTTACTCTTTTTACAGTTTGGTGAGCCAAATATTGTTGTGCTCTGTTTCTTATTTATAGTAACCTGCCAGCTCTGCATTGTTAAAAACACATTCAAGATATTTATAGTTATGTAACAGATATTATTTGGTAACTCACATTGTATTGCTTTAAAGTAGCTAACCCTTCTTATTAAAATTATTTTTTCGGTTTGCCTTTTTTCTGTTTTCCTTGTTTTGTCTAAAATGTTACAAACAAAGTATAATCTCTACTTGTTAAAGTATGAAATGAATTAAAATTGAATTTTTTTTGTCTCATAGCCTCTTCAAAACATTCTCTAATGCAGGTGTTTGCGCTCTTATGTTTTGCACATTTTTCATGAATTTTTGATGTATATCCTTGCAAAGCTTGTTTATTTACTATTGTACTGTTACATAAACCATACAGTGGCTCATTCCAGAGTGCTTGTTCATAAAACAAATATTCTTTCATTCCTTTTTACACTTGAATTAACAGTATACCTAAATATGGGTTATTAAATAAGTGCAGCGTATTCGCTAGTTAATTGTAATGAATGTTCAGAATTAGCCTTTAGAGGTCTTTCAGAGCCTACCCTTGAATTCACTCTCTTTCAGTCATTTGTCATGGTCCTAATCTTAAGAAAAGCAGATGATCCATTCAGCTGTACATCATAGTAAAGATTTATAGGATTATTCCCCATAACGAATTTGGCCTAAACAAAGATAAATGCTTTTTTTAAATGCTTCAGCTTCCTCAAAAACATAAAGGAGGTGAGTGGGACTCTATCTGTATTTTTTGATCTATACAGTTAGTTTAATATAAAGTACAGCATATCATTACACTGCTTTAACCGCCTTAAGGGTGAAATCACATCCATCTCTCTGGCAGAATCTCGTTCTGTGTCTTTCAAAATCTTTCTGCAACATAATCCATGTGTGGCAGTTTGTTTATCATTGGATCTGTTATCATCTCTGCAGATGCTGGGAGCTGAGTGCAGGAAACATCAAATGGATCTACCAGGTCCCTATTCTGACAGCCATTGGGGTGAGTAAAAGTTATGTGAAAAACAAATAAACAGTATGTGAGAACCAAATGTTATCCTGGCAATAATTCAGAGACTGAGACGTTTTTTTTCTTTAAAAGGAGAAAAAGTTTAACTTTCCCCACAGATTTGGTCTTTTTGTGTGCCAGCGCGGAGAAAGGGAAAACATTTAGCACAAAGCAATTACAGCAGTACCAGGAAGAGCACAACGATAATTGCAATGAGAGTGTGCCTTTCTCTGTCAGATCTGGCAGTTTGTGGATGGAGACCTGTAATATAAATTTGACAAAGGCACAGGCCGGAATTATTAAAGTGTCTCAGTGGAGCGTTGAAGTAACAAAAAACTTTAAAATCCTTCCTTTTTGTAGCTATTAAAATTATTACTAATATAAACACTGGTCTCTGTCTGCTGAAGACTGTAACCTTAACCATTGAATTTATTTTCCAAAAGATTTTTTCTGGTCACTTTTACTTTTCCCGTTTGAAAGGAAATGGTGTCACTACAAAACAAAATTTTTTTTTTCAATTCCCGCACGACACAAGCCTCGAAAGCTATTGGTACTAGCCATTGGTTAACGCTAATCTAAGCAAATGAGCATTGTTTATGTGCTGTAACTGCTAAGTTTCTCCTTAACAATTACCATTAGTTGTTATTGTTTATCCAATAATATATTTCACAGTTTTTGGGGGTTTGTTTTGATTGTGAGACAATATATACAATTTTTAAACATCAACCCCAAATGCACCACTTGCCAAACATGTCTTAAAAGTTACCGGAACTTTTTAGTATTTAATGACTTATTGTATGTTCAATAGTATAAAATTTTTGTTTTTTTTCTTTGCATAGTGTACATATATTATATCCATTGAATTGATATCAATAAAAAATAAATTACATTTAAAAAAAATTTATAGAATAATTATTATAAGATAGTGTTAATTAGTAAATAAACATTCATGGGGTAAAATATTTGATGACAGATTTTCAATGAAATAAAATTACTCTTAAAAAGTAGTTTTAAGATGAATAAAACATACTCGGCTCACAAATATAAATTCTTGGTGCTGATTTCTTTGATTTGTCTCACTAGACATGGTATCATAGTTTCAATGCTGAGAGCTCCAGGCCTCGTATGCCTTTTGTTTCTGCCCTTCGACCTATCTCCTTGCTTTCAGCAGTAGAGAGGCTCACTGTTAATATACTTTATTGATTTGCCGTGCTCATTGTGGAAGATACATATTTGATTACATTTTTTATTACATTTTTCAACATTCACTCACTAAACTCATGTTCTTCTCAGGACTCATTTTGTTTTTTTGTGGAACAAAGAAGAAACGTCTCATTGTAAATCTTAATATGCTTGCTTGCATAGTTTAGAAATGATGAAAAACTAAAACTGTTTGAATGAGAATAGTTTATATCAACCAAGGCCATGTCTTGAACACTAAACGATCTGTCAGTTTCTTGTAAAAGAGCCACTGAGTACTTTCATGTTTCATTTGGCAATGTATTTTAACATCCACTCCAAGGAATCATTTGAAACGGATAGAAAAGCATGTTCTCTCTCTCTGCATGGATTTACACAGCTTTTCTATGGCCCTATTCTTTCAAAAGCCATTTGATTATGGGTTTCGACAAGATTCATTGACTGGCCAGTGGCGATTGTGCCAGTGAAATAGAAAATGGAATTTTAGTAGAATCTTTCTGAACATAATCTCTGTCGTTATCATTGTGGAAATTACCAACTGGTTCTCAACCATGGTCTCAATTCCCCAGTTCAGCTTTTTATAACTAGTAAATGTCAATACGGGTTCACTTGAGTTGAGATTTTTCAAATCTGTATTTGTTTGTTTGTGTTAAGGCCATAAGTTACATGTGTGAACATACCTCAATAGGAAAGCACAGGCGCTGAAGACACATCACACATCTGCCCGAGCGATTAGTGCGAATGAAAAAGAGGTCAGCTCTGACATAACTGATTGTTTTTTTGCAAGACAACAACCAATGAAAGCCGGCTGTTTTGTCCAATTCAATATCATAACAAAAACAGCAAAGGAAAAGAAAACAAAATAGGAGAATATAAACATCCAGAAGCTTGTTTTGTTGGTGTCCGACCATCAAGAGTTGTTCGATAAAGCCCACAAAGATTATCCGGGGATTCACTATCCTCGCCATCTGAGGATTCTTGTGAATCTCAGTTCGGATAGATGTGTTTGTGGCCTTTAATCTATTAGCTTATGTTATTTGTTTGGTTATATTGTATTGATAAGAACATAACAGAATTAAGAAAAGCTAGTTTATCTTCAAATACTCAGTTAAAGATCAAATCATTAACCTCGCAAGGAAATTATATATTTTTCCGTCTGTGTGATTAGGATTTTAGTGAAAATAACTAACAATATTGCTATATTGATGTTAAGTGTCAATGTTTGACAAGTGGCAACATCTCAATGTCAGTGTGAAGATCCCCAAAGCATGATGGTCATGTCCACTTGTTCAGTCGAACAGCTTAGTTTAGTTCGCCTCGCTATCTGTTGTCATGTAGTTTCTTTTAATTGAATTTGCATTATTCTTGCACAAGTGTTCATCTGTATCTGCTCTTTTGTATGTAAAGCACAAACACTATTTTGGGATTCAAATGTTCTCCTGAACCTCCTAAAGTTTAGCTACTATTGTCAGAGTTGAGGGCGAGGGAGATGATTTTCAAATTATTGGAATCAGGAAATTATATCGGGCCAAAATTATGATTTTTTAATACAGTACAGTAACTATTGTAGGTTAATAATAATAGCACATATACACTTATATAGGGATTGGCCAAAGCATATTGTCCCTAATAATACAGGTAAAATGAATAATATGGTTGAAAATGTTGATATTGTAGAACATATGTCATGCACTCGGAAGAGTGAGCTAAACATCGCTGGGAAATCAAGCATGTCTTTCAGAAGTTCAGAGAAAGAGTTAAATCCCAAAAATGTGAAATTCGTGGTGTGAAAGTGATTTAAAAAAAAGCACATACAGCAGACCTCTCACAAGAAAACAATGCACATTCAATGAAAAAGAAACGAGTGTACATGACTACAGATAGTGGGGTGGTTGTTATCAGAGCTGTGTGACTGAACAAATTGACTAGACCATCATGCTTCAGTCATCTTCAAACTGTCAACGGGACGTTTACTGTAAATTCATCAGGACGTTTATGTTCATATTCATGATCACATGCTTGAATATTTATGATTTGCTAAAACAAGAATCATGTGAACGTGTGCTGTGGCGCTAATCATTCTTGGTACAGATGTTATCAGAGAACATTCCTGCTAAACTACAAAAATAACACTGTTAAACATATTATTTTCACTATAGTAATATTGTTAATTTAATTTGACAGTGAAAGAAATATGAAGAAATATATAGTTGTCTGTTCATGAATGGATAATACAATACAAACTTGTGACAGCTCAAAATATTTTTTTTCTTATTGCATTACAAAAAATGTGATTGGATTGGATCGGGAAACAAAAAACAGCCCTAATTTTCTATATGAAATAGGCAAGATTACAAAGAAATATAAATTTTTTGTCCACATCAGATTCTGCAAGATTTGTTTGTTTATGCACATCTTATGGCTAAGAGCACAGCTGGAATTCTCCTTACAACCACACATGCAAGGCTCCTGTGGGGGTGCATGGCTTTTAAAGAGGACTCCAGCAGAAACGCACATTAGCTGTTGCTCAGAAAAAACACTAAATGACACTTAGCTCATTCTTATCTGCTCTGACTTGACTTTTTTATTCAACACTCTACACACAATTTTCCCTCATTGATACAGACGGAAAGATTAAGCGGTGAAAGCTCTTTATTGCTATGTTTACTGTGTTTTACAGTGTCTGAAGTATGAAACCAACCAGCTAAATCTTAAAAGTTTCGGAATGTATGAAATAAAAAATAGAACAAGTTTAAGCTTTCTTAAACGTATATTCTCTAATACAAGAGTAAAGCTAGACTAACGTAAGACCAACTAATAATTGTCACATAATGCTATAATGGACAGATTCAAAATTAGATGACAAATTATTGGATCGTGAAAGTGTCACACCCCCCATTGTTCAGCCAGATGCAATAGATAAACAGACCAAGTGTCACACACAGATCTCCTTTGATTCTGATCTCCCTGCATTCTTTTCCATGCTTTCTGATTCTTATCCAAAGCTACAATATACTGGGTAACTGGCTGGTTAATATATTGTATTTCATCAGCATATTTGAGTTTAGGGTTATAAGGTGAGCTGGTAAACTGATATTGTTGGTCTTTGTCTCCTGCGAGAAAGTAAAATCTGTTCAAAGATGACTCTTTGGTTGCAACTGAAAAGTCTGATTTGCATTCCCTCAATACTCCCACTAAACAGATGCTAGATGGCTATTTCTAAATTGGTTGATTGAGTTGTTTAAAGGGCGAAAGAGCCAGACTTTTCAGAGTTTGAATGACATCACATTTATGCATTTGGCATTTGCTTTTTTCCAAATCGACTTACAGAAGGGGAGAGACAATATACAATTTGTTACACCATCAAAGTCTATCTCAGCTTGCTCTAAATAGAAGTTGTATCAACAGATCAATAAACCATAGCACCAAGAAAATAAAGACAGATTAGGAAAAAAAATTTTATAATAAAAATCGGTTTTCAACTGCTTTTGAAAGCTGTTAGTGTTGCTGCTTTCCTGACTGGATCAGGGAGTTCGCTCCACCAGCCAGGGACAGGGAGAGAGAAGGTTCTGCTAAGAGATTTTCTGCCTTTGTGGAACAGAACCACGAGTCGTGGTTCCTTCTCTGGGCGCAGGCTTCTGGTGGGCATTTAGGAGTGTATGAACTTGTGAAGGTAAACAGGGGCTGATCTGGAGATAGTTTTGAGTCAGAATCTGTTCCATGTTTTCAGTTCTATTTACCTTGTATTTTTATAATATATATTTATATGTATATATTTATTATATGTATATATTATTATTAGCACATCATACTTTTGTTTAATATTTTTTAGGGTTAGCATATAATATAGGGTTAGGTACCATTATAGTTATTATTATTATTATGGTTCATTCATTCATTCATTCATCTTCATGTCAGCTTTCTTCCCTTTCGGGGTCGCCACAGCGGAATGAACCGCCAACTCTCTGGCAAATGTTTTACGCAGCGGATGCCCTTCCAGGTGCAACCCATTGCTGGGAAATTATTATTATGGTATAATATGTGTATGTGTATATGTACAAATGAATTCTTAATACACCTTTACAGCCATTAAAAGTAACTTTATTTTTGCATTATCCAGAATGTGTTGAGTGTTTAACTATTACATCTTATTACTATTGTTTAATGTAAAAATGGAAGTATACACAGGGTTATCACAGGGTCTTAAAAAGTACTACATTTTAGGGTTTAAAAGTCTTAAATTCACTGTTCTAGATACTCTTAAATAAGTTTTATTTCGTATTTCTCTAATGTCCATGTAAAGCTCATTTGATATTAGTTTTTGTTGTTGCTTGGGGTTTAGAGATTGAGACAACTTTATTAAATGCTAAAAATTATGGTAAGGGTTCCCATAGTGTGATAAAATGTGCATAAATGGTCAAAGCAGACTTAACAGTCATGATAAGCCAGAAAATCCTCAAAAACGTAAAAGTGAAGTTTAGTAAGGCCATATTTTGAAAAAAGCCTCATATACACTCACAAAATTATAAAAGTGAATGTTAGGGCTGGGTTAGTTTAAAAAAATGCTCATGAAAACTAAGAAGTGTTCAAAGTCTTAAGTTGTGTAAAAAAAAAAATTAGATGGTTAGGGTTTCAAGCATTCAGTTTAGTATAAAAACAGCTTTGTATGTGTTTTTGATGTTATGATATACATCTTAAATTTGATTCTTAATGATAAAAGTATTGACTTTATGAAATCTTTAGAATCCTTATATAAAAAGAAATAAAAAAATCCCCTGAAAATCGGAAATAGGTTATTAATGCAAATACTTGCTTTTAAATGTTTTTTTTTTTTTTTACAGGGTTGCCTGATTATTTTTTTCTCTCTTTCCCAGTTAAACTTCCTCCTGTTTGTAAATATTGTCCGTGTGCTTGCCACAAAGATCCGTGAGACCAATGCAGGTAGATATGACACAAGGAAACAATACAGGTTAGTACATCTTGAGCACTTTTTCCGATCACAGTATTTGGGTAATTAAATGTAATAAAACCATGCGATTCCATGTCTTTACATGTTATTACAGTGGCGCATTTTCAGCTGTTAGATTGCAGACCATCCTTACAGCAGCTGCTTATTTCCTTATGCAATTTAGACAAAACCTTTTATCTGACAGCTTGGAGACAAGATTGCCTGTGGCTAAAAGATGCGATAATAAGCTTTCCTTCCTGCGCCTACTCATTCCGCTGCTTGATTGTGAATTGTGGTGTCTATCGTTCCATCAGGCAAAAAAAAAATGTCTTGGATTATGAGAATTTAGAGTTTGATAGATTTGATCTTGCTACATGGCGAGAGAAACTTTTTGTCGGCCAGTTTTATCTGGTTTGAAGAAATAATTAAATGGATCAATCTAGATTTTTGCATGTAAGAATGCATCTCTAAATTTACAAAAGATTAAATCTCAGTGCAAACACATTGCCAATGGATGTAATTTAGTTTTGTTGATAACAGTAATCAATGTATTAATTGCTGCGTCCTGCTAATTAGCTGTGCGCAGACGCCCAGGTGTCAGCTAGCACAGCTGGTAACACACACAATGAAACTCAGACTGTCATGTTTGCAAACACCTCAGCAGCTTGTTTGACTACTACAGAGAGCTGTGTCAGATTTTGAACCGGAATAGGTCTGTAATGTGAATGACCTCTCACTCTTAAATATGAATATATAATGAGCCCTCAGCTAGAATGATCAAACTTAACCAGGCTTTAATTAAAAGAGGATTTACGCTTCATGACCTTTGGTTCCAATTATTTTTCATGATACTTTTCAGACTAATTTTCAAGACATTTTTATATGCCCAGCAAACAAGGTACAACCTTTGAGATGATTTAGCTAATCTTTTTCTTCTGATTAAATTCACACAAAAGGATGTCACCTTGATGTCAACTGAATAAAGGCTTTTTTTTAAGTATTATTACTTAATTATTGCTTAAACATTGCTAATTATAGGCAATCAGGGCTTCATGGATAAGCTAATGATATAACACTAATATGTGATGCATTACCCCAAGAAAGTAAAAAATGTAGTCATTAATTACTTAATCGCATGTCACCCAGGATCTTCTGGAGATGTGTTGCTCATGCGTGAAACCCAAGACAGACATACTCTGCTTTGTTTGCTAAAATGTGTTTATAGAAGGAACAAAGCCTTGGTTCTCGAATGACATCTAGTTAAGTGATTAATGAGTAGATTTTCATTTTTGGGGTATACCTTTAATTAGTATCAGATATCCACTAGGGATAAATTATTTTCACTCATTATGTGTTTCACCTTATCAGAATGAATGCAGGTTTGCTTCTTCCCATTAACATAAACATCATAACTTTTTTATGTGCAGACACGGTCTATGGTCCTGTTGGTGCCTATAGGCAGATAAAGAGTTACCTTAACATTTGTACATGTTTTATATTGTTCACATTTTTACTCCACTTTTCTCCACTGACGATTAAGAAGGTGCCAGAGCCCTGTGTTGCCCAGATACTGTTTGGCAATAACAATACATGTAAGCTGGTGATAATTCAATTGGATCAAGGTTAAAACAGTATCTCTAAGCTCAACTCTGACTTTGTTTCTAAGTGCCATACAATGAAGATCCACAGTGATATGATACCATTTATTTTACTAATTTTCCATCAATAATGGAATTGATTGAATAAATTAGAGGATTAAGAAGTGAATAAGATGATGAATAAGTGCAAAATAATGTTCACAGAATGTGTTTATTTATCTTTTCAGAAAGCTTGCCAAATCCACACTTGTGTTGGTGTTCGTGTTTGGAGTGCACTACATTGTGTTTGTTGGAATGCCACACACTTTCGAGGGTTTAGGCTGGGAAGTGCGGATGTATTGTGAGCTCTTCTTCAATTCATTCCAGGTAATTTTACAGTCAAGGCTGTTTGCATGAGCAGCTATTCGAATCTTAATAATGTTTTTTACAGTTTAAAAGAACTTTGGATGAACCCTTTTCATCTATGAATCATGATTGCAAATCAGAAAATCTTAATATTGTAAAAAAAAAATCTATTTAGAAACTATAATTACTCAATGGAAGACCTGATAACAGGAATATCATCAGCATCTTTATAATAATCATTACTACATTAATAGACTTGCTCCATGGACATGTGGAAAAATGCTCAGGTAATCTAGCAAATAAAACGTTATAGAAATGAATAAGACCCTCAAACACAGTAACAGGTCAATCTAATTGTAGTCTCTCCAAATAGGTTTGACATCTCTTGACACACACTGATTTCTCTCAGAGATATTTTGCTGATTTAATGACAAGTGTTGCTGAATTCTTTCATCTGTAGCTGGATGGAATGACCCGGTGCGCACTGCACACCATCACTCTAGAAATAAGTAATTTTTAAGAATCAAACAACTGTAAAAGGTGCAGGAGGTTAAATTCATTTAGCAAGTTTATAGTTTAAAATTTCAATATGCAAGTAAATACACAACGGCATAATAATTTTTACACATTCATGAAAAGCAAGGTACTGTGCAATAAGATACACTGAACTATTGAGGAGATTCTAAAACATCTTAGTTGAACTAATGAAGTATAATTTATTTTATTTAGTCTTTTTATTCATTATATTTTTATTAGATATTATTATTAATCAAGTTAAGATTGAAAATATAAACCCTTCAGTTTATGCTACAAAGCTCTCGTATAATGTACAATTCAAATAAAATTTTCCATTAATTTAATTACATACTTTTTTTTTCAATTATGCCAACTTGCATGTTTTTAAAGTTTAATATGTGACACTCTTTAAGTATGTAATGTCAATCCCTTTCAACCATAACCTTTTTCTTATTTCCCCAGGGCTTCTTTGTGTCCATCATCTACTGCTACTGTAATGGAGAGGTGAGTTTAAGCAAAACTCTTCTCACAATGAATCAAGAATATGTACAGGATGTACTTTTACTTTCTGGATCCTCGTTTTAGTCTCAGTTTTCAACGAAGTACACTTTTCAACATTCTTCAGTTTGTGTCTTATGTTGCAATCTTGTGATATACCATTAATAGTGTTCGTCTTCAGAGCAGTATTGTATGTGAATGCTATATTGTGGACAGTTTGTAAATAACACTCCCTGCTGATTTTTTTAAATACTGGATTATAGTTATGTCCTCACTTGCCAGTTGAGTAAGTTAAAACTAGTATCCAGAAAAAAAATCATGATTAACTTTATTAAAAATGATAAGAATAGGAAAGAACTTTAGACCTGTTCTTTTTCTCAATGCATGGAAAAACAGCTAAACGTGTTAAATTAATAATGAAACTCATTACTCCTTGTTCCCTCCCAAATCTAAGGAAAAGACCTCTATTGTTGATCCAGCACTCTAAATGCCAAAATGTGAATGAATATTGAAAGTTTAAGTGATTTTCATAATTATTTTAACATTCACTGCAACCACGTTCCATTGAAAACATGAGCAATGGTGCGAGCGGATTGTTTGAAGTTATGCGGGAAACCATTAAGCATGTGACCATCAAGTCACCGCATAGTGGTAAGACACAGGGTTGCCCTCTTTTATATCTATCGCTCTGACATCTGTCAGTTCTCTGAAAAGATCATGAGAATTAGTCTTGCTGAGTAGACAGACATCTCTTCATTTCAAGGCCTAAAATTTCACACATAAGAACTGCACTTTACTCCAGTGAAGCAAAGAAAATGAAAGTTAATTCACTACAGGAGAAAATGAGAAGCCATATTTATTACATTAATTAAAAGTTTTGTAGCTGTACCCCAGACTATGAAGTCCATGAGAGCATCCTTATTCTGATATGTGTCCTTCGTTATTTATCATTTATCATCCAACTATCATCATCATCACCATCCTCATCCACATCATCATCATCATCCTGATCATCATTCTCCATCTTTAAATAATACTATTCATTAGTGGTGAGTGATTGTATATCCCATCCCCTTAAAATGATAAGTCTCTCTCTGTGTTCAAGGGGGTTCCATGTTGGAAATTCAGATAGAACCTTTTTGTTTTTTAAATAAAAAGTCAAAACATGTAAATAACTTGTCATGTAATGTAAATAAGATAACAAAAAATCTGAATTCTTGATTAAATTTTAATGTAAAGGTGATCATTAGTTATAATTTTTTATTGAGTTTTGTATTAGACCAAATCTTTTTTTTTGTATCTGTCTGGTGGCTCTGTGAATATTAAAATATTCAGTTGGATTCCTTGATATAGAGAGACCCGTGGAGCAAGGGTAACTTTAGACCTAATTGTTTTTTGCAAGGTAATGGGTACAGGTCTGCCTGATCATGTGCTTGAAACACAGAGGGACTATGCATTCAGCCAGTGGCTAAATAAGTGTTTGAATGTAATTTTAAACTTGTATTGACTCAGAAGTCCAAAAAGAGTAGGAGTGGAACACTGTCATCTGGGCCAAATTTGTTCTTTGACATCCATTCAGCAAAACTCCTACTCGTCCTTTTTTAACAGGTTGCCAGGTTGTAGTGGGTGGTGTTTTGGCAGACTATACTGTAAAATAAAGCCCCCATTGCTTCATCGAGACAGATGCTTCAAATCAATAATGCGGAAAATCCAGTCACCCAAAAAAATCTCTTTGAGCACTGGGTAACATAACAGCTTTATTAGAATAACAAAAACAGTTATAATTTGACTTGGCATAATGGTCAGTTTAAAAACATTTGCACACCTATCCCCCAGAATGAGATGTTTTAAGGTCAACAAGAGTAAAAAAGTAGTATTAAAGTCCTATCAAGCATGTAGTTTAGGTGTTAACCATTGTTAGGTCTTTCCACATTACCATTGATTATATGTTTATCTACATTTTCAAGTCCTATCAGTCTCAATCTCCAGTCCAGTGTTCTGATGCATATGTCTTCAGGTTTCTGCTGGGTCTTAAAAAGTCTTAAAAACTTCAAAAATTTAGTAGCTCAAATTTGTAGGCCTTAAAAAGTCTTAAATTCTAGGTCTTAAATAATTTTTCACAAGTCATATTTTTTCGGTAAAACTAATTTGAGATGTGTTTTTGTTGTTTGTTGGGGTTCCCAGAGATTGAGAAAAAGCTCCTAAATGCTTTTTTTTCAATAGGGTTGCATTAATCTGAGAAAAGGTGCATAAATGCTCAAAAACATAAGTCATGGTTAGGGTTGCCAGAGTTCCTCAAAAACCTCAAAAACATAAATCCTCAAAAACATAAAAGTGATGTTTACGTTTGAGAAAAGCCTCTTATACACTGAAAATTGTAAAAGGGATGTTTAGGGTTGCCGGAGTAAAAAAAAACACGCTTATAAACGAACATATATATATATATATATATATATATATATATATATATATATATATATATATATATATATATATATATATATATATATATATATATATTAAAATAACATGAAAAACTAGAGAATAATAAACTAGCATTTTCTAATCCTTAATAGTACACTTTATAAATCTAATAAATAATGATAAAACAATGAAAACAGAATAAAATAAATGAAAAATAAAAACCCTTACCTTTCGATTGAGACAATGTGGGGAAGTGTCGTAGGAGGTGGTAGCAGAGGAGAACGGATGGAGGGGAGCCATGACCATAAAAATACAGTGCAAAAAAAGCAACACAAAAACATTCACGAGTTTAAGACACCAACACAAAAACGAAAGCATGCATGAAGGGAGAGCTCTACCGGGAAGACATCATGGAACGTCAGGCAACTAATAGGAGAGCATGATTTTACGCATGAACACACAGCATCAGGGCTGGAACTGACCTATAGGAGAGCAGAACATTTGGTGGTGGCTTGAATGAAGTCACGTGATACCCAGTGTTGTCTTCCACCCAAATTTCAAATGTCAAAAATGTATGGGATTTTTCATATCTTTAAATTTTTTTAGGATCATGAAGCAAAATATTGTTAGCGTGGCCTTTCGTACCTTGAATTTTCTATAATGTGAAGCATTTGTATCTTAAATTGTTGAGGTACCACTGTAGGTGTTAAAAAGGTTTTAAAAAGTCTTAAATTTGACCTTATGAAACCTGCAGAAACCTTGGTCTCTGACCCCCATGCAGGTCCAGACAGAGATCAAGAAGACATGGACACGCTGGAACCTATCATTTGATTGGAAAGGTACAGTGGTGTGTGGGAGCTACCGATATGGCTCTGTTTTGACCGGTCTTAACAACAGCACCAGCAGTCAGTCGCAGCTGGCCACTGGAGGTCCAGGCACCCGCTCCACCACACTTTTCTCAAGCAGAGTTTACCGCAGCAGTGGGGCTCCCACCATCAGTGCCCATGCCACCCTGCCAGGTTATGTGCTTAATTCAGATGCAGACAGCCTGCCACACTCCATACCCGAGGAGCCAGAGGACAGTGCCAAGCAGGTGGATGACATCCTGCTGAAGGAATCCCTGCCCACAAGGCCCAGTAGTGGGCTAGAGGATGATGAGGAAACTTTGTAGATAATAACAGGTGCTAGCGTGCTGAATTGCGTAGTAAAAAAAGTATGGCAAAACTGTCTGCATCTCAACGTCAGGGCTCAAAGCTGTGGATGGCACTGCCTGTTCACGGCTTGACACAGTTTTTTTCTAACATTTCCATAGATTGATGTACTCATTTCGAGATATCTCCACTAAAGTGTTAAAGTGGACAAAATATAAAAAATTTTCCTACAGTTGTATGACTGCCAACAGGACAACATGAAAGCCAAACTCACAAGTTTCTCGTTTATTTTTTAACAGTTTATTTTTGAATACTGTTTACATGTGCTAAGGGCATCAATGTATTTTTTTAAAGGAACACTGTGTCATTTTTCAGCACTAGGAATCACATTTCAAAAACAAAAAGAAACCATTGTTTATGTGAGCCAGGGCGGAGCTAAGACCTGTGACTGTGCATGTGTCTTCGCCCAATGACTTGTGCTTTAAATGTTACTGTATATTTTTCAAACAAACGTCACTTAACAATGATGTCTAAATTGAGATTTTAGTTATTCATTTCCTCATCATGACTTCAAATCAAGAAAGCAAAAAATCATCACTTGTCAGTCAATGACTGGATCTTATAAGATCCCCTGACAATGAAGATAGCACTACTGCTGGATATCAAGTGGAAGTCTGTCATTGAATTAAAAAAAGTGTTACATAATATACCTTTTTATCAGCATGACATGGTGCAGACCATTAAGGGAATGCTCAGGATCATTGAATGTTTGATGTACTTTGAATGTTTGGGGCAACCCCACCCCCATGTTATTTTTGTGGTATTCTATTCTAAAGAAAATCCATTTTTAAAGTGAAAGCTTATTTTAAAAACCAACTCTTTGTTAGTGTCTTTCATTCAAGTCTTTTATCAAATTCTATAGAGACTTCTTATATATAAAAGTTCAGGTAATCTAATGCCTGGACGTAGATGATGAAGTAGAAGCTGTATTATTTAGGCAGTATAATATCTGGATCTGGATAAAAAGACAAAGCAGATGAGAATACAGAGGAGATGCTGAAGTCAGGAACAGTCGGTGAGTATAGATTTGATGCTGAAGTAAGTTAAAGTTTCAAGGGAGTAACACTGAGGTGGCAATAGCAAATGTGTGCTCTTGACATATTCATTTGCAAACAATATACATTTTGAAACATTTTTATTTGGTGTTATTAACAACTAATCCATACTTTTCAGTAGATATAATACATGTCTTGTCCTTTGCACTTCCCTGTAATTTTAGTTGTTATAACGTCATCTAAATAACCTCTGTCTGCCGTAGTTGTCCTGTCAGCCATTGCTGCTTAAATTCTCCAATTAATTCCTTGATATACCTTCAGAATTAAGATTGTTTAGCGTCCCAAGATGAATGAAAGGATAACAAAAGATTATCAAAAGAAACCAAAACTGACTTTTTTTCATCAATTTGTGAGTACATTGGAAAAAGCATGGAGCTATTATTTCATGACTGGTTTGATGTGAGGGATGTGAAAGTAGTTTGTGATCACTTTGTTCTCTGGTGCTTTGTCATGGTGCGGCAGCCAAGAGAGAGATGCGGACCCCAAATGCAAGACAGTCTTTAAATAATAATTTATTTAAGAAACAAATAACGAGCCCAAGGAAGGCAGGGCAAACAGAAAGGCAAAATAACAACACCAGAGCAACTACAAACACCTTACAAACCGGACCAACACAACATGACCACGCATCGATAAGGAGTAATGAACCGCAAGGAAAAGAAAACTGAGAGAAACTTATAAATGGAAACCAATCAAACATAACGAGGGAAACTCCAGGTGTACTAACTGAAAGCTATAACTAAAAAACGAGAAGGGCGAGGAAAGGTAGGAAAAACCAACCAGACCATGTGCTAAACAAACAAAACAAATCAAAGATGGCCACCGTCAGTCAGATGATCTGAGCCATGTGGCTGGAGGTGGCAAAGGAAAACAAAATAAACAAAAGACTGATTACTGAAAACAAGGTAAAACCAAAAACTGAGAGAAGGATGGTCAATGATCTGTCCCCTAGTGACAAGGATCTATAAAGCAGATACTTGGCAGATCATGAAATGCTTCAGGAAGCACAGAATGTTCCAAGTATACTGGGACCAAAAAAAAGGCCCCGGTATTTTACAAGATATGTGATAGCACATATTACAAATACTGGGGGACTGGTCTCCAGTAGTCCACTTTAGACTTTTGGCGCATTAAAAGAACCCATTGTAACTAATTATTTTAAATCCGTTGTCAAGCTTTTAACAAATATATGATTTACATTTTTATGATTGAGGTTCATGAGTTGCTATTTCTTACTTTAAATTTACTAAAGATTTGAAATCACAATAAAGAAAAAGGTTGTTTACTGTTTTAATATTATTTGATTAGAGTTTGTCTGATAATGCATTTACATAGAAATTAATAAGTTTTGAAGATAAAATTAGTTTCTCTCTCTTTCTTTTTTGTGTGTGTAATTTGGACACATGTAAGCAATACAATATTTGTTTTATATTTTGAATTAACTCTATTACCAGGTTCTCTTAACATGCATGAGTTCTTTTTAAAATTGGCATGAGAGATCTCAAGCCTACTTTCAGATATTCATCTTAGTTTTTTCATCCTCAAATGATTATATGAGTCAGCAGTCACATTATATAAGCAGAGAGCAGTATAAACTCCTGCTTTAAAAAGCATCAAAGATTTGAAATCACAATAAAGAAAAAGGTTGTTTACTGTTTTAATATTATTTGATTAGAGTTTGATAATGCATTTACATAGAAATTAATAAGTTTTGAAGATAAATTTAGTTTCTCTCTTTCTTTTTTGTGTGTGTAATTTGGACACATGTAAGCAATACAATATTTGTTTTATATTTTGAATTAACTCTATTACCAGGTTCTCTTAACATGCACGAGTTCTTTTTAAAATTGGCATGAGAGATCTCAAGCCTACTTTCAGATATTCATCTTAGTTTTTTCATCCTCAAATGATTATATGAGTCAGCAGTCACATTATATAAGCAGAGAGCAGTATAAACTCCTGCTTTAAAAAGCATCAAACCCATTTATGTTGTGAATTTCTGGGTTAAAACCAGACAATTTTGGAGTAAAACTGATAATAGACATGCCATAATGTCTTTCTTCATTAAAACCGCAGACGATAGAGATGTATACATTTTTTTTACTTTAAAATTAACATCTTGTTGTTATGTGCATCTGTGTGAGATGATTCTTGTTTAAACAATCTCAAAGTATATTTAGCTATGCAGGACTTGCAAAAATGTTGTATTTTGTCTGCTATTTTGCCAGTTTAAAATAAAAGAGACTGGATTGAGGTGTATCACTCTAATAGCATCATGTTCTGGACTGCTGCTTATGAATTTACAGTAGCAAACCTTTCCTGTTAGTAGTAAATTTAGTTGCACAAGAATTTTTAGTGCTTTTGTTACATTTAGTGCCTTTTCCGTTGAGAACCTCTAATTTGTTGTTTTTTTTTATTTTGCGTTTTATTATTTTCAAAATACTGTTTTCAAAGATGTTCAAGCTCCTTTGTTACTCTGGATGTTCGAGGAGCACTTTTTTTTTTTTTACCTTAGCTCAGAAGCCTGTGATTTATTCTTAAAGTTCTTAATCCTTTAACACCGGAGCTGCCGCTGGCGGACCAAAAGTGACTTGCTCACTTCAAACTACTGTAGCTCTGGTTATTTTCGCACAAAAAAATTTCAACATATTGTGAAAGCTGAGAAGCGGCTCTTTCAACTGATATTACATTCATTACGGTAATGAAAACATTGCTTGTGTTCCAGAGAAGGGAATTTTGTGGAGCGTAGAAGAGCAGAGAGTGATTGATTACGTGTGAATGTCTTTAGCAAAACTTTAGCTGTGCTTTAGAGGCGATTTCATTTTACATATTATATTTTTATTGTATGTAATAGTATAGGCATGGTTTTCTCTGTAGTTATAGGTTTATTAGTGGTAGATTGTACTGTTTTTTTTTTACTGTTTCGTGGTTCTGTCGTGTCTGACATTCTGTCGGATTCGCGCTGACGCAGGTCTTTTCTTCTTTTGTTTCACGCTTTCTTCCACCATTTTTTTTTTGCACACTTGGTGTTAGATTTCAGTGCCAAAACACTTGTAAATAGTGGAGAAAGATGTCAAGATGATCTTGACATCAAAATTGCTTTTGTTTTTACAAGTTTTCGTTGAAAGATCGTGATGGAGAGCCTCTGGGAGATTTGTGGAAGAGGACAGACAGCAGCAGCAGGTGTCTCAACCTCAGTAAGTGATACAGTTTTTATACACAGGGTACATGTTTTCCAATATATACTGTCATTTTTCTAATTGACATTATATAATATTGCTTTATTACTGCTCATACTCATGAATTCAACAACATATAGCTTCATTCATTCATTTTATTTTATCTAATCATTATCTAATTTTATCTAATTTATTTTTATATATATATATATATATATATATATATATATATATATATATATATATATATATATATATATATATATATATTCATTCATTCATTCATCTTCATGTCGGCTTTATTCCCTTTCGGGGTCGCCACAGCGGAATGAACCGCCAACTCTCTGGCATATGTTTTACGCAGCAGATGCCCTTCCCTGCCGCAACCCATCGCTGGGAAACATTCACACTATGGGCAATCGTTCTTATTCAATTCACTTATTCTGCATGTCTTTGGACTGGTGGGGAAACCGGAGCACCCGGAGAAAACCCACGCGATCACGGGGAGAACATATATATATATATATATATATGTTTATTTTATCGTTTGCTAATTTTTGTGTAGAAACACAAGTTTTTTTTTGACAAATCTTATCTAATATTATGTAATGTCTATATTTATAGCGATTCTTCTGATGAAGGGGAATCCTGAGGGGTGGAGAGGATTCTGTGGCCGAAACATTAGGGACACTAAAAACTCCTGTACATACGTAAATAAAACAACTAGTGAAATGAACACTGAAAGCCCTATTCAATCACAACTGTTTGAGTTGATGTAAAATAGTTTGATGTTCCTTTCTGTAATCTCAAAAGTCTTGTTGATCTAAATTTATAGTTGTTTATAAAGAGAAACTTGATGAAAATTCAAACAGGGTTTTTTTTTTTTACATTTCTTGTTATTACACACTGTTCTGAGCCTTTATAACATAATATTTTTTTTTTGCCAGATTTTGAAAGTTTTATTTCATCTGAAAAGAAATACGTGCAAACAAATTACACGAAGAACATTTTATGACAAAAATATTAAAAACAAGACTAGAATACCAGGCGAACTGTTATAATTACAGTATCGTTATAGGGGTTAATGACACGATTCATGTCTCAGATACTCTGCCTTCAGGATAATATTTGTTGTCCTAATTTGTTGTTGTTTTAATATTATGACAGCCTGGCTCAAAAAAACTTTGTCGCTCTCATGTCTGCTCAAAGGAATGATAAATTCTCAAATTTACCCATTGCCCACAAGTCACTTTGAGGATTTGCCGATCGTTTACACGTTTTAAATAATTAAATGATGCTAAAACTGAGGAAAATTGGAGAGCATTGATAGAGTTCAGCCAAGTGTTATCATTAAAGAGTCTATAGAGAAATATGAACACAAGCAATGGCCTTGTCAGCTTAGACTCTAGTCTAACCTGTCTTGTTTCCATGGCATCATACCAAAATGAATTGGTGCATTTTGTGTAAATAATTACAGAGACATTCACGCAAGTGTCAAAAACCTTGTTTGTAGAGCTAGTGGTTCGGAATATTTGATTTTCACCCCTGCAGTGAAAAGGACAACACTTGTTTGAAGAGATTATTTTCATCAACAGCTAATTACGCTATATGTACAGAGAATTAACAGATATTAACACAGTATGAGCCGCAATCAGAACAGTGTGAGTTAGCACAAGTTCTGTTTACATAGATGCCAGGACACAAAATTGGATGTTAAAACTAAATATTGAAAAAAAAGCTATTCACATATGCCATTTAGTTTTTTGCTCATGTCAGTACTTACAAATCAACATTCCTATGCTGGGAATTGTTTCATTTTAATGGCAAGCATCTTTTCCTTTCTTCCATAACCTGTAATTTTGATGATACTTTGTCCGAGTAAGCAAATAATTGTTGTAATGTAAGCATAACATATGGTTCATTCTGTGTCGTATTGAATAGAGAGCAATCTCCGTTTAGCTCTGCTCCATGACATGAAGATTATAAATGCTCTGGCATATTCCTGGCTCGTAATTGCCTTGTCAACTCCAGCATCCTCATGCTTAAAGTAAGACTGTCATTTTACCAGCTTCGCAATATTTCAGTCCCTACATTCGGATGTGCTATGCTCCGATCCACCTGTGCAAACTACAAAGAACACCAAATGTACAAACAGCAGCCCGATATGTACTTTAGTTCCAGCTCATCACAATTGTCTACCTCCCATTACTGTCAGCACCTGGACTGACGATGTGATATAACAAGCCCTCTGGAGTATCGCTGCTGATATAATTTTTAATTGGCCCTGTCCGTGTACTAGTTCTGCATTGTAATGTTAAGAATTTCACCTACAGCTTGCATGTGAGTGTTTGTGGAAATGTGGAAAATCATTATCACAATCATTAATTAAGCTGTGTTTTTCTTAAACATACTGGGTATAAAAACTAATATGAAAAGCCTTGTAATGTCATGTTTTGTGAAATGTGTACAAGAGTAATGCTTATGCCCAAGGTGTCGTCATTGACACTGAAACACTTCATCATTTAGAGACTTGCATCATCTGGGCAAGAAATGCACTTTTCAGCATTAGACAGAAAATAGCGTCTCTCTTTAATCTGATTGGTTCTTCTGCTATGCTACTTTTCTTGCAGCTGTAAATATTAAAAAGTAATTCAGTTTAGATTTTTATTAGAGCATACATCATTTTACCACAAGTGTCTTTTGCCTTGTCAATATAGTCTACAAAGACCAGCAGGGCTCAGCCTTCACCAACACATCCAAAATGTATTCATTGTCCAATGCCATGCCCAACACGCTGCAATATTTAAAATTTTTAAATATGTTTTAAAATTTTACTTAAAATGTACTAAATGTTTGTTTAAAAAGTTTTTTTTTTACAAATACAAAAGGTAAGTATTTGTTAAAAGTTTGTGTAAATACTTGAGATTACTAACGAAAAGAAATAAAAGTACTTAACTATAGTATTAGTTAATCTATAACTAATTAACTATTAGTTAACTATTAGTTAATCTTACCTGTAGCTAAGCAGGTACTTTACTTATATTTTTCTCCTATGTTTGCAATGGAAAAAATAAGGCAATCAGTTTCCAAAGTTTTTTTTTTAAATAAGCTGAAATAAATTCTAGGTTAGAATGTACATTTACTGACAGTGTACACTCTTAATACTATAATTCGAGGCATTTTCCCAGATCATCAGGTATTAAGTAATGTGTGTGTTATGAGTGAATAGCTAGCCTATTATTAAATAGATGTTTGGGAAATGCTTCACATTCATGTCTTGGACTAGCAGTAAACTGAGTCAACATAAATAAGTGCAATTAATAAACGCTTGTCTTTGGCTACTGTATTGGAAGACTAAACATCATACAAAGAACAGGTCAGAAAACTATTTTCAGGTTTCCAAGAACTGCTGGCTGCATTGAGACGGCTTGTCAGGTTTGCTCTCCTGGGGAATCTTTGAGTGAGCAGACGTGTCTTCTCTCTTCCCCAAGGACTCGATCCTGCTCATGCTGAATGCATAAACCTGCACAAACTGTTTGGACGAATGCTTTATAAAATCTCTCTCTCTATAATAAGATCGTGTTGTAGTGTACGTACTGTATGTTAAAATGTCACACGGATCAAAACACAGCATGACTGGAGCTAAAATCAGGTTGTTAGCAACTCGCTGAAAAAGCTGAAAATCAACTTGTTGGCAACAGGTGTATTATTTCAGTCAAAGTATTACCTCAGCCAATGTTGCAATGCTGCAGGAAAGACTGTGACAGATTGTGCATGTAATAGTAGATGGTGTCATTTTTAAACACATTTTGTCAAAGACAACACCACAGAGCATAGACTTTGAAATGCTTGGATAATTGGTGGAACTTTTGGAACATCTTACACCATGACTCAAGGGGTGAAAAACTGTAGCTGTACAATGTAGATAGTTGTGGACTGGAAAAATAACAAAATATTCTTATACTTATACAAATAAACTTTTTTTCTTTTTAAATAGTCCACATATAAATAAATAGATAGATAGATAGATAGATAGATAGATAGATAGATAGATAGATAGATAGATAGATAGATAGATAGATAGATAGATAGATAGATAGATAGATAGATAGATAGATAGATAGATAGATAGATAGATAGATAGATAAAAATGTATATAAAAGTGAATTCATTAGTTCATAGTTAACCAACTTTTTTCCCATACTGTAAACACTGTCATGGTATTCACTTTGCAAGACATTAAAATAAACATAACACTGCATTTTTCTCTGTAATCATTGATACATTTTATGCACATATTTGTTAGGAACTTTGTCAAGGTTGGTACCCTCCCAAACTTAACTTAAAAACCAAATTTAACAAAAACAACAAAAATGTACAAAGAACCTAGAACATTTTATTGTCCTTTGCAGAATAGGCAGCTTGGATGTAATATTCCTTAACCCACTGCATTCATTCCACAAATGTTGTAAAGAAATTGATTTAGGCATTTTCAGTATGATTTTTTTATATGTAAAAAAGTGTTGTGGTAAAGGTAGAGTTTCTACCTTTCAAATACAAGATCACCAGTTCGAGAAAGTCAAGATTTATTCATAGTAAAGTAAAGTAATGTTTTTTAGGCTTTTCTCAAAATATTTTTCTTGTAAAAGGATCACTCTAAATTATCTTTGTGGTGAATTGTGAGTGTAACACATTCTATTCTTTAAACAAAGTTTATAACAAGACACAGATTACTGGGTTCTACTGACCAAGCACTTTCCTTTGTGCCCTATACTTCATTGTGCGACTTCCAAAAAGAAAAGGCCACGTCATCAAGCACCAAAGTCATTGTTTTCCCCTGACTACAAACGTCTCATATATTAAATATGATCAAGGCATTATATTTATCTTCTGAAAATATGTTTTCTGAAGCTTAGTTCCTTAGTGAAGCTTCATGAAGAATTTGTATAGTTCCAAATGCAGGGTTGTTCCTTTGATAGACTACTGTAAAGATTGAAATAGTTCACACATTCTTTGAAAAAATAAACATTGTAAATCCAAAGGCAAGGCAGTAATAAGGATGTATTACTTTTGAAATAGAAGTGAGTACAATGAGTAAGCTATCCCCTTTATGCAGGCTGTCTAACATAAAACAGCTCTGCTTCAACTGTGCGTTGTACAACCATGAGTATATTCTGCCTTTAGTAATATTGACAAGCTTAATTATATATATAAATGGGTCAGAAGGTTTTCTGATGGAAACAGCTGCTTTGGAACAAAGCACTTCTTATTATTTGGTTCAATTAATATTTCAAAGAGCAATCCTGATGAATTTTATAGCTACAAAGTAAACAGTAAAATGGCTCACAATTATTGTGAAAGGGTTTTGATGCAGCCTCTGGCAGAAATAATCATCACAAATAATGCTTTTTCGCTGTCATCAAAAGACTGTTAACAATGTACACAGTGATAGATAATTTCTTAAGTGATTTCAGTACAATAGCAATAAACCAATTTAGCCTTTTTTCCTAAAAGCATCCCTAATCATAGAATTAAAACTAAAAACTCACATAAAAGTTACTGAGTCTTTATAGGAAGATTATTTCATGGAATAGTTTGCATTAGATGAAGAGAAAAGATTCTTAATAGTCTTAATGTTTACTTTTATTGCTCATGAGCTTAACATAAAAACAAGGCTAAAAAATAGTAGTGTTTGGGTTAGATTTTTTTTAACAAGTCAGCATACAATAATAGAACCAGACTGAAATTTAATTCTAATGACTAAAATCCTTTTACATCAGTACAAACCTTATATATTTCTTTCATCCAGCTCATTCATCCTTCCTTTTCTTTCTTTCATGCCTCTTTAAATCCAATTCGTGTGTGTAAATGTCTTTTCCCTGCCAGCACAGAACAGTCTCCGAAACTGCCCTGAAATAAATCAATATTTCAGGGTGCAAATGTTTCTTGTGACATGCTCACAATATTATCTTCTCTGTATCATGTGGCTTCGCTACAGTTTTAAAGCAGGTTTCAAATGTAAAGCTCAGATCTTTGAAAACTGTCAGCTCTTTTCTGTCCTCAGCGAATTGTTTTCTTCAAAAGTGCAATTTTAGAGGACACACTTATAGATTGGTGAATGAGAGCATAGCACTGATTTCAAATACAGCTCAGGTTTCTCATTACAGAGAGCTGTGTTCTTACAATGGTGATCCTTGACACTCGATCTGCAATAGCCTTATCATAAAAATCTTCTTTTGTTTTCTCAGAATACAGATGTTTAATGCTCAGCTGTGAGGTTATTTCATCAACACATTAAAAATAGATGTGAGCTTCCAACCAAAACATCCTAGCAACTGCATAGGACCACGGTAAAAACAGCAGAATAGCATTAGTTGTTGAATAATGTTGCTACAAGATTACTTAACCATGATTGGGACATAAAAGTCACGATTTGTTTACTAAAACTTTAGGAAACTTCTGTAATCTTCTAAATTATCTAATTGAACCCTATAACACCAAGTGAATTCAGGGTATTAGGTCAAAACAAATATTAACTGTGCCCTTAAGCCATGATTGCATATAATTGCAGAACTTGGTTGATGGAAACACTTTTGCTACTGCATACACTAAAAACATTATTTTTCAAAAATAATTTCAAAATGTGCTCATTTAAATCTTAATTTATGTTCATTTGTTAACTTTAATGTAATGAACTATGTTGATGTATTTAAATAAACTAATAGAAGACGTAAACATAGCTCAAACAAGAAAGAGCAAGTACCAAGGTAAGGTTGAGGTGTGAGAGGTCCAGGTTTCAAATCCCGGACGAGCCCCCTTATTTGTCAGGACTTGGCTCAAGTCATCACAAATAAATAAGTCAACAGATGCAAAAGTAAATTTGTGTACAGTAAAAGAGGATGAAATAAGAAAATCAACCACTTTCTATGCACAAACTTAAATCCAATTAACAACTAACAATGGACGACTGGCAAAGAAAAGGGCTGAGCTAGAAAATCAAGCATTTGGCCTCTCTCTTTAACTCTTGTTTGTGGCATGAGAGATCTAGGTTTCAAATCCCCCACCCCCCCATATTTCAATTAGCGCCAAGACAAAGTCCTTGAGCTGGAGAACCACGTTAGCAACTGGTGTTGAAGTGCCATATGTAAACGAAGGAAATTAGAGTTATAGACTCATCACAACTAATACGCTGTTTCTCATATTTTAAAAGAAAGATTATAAATATGCCTGTTACTGATTTACTTAACACCCGATTTGAAAAGTAAGTTCAACAGTAATGTAAGTTTAAGGGATAGCCATAGATGAAGAACAATTTGCCAAATGAGCTATGTGGATAGTTGATTTTAGTACATTAATTTTTTTAAATATTGAAAATAAGTTAACACTCGGGTGCAAATGGGTAGAGAACAAGAAGCCTACATTGGATCGGGCAAATCTCAGAAGGGTTAACAATCATTGTACATGCTGAGCAGGCAGGAAGCAGACACTTTTTTGTCGCCATCAGGGACTTTGGGAATCTGTGGCTAAGTTGTTTGTAGTGAGCTGAGTCTTGGCTGGCTTGATTGACACTTAATTTATAATAGTTGTGGTAGAGTGCTAAAGTAATGATGTTGTTTGGGAACTTAACAATACACACAGAAAGCTAAGCAGGAATAAAGCTTTACTTATTTTCCCCGGTGGGTTGAGGGCGATTCAGAGAAACAAGATCTGTCAAACGTGCCATGCTCCCTGTAGTTATCCATCAGCTCCCTCACTAACTTGCACATTCAGAACTGTCTTACATTATACATTAAACATACCAACTAGTTTAGTAAAGTTGTTTTCTCAAGGGGGTTCTCTCGACAGGCTTGGAAAGTTTGTGGATAATGTTAAGATCTCAGCAAAATGCTGTGAAATCCCTGATGGGTAGCTTAGAGCTTAATCAGCATTTGCTCAAGAATGTCACATTGGAGAGTGGCAGCTCTGAGACCAGAGGTTCTTCTGCTCATCTTGTCGGTCTGAGGCAGGTTCCTGTTAAAGCAGCCCTGTCAAAAGCAGCACTTAAATCTCCAATAACATCTGCAAGGGAGGTCTACGCTCTCCCACAATCACGCACTGCCACTTACACAAAAAGGGTACTTCTAAATCTTGTTTGTGTCATGAGTCGTGATGTAGCCTGATTATCCTCCAAATTACCTCTTTTATAATAGTCAATTATGCAAATGACAATGATTACTGTAGTTTGTTTTACTAATAGCTATATCTACTACTGATGAGGAACTGTCATCTTTTAAAGCGATGAGATGGCGAGTAGACTTCAACAGAATTTCAGGTTTATTTTTGATGAGCATAGGGAAGGAAACAGCAGTGATGCACCACGTATTTCTGCTTATGCCAACCCGATGAGCAAAAGATGTCTCCAAGACATCTACTTTTACGTTTAACTACTTTTGAACAAAAATATGTCATGTAGCTGTGATATGAATGTCTTTTAAATGTCACGTGTTTGCTGGGATGCGGATTTATACAGATTTACATTACCTTTTACATAGCAATTGTTATGCTCACACAAAGGGAGAAGACGAGGGAGATGCAGGTAAGTGAAGTTTATTTACAGGTGGTTATCAAACACAGTTCAATAGTATTCCGCAGACAGGCAGATAGGCGACTCCGTAAGCACGGGTCAGTTCAGACACAAGAGTTCAGTAAATAGTTCAATCACTTCCCTTATGATGCTCTCTCTCTTTCTTCCAGGAATGGACATGCAGGCTCAGACAGACTATACAGGTTAAGGTTCAGGAGTGGTGAGTCGCTAGTAACCTTGATCCGGGACAAGGACGGAGTGAACTGGGTGAGTATTTATAGTGGTGGTGTGATTGAAGGACACAGGTGCGGGTGATGGTTCTCGGGATTGGATAGGTGCAGATGGATCATGAGGGGTGTCGGTGCAGGTGCTGGGTGTGACAGCAATGTTCTTAATAAGCCTTGTCGAAATATTTCACCAATCAACATATCGTTTATTACATAAGTGAATTGCATAAAACATGGTATGGGGTCATCTGTTGCCAAGATACTTTTTACTATCCACACTACTTCTACATTTCCCATAAAACTAAATAAAATGTGCTGAGGGATGGTATAGTGGTTAGCAAAAGGCTTGTAGTTCTTTCCCCTAGATAACTACAAACTGATTTTTTTGATTGATTGCATGTGGCTCTTAAGCTTTTATTCCTTTAGCTTCTGCAATGCAGATCTGGATACAATTGGTACGGATACAATAGGTGTGATTTGAATGGGTAATGCATTCCAAATTATTCATATTTTGTTCCCTGGTATATCAGCTACCAACTTATGAAGGTTATTATAGCTTGCGGAAGCCTTTTGCCATAGAAAAACTCATATTCACAATGAAAGGAGTTTAATAGAGTACCGACGGAATAATAGAGAAATGCTGTATAATTTGTGGCAGAACTTTCTTTCAATTTCACTTTAAAACTTACTGTAAGCTGAGGGTAACAGGTTTATGCTATCAATTTCTAATGCCGTTTCAAAGATTTTGTCTTTCCAAGAATGTATTTGGAATGCTGTAGACTGTTTTCAACTGCACTATTGTCCCTTTGGATTGTTATAGTTAATGGAAAACATATTCTTGCTAATATTCTTCCATATCATGTATGAATGAGATTTTATTAAGTGTTTTATCATTTGTAAGATTTAGCTTTTATGTTTACATAAAAATGCACTCTATTTCTTAGTCAGATTGTAACAAAGTGATAGGGAACATACTTGCATGTTGCTTATGCAAATTGCAAAAGGCACTCTAATCTACATAAGAGAATTGTCAGTGAGGTCCCGCTTTGACCTTTTCATTCTGGTTAAGCTTTTAGAATCACCTTAGAAAAAACTGCGTTGGACAAACAAAGAAAATAAGTGTTTTTGGCTTACTCAAAAGTTTAATATATTCAATCTTAAATGGGTGGATTTTCTGTGCCAACACAAACAACCCAGCAGGGGCAGTGGCAGAAGCATGGAGGAACAGGGGATACATTGCAAAGCATGACCATTTGAGGTGATTAAAAGACATTGTTTATGATTAATACTGCCTTTTAAAGTTTATTAAGGCTGCAGTAATAGTGTAGAGGGGTCAAATATTTATTATTAATGATTTGTAAGGGGCGTGAGATTACACCTTTAAATTGTGTTACAAGGACTGAAGATAAACTGAAATTTCGCTTCTGAGATCAGTCATCAGGAGAATATCAAATTGCTTGAAATATAAAAATGTTTCACTTTCTTCTGTCAGTCAACAAACAAATTGATGCATTAAAGTTTTTTTTCTGTCTGCAAAGTGTCATTTTACAAGTGACACATATATGGTTGTTCAATTCAATGACTGCAAGAGCAGGACGCTATCTTCTGTTACAGTGATTTATTTTCCCAGCATGATTTCTAAACTGCAGAACATGAGGCAAACGTAAACAGAACACTGCGACCATATGCGGTTTTAAATTCAGCTGGCATCCAAACAGGTTTTGTTTGGATTGCAGATGACACTTATACCTATCGCCCATGTTATGGCAAACACGCTGCATTTGCTTTTAAATATGAATCATAAAACAGCTCAGGTTGAAGTGTTTGTGACAGTCATTGCTCTTTCCATGCATCACTTGATGTGACAAACACTTCTGTTTCGTCCAATCTTGTATTTATCTTCTGAAAGAGCATTTTTCTATTATATATTTGGGCTCTTTTCTATCATGTGAAACATATGGATAGTGTGAGGTGAGTTGTGGTGTTATGCCGTATCCTCTTTACAAGTGGCATGAATGGCTTTTGCACAACAGAGAAGTTTCTTTCCAGGAAACATATCTGTGCATGCTTTTGAGGATTGGAGAGGTGATTGCTTTGCAACCTGCCCTTCACTTCCCCACATGTTATCACACAATAAATACACACATTTGAGGCCACATCTGAGTTGAAGTATTTGAAATTTGTGAGATTTAAAGATGAGTTCACTGATAACAAGACTAATATATACATAATATATACATTAACTATTTATTACTATTGTATGTTTGTTTTTATTTTATTTCAGCTTTCGCCCCATTTTCAGCATCCATTGTTTAAATAGGTTACAATTTCTACCTTAAGTTAATTCTTCTACTACGTATCAGTTTTTTACTAAAACAATTCTTATTAATTTCACATGTCTCTATCTACACAATTAAACTATGTTTAAACGATTATATTTGGTCAAACTGTGATTATAACATTCTTTAAGGAAAATAGTTTTATTTTCCACTCTTTCTGCACTAGATCAAAAGAGACAGATAGTAAGTATATGAAGAGCTAGTATTAAACAACACATAAATTATTGCAAAATGAAGTTTCCTTAGATCACCCTTGTTCATACAAAAAGGTTATTTTCTTACAGGGGTGATCCTCTGAATATTAATTGGGTTGATCTAAAGAAACTTCTTTCTGCTATAACCTAAGTGTTGTTTAAGAAAGCAGGTGACACGTAGACAGGACCAGAACCAGAGATTGATGAAGACACTAATGGAACGCGAGGACACCTGAGACATGGATCAGATGTCTGAGGCCTTTAGGTTTCTCTTTGAGTGTATGCAGTGAGTCTGATATAACTAAGCTGTGTGTTTGGAAGTTTATCAGACAAAGGGTGACAGAATTTGCGTTTAAGGAGTGTCCAAGTGCGGCTCGATAAGAAGACTGGTGATTGGCTGTCTGGATATCAGTGGAATCAGTGTGGATGTGATGGATTGAGTGATTAAATCCAGGTCCTCGGTTGAACTAGTTGCTCAGGAAAGGTTAAAAGGTTCAGTGAACAGCGGTGAATTTTGTCATAATACCAAGTAAATAAAATTACATTTTCAGGTGTGGTTTATTTAACTTCAGGTTACATTTGCACTTTAAGGAATACATGGTAGATCTTTGAGATTCCTGACATTTGATAGGAGTTTTCAGGTTAAATGTTAAGATTTGCAAGATGTTTTACATTTTAGTTTCTTTATACAGTCGAAATTTCAAAAGTAACGTTTAAACTTTGTGAATTTAAAGGTTAAACATAGAGGGCTTTGAATCCTACTGGTAATTTTTTTAAACTTTATGTGAAATGCTAAACTTTTTTTTTTTTACCGTAAAGTCATTTGAATTCAATATATTTGGTAGAATTGACAAAAACTTATGTGTCTGAAGAAAACAAAGGTAACTACACAAAAACCTAAAGAAATGTAAAGAAAATGGCCCAAGTAGGCCACCCCTACCAGTGAACATCTACATATTTTTCTGACGGATTTTAAGTTTTTCAATGAGACTTTACCAGCACATAAAGCACATAAGACAAAAATTACTACTTCTAAACCTAAACATGTCATAGAGAAGTGCTGTTAAGGTTTTTTTAAAGACACGTGATTGCTGGGCGTTTTTTACGCCATTTTACAGTGTTTAGTTGTTATGTGTTTTTTCACATCAAATCATACTTGATGATGACAATCAAAGTAACTAGACAAGATCTTTTTAATGGAGTGCTGTCAATTTGAAGATGCGTGTACTAGGAGAGTTGTTCTTAGCATGCAGGTTCTGAACCAGATTAAAGTTTTATATTAGACAACGTGATTTTGTTTCAGAATTGGCTTCTGTGTTATTGAGGGCTGCTGTGTAAGTGTGATCTCATAGCATTTATTACTGGAGAGAACTTCGTGTTAGTTTGTTGAAAATGTTAGTTTTGAAACAAAGAAAAATAGAGTGTTTTTTTTCTGGTGATTTTTATATTTTATTTAGTCCGTCTTGGATGTTCTTATCGTACCACTCAGGCTTTCCTCCCATGATCATCATAAATAATGACTATAAATTCCGACTTCTAATATCTTTTCAGAGTGAAGGATAGAGTGCCTTTTGTCCATTGTGAGCTGAAACCCATTGACCAGGACTAAGTGTGGAAAATGGATCGCTTTATGCAATTGCATAATTTCAATATAATAAAATTAAAATAATTTGTACTTTTATTGAGCTAAGTTTTAAAATGAAAAGGTAGATTATAAATGATTTAACCTATATGATTTCACTATATTTTCTACTCCCAACCAGCTCTTGCATTGAGATCTTTGCAAGGTAAGCTTGTAAACCTAATGTATTTCTGTATTTGCTTTTTTATGTAAATGTAATGTAATGCTATCCAAACGTTCACAGATTCAGGAAATTAGTTTGAGCAAACTCAAATGATGAGCTCTTTAAAAATTGTCCTTTGTTTAACTATTTTGCTGACGCTCAGCATTATACATGATGGATGTTGCAGTCAGAATAAACCTTAAAGCCTCTGTGTTCAAATTTAGAGCTTTTCTTTGAAGCCTCGTTATTTTCTAAGTGGCTCATCAGATAACAAACTCATTTATTACAGCTTTTTTCTTTGGTTTTCCCATTTTAAATTGTGACTTTCTATCAATTTAAAAGCTTCATGCTCAATCAATGAAGCTTTGTACTGGCATCGCTTTAGCTTTGTGTTGAGGAGGAAATATTGACTAGCTTCAGTGCAGAATGTTGTATAGGACAAAGGCTTCTGGGAATTACATGTAAATGTAAGGACAGGAAAATCAGACTACTACAATTATATAAAAAAAGCTAGGGAAAAAAACAGCTTTAAAGAAAAAAAGACTTAATGATCTAACTATGTACATTGAGGTGAAATTAAATGTGACCTCCAGGCTGTACAACATGTTTACTGTTCAAGGTGGGTTTTTGTTTGTATACATTTATTTTTTATTTCTTACTTTTTAAAATTGCTGTAAATATATTTAAATATGTATATATTTTTTTTTATGTATATTTTTTATAATTCTGTTACAGTTCTGGAAGGAGTGGTTCAGTTGCACGCTCTTCTGCTCCTCCAGACTATTACTGCCACCTGCTGGTGATTGAAACTGCAGGTCTGTACATGTTAGCTCACCATTGTTCTTTTGATGAGGTTCTTCTTTAAGTAGTTGCATTTATTTTTACGTAATATAAAGATAATTAAATAAAGTATTATCCCTTGAGTTCAAACTGATACCAGAGGTACAGTATACCAAAATTTAAATTTTTAATTGAAAATAAAGATTAAAAAATACTTATGCTAATGGTGAGTAGAATTACAAACAAACTACCAGCAATGAAACAAAACAATGCACAACTGCAATGAATAGTTTAATTAAAATGCTTGTACAAACAATAAATAATATTACATAATATTACAACATTTAGAATGGCTTTTATATACACTGAACATTTTATAAACACTGAACACTATCAGAGAAAGAAAAACCTACCATTTTGTCTTTGACTGTACAATTGTTGATTTTGTTCATTACGAACAGAGATGCTAACAGATGGACCCTTTAAATTTTATTAAGCTCAGTTTTATAATAATTTAAAATTAAATTAGCTTGGTTGCTTACAACTTATTGCAAAAAGCTAAAAAAATATAGCTTTATCTTTTGTGCTCTGCTGTGTTGTTTCAGTCTACTGAAAAAAAACCTAATCAATTAATTAAAAACATTTAACATTTCCTATTGTTGAAAAGCTTTGCAAAACAAACATTATGAATTGGATGTGGCACACACTGTCTAGGAGTAGGTGTGTTCAGGTTGACCTGCGCTGGTGGACTCCATCCACGGTGCAATTTCATTGGCTCAAAATGAAGTGTTGTGGAAGGTTTAGGCAATACTTTAACAGGGAGCCATTACTCCTGGTCCCTTGGCTCACCGTAGATGCTTCCCTGAGACTGGAATAGATAGTCTGAGGAGCGTTCACTTAATGGCAAACGATTCATCCAGATCTCTAACCTGCTCCAATGCTGAGTATTCAGACACAAGAGGTCCTCACAATATCAAACAATGAAGCTTGTGTGAATTCATGGCTCTGTCTCCTCGCCATTTCATCTTTTTCTTCTGTTTCAGACTGTGCTCTGGAACTTGCTGTCTAAAAGGAGAAAAAGCGAATGAAAGGAAAGAGCAAAAAACCTTTTATCAAGACAGCTGCGCGAAGGATTATAGCATTTTTTCATTGACTGTAGATCAGTGAAGAATGCCATTTTTAAAAAAGATGTCTGTTTTACTCACCTGATAACACGCACTAGTTCATGAAAAGCTCTCTCGACGTTTGATGGTGGTTCCTTTGCACTGGTTTCAATGTAAGTGATCTAGAAAAACAGATACAAATACTGTACTAGAGCAAATATCTTCAAAAATATCTTAAATGCAATCATTTAGAATATAAAAATACAGAATAAATGTCCATAACAAAATTAAGTATTTTTACTGAGTCAATCTCAATTGATACTAAGCCCAGAAGCAAATAAAAAGTTTGTCTTTTTCAGGCACTCTCATTGTGGTGAAATAATCTTGGAGTTTATCATAGACAATGAATTTATTATAAACAATGCATTTTTAAACGTTTTAGCAATAATTAGAAATAAGTAGATAAATAACAGTAATTTAAGGGATGCATTTTGTCAAAACGTGGTGAAATCACTAATCATTTCACCATGTTCTACACAGATTTATATGTTTTTAAGATTAATCCAGATAGGAAGTAGCCATGTGGGTGATAGTCTGAAAAAAAAAAATAAGTAAAAAAAAAAATAAATAAAAAAATAAATATATATATATATATATATATATATATATATATATATATATATATATATATATATATATATATATATATATATATATATATATATATATGTGTGTGTGTGTGTGTGTGCGCGTGTGTGTGTGTGTGTGTGGTGTGTATAAACATCATCACTTTAATGAACTATACAGAACACTCCTAAAAATATGTTGACTCAACTGTTAAGCAAAAAGTTACACAGAACTTTTGTCTCCCCAAACTCTTTTTTTTACAGTGTACAACACCTGAGATATATGGTAATAAAGACAAACAGAGATAGGGGTTTAATAGGAAAGGGGAGTATTAAGAAAACTCACATTGTGCTTGGAGGCAATCTCACAGCCCTGCTCATTTGTTACTTTCCTCAGATGCACCAGGTCCACTTTATTAGCAACCAAAACTATAGGGAAAGACTCCCTGATGGAAAAAAGATACATTTCAATGTAAAATATAGTTTTTTTGTGATGAATAATGCATGATATGGTCTTGAACTTCTGACCGGTCTTTGACTCGTAGGATGAGCTGATGGAAGCGATCCACATGCTCAAAGCTGGCTTTATCCGTCACAGAGAACACGATGAGAAAGCCGTCACCAGTCCTCATGTACTGCTCCCGCATAGCGCTAAACTCCTCCTGACCTGCTGTGTCTAAAACTGCCAGATTCAAAGCTATGACCATAGTGCTGCTAATGTATGGTGGACAACATAATCATTCTGTTAATACTTGTATTGACAATATGGAAGAGGAATAAAACGTGAAATTAAATATTTGATAGATTGAATTAATATTTCTTTCTGTTAAAACAAGGTTACAGGTTAAAACAAGCATTGCTAATGTCTCATTTTGCTGTTTTCATTTGGATGCTCTTTTTTGACTGGCACACCCATTCAATAATTGCCTTCTAATGAGCTGGATCTATTTCACCTATGGCTCTCCCTATTTTAACAGGATCCTGACACTTTCAATTCTCCAAATTGTCTTTTGCACCTCTCAGTTAACACCTACATTTCAGCCTGCTGATCAAACTGATTTTTAGTGGTGGGTTTGCTGCCTTGTTGAGCAGTATCGAGAAACGTATGCCTACCTGGTTCTGACTTTTCTGCATAAGAATCTTTGGATTGTGGACTTGTCCCATTTAAAATTTTAGGTACATTGGATTCTATGTATAATTTTGAATAATTAAAATGTTTTTTTTGTTCACTTGCACCAACAGTTTACAGTTGCTAACCTTGGAATCCGGTGCTCTCATCCAGATCTCAAGGTACAGCCATCTTCCTTTGCTCACAATATTCCAGACAAGAAAGCGATTTGGTGGTCCTAATCCCAGCGTTTCAGCTAAGCCTCTTCATCATGTTGAGATTTTTTTATTACAAAAATACTTGTTTTGTTCAAACTCTTGTTGTCCAATTCTTATGAATTCATTCTGCTAAACTACAACTGTAAAAAATATAATAACTAGTACCAAAATTGATTTTGTAAAAAACAAAATACATCTATTTCTTTGCCTATACATCTCACATTTGGCAAAGAAAAGACCACACTCGTTTCTAAGACTTCTTTTTATCTGAAGCAAATTGTTAGACTGTTGGAGGAAGCTTGACTCAGAGGAAACCCACCTAGGAAGAACATGCAAACTCCATGCAGGAAGACCCCCGAATGAGCTCTGGATAATTCTGTCATGTAATGGCCCTTTAAATCCATCCATCCATCTTCATGTCGGCTTTATTCCCTTTCGGGGTCGCCACAGCGGAATGAACCGCCTACTCACTGGCATGTGTTTTACGCAGCGGATGCCCTTCCCTGCCGCAACCCATCGCTGGGAAAGCCCTTTAAATCATTTATAATAAATATTTGACCCCTCTAGACTATTGCCGAACCCTTAACAACATTCAAAACACAGTATTTATTGTAAACAATGTCTTTAAATGATGGTTGCGTCCACCATGCCCCCCCCCCGCTGGGTTTTGCTTGTTGGTACACAGAAAATACACCCATTTCTGACAAATACAGGTTTTGGGAAACCAAAAAACACTTTTGCTCTGGACATCCAAAAACACATTTTCTTTTCATTGTTTATTTAACACAGTTTCTCTACGGTTACACTTCTGGGTCTCTCCGCATGTGCATTGGTCATTGAGATGCATTAACGTTTCATCTGATTGGTTAGTTGGCGGTGCTATGACCAATTGAATTGGCTACTGTAATCAAGCTGCTTTGAGCTCCCAGAAACTTTGATTTCTCTAACATGTATGAACCAATCTGAATATAACTTGAGACATCATTTATCAAGAAACAATACTAACACATTCTAAAAAGTTGAGTTTACGTGATAAAGCACCTTCAACCTCTATGACACAAAAGATCTAAACATGCTAAATGTCTCTTTGTCTGTGTCAAAATGAAAGGCTAGTTTAAAGGTTAGTTTTAAAATGTCTGTTTAACTAATAGGTTTCATGTCAGAGATTCAACCTTTTTATTAGAAGTTTTGCTTGATGCAGTAACTTTAATAAACTGTTCAAGTATAGTTAGAGTTTGCCATGACTTGATATTTGCGAGAAAGACACAGATAGTGAGTCATTTAACGCTTGTCATCAAATAACAAAATGTTTCATACTTCAAAAACTATTAATATTAAACATACTTTCTCCAGAATCAACGAGATTGGGTATTTAAATTAGTTTCACAGAGCTGCAATACTGGGTTTTAATCAAGAGATGGTCACAAAAATGGGTGACGTACAGACTATTCCTTAAAAAAACTGAACATACAGCTGTGTGCACATACCATCCAGGATAGCCCACTGTCCGTCGATCTCTGTATGTTTCAAATACGAGTCTTCAATTGTGGGATCATAATCTGGCACGAAAATCTTTTGGAAAAACTGAATGGTAAGTGCACTCTTTCCCACTCCACCGTCTCCAACAACCACCAGTTTATAAGTTGGGAGGTTGTCACTAGGAACTGCACTGGTTGCCATTCTAACAGCTAAATCTGAGGAGAAAGAATAAAAGAATCGTGTCTGGTTATTCTGCGCTTTGCCTTCATTGGCCACAAAAGGTGAAAATGATTAAACTACAGCTGTAGAAGTTTCCCATGGTTTTGGAATAGTTCTGCTGAGATTTCTTACAAATGAAAGAGTGTTGATGGTACTTATTAAATTCTGTCATTAACTTCCAAACAATATTTTTTTATAAAGTTTAAGAAAGAAATATACAGTTATCTAAGTTGTCACGTGTTAACCCCTTCAGACCTGAACTATTGTTCAACTTTCTGTCTCATAATTTTAATGTTAAATGCCAACACCAAACTCTTTAGTTGTTGTTTTTGTCTATTCCAGTGAAGATCAGGTATAAATGTACAAAGGTGTTATAAAATTTGGGGTATATAACATTATGTTCACACTATCTACAAAAAAAAAAAAAAAAAAACTGGCAGAGATTGTTTTCTTCTTTCTCAGATTACAACAGGCTAACCTTCCTCATGATTTACTGCATACAATTTTAATTTCAGGAAAAATTTATCTAATTTGAGGGAAATTTTCCAAAAGAAGTAAATAATCGACAAAACATGGTGTTTATTGGAATTGATGCAGGGTCTGAAGGGGTTAAATAAACTAAATCAAAGATCCATTCCTGCTCATAATTATTTCCTTCTTTTTAAATCTCAAAATAAACACATTAGTTTACAAATAAAATGCAAAAAACCCTTATTACAGAAAATAATAACCACCATGTGTTCAATTTTGTTATTTTGGTATTATGAAAGAAAAAGAGAAACCATGATTGTCTGTTCTTTCCTGAGTGTGGTGAATTTACGAAATGCACTGTTTCAAAAAAGGTAAGACAGCTTTTTGTCATAATAGTTTTATAATAAAAAAGGAACCTTACCCAAAATGAAAGTCTAGTAGAGAGAGGACGCTGGGAAAGAGGGGAGTTTGCTCAGCGACTGAGTAGGGCACTGTTGGTGCTTCAGGAGGAAAAGTCTGTCAGCGGGTGACAGCCGCCCCTTCCTGTCACCCACAATGAGAGGAAGGAGAAAGCTTCCTTCCCAATTCCAACAGGCCCGGAGATTTGGGGGATCTGAGGGATACCTCTAGCTCAAACACACCTATGAGAGAGGCCTCGACCTGACCTCCTGTGTCTCCTGGAGGCAGTTCACCTGGAAAAATACTTTAATCTGTAAATGTCTGTGTAATATTCAAACTGATATTTGGATTTTGATTAAGTAAACTGAACATCATGTGTCTTAATTTACACAGTGACAATTTAATTTAATATTACAATGAGACTGTTAATACAAAACGTTTTCAATTTTCAAAGGATTTTCATCATTATTGTGTTATATATTTTCTTATATGCATTTAGTTTTCATGTAATGATTCATACTGATATAATCGAGATTTGATAATAGAGATATCAGCTTCCCCTAAAATATGGTACAATAATTACAATAAAGTCTTGAATAATAATAGTTCTAATTCCCTTGAAGGATTGTAAAAGTCATCAAACCTCATTCACTATGCAAAAAAACTCAAATGTAAAAGTATAATATATAATATAAAAGTAATAGACCAAATAAACGTAAGCATAAAACAATGTTGTAACAATAAATAGTTAAGTATTTGTTTTTAAATAAATACATGTCATTATGATTGTTTACAGCAGGGGCGCCGTTTGGACTATACATCTTTTTATCCGTCCCTATTCGCATACTAACCGTACTGTAAAAAAATTACAATTAGTTTAATTTGCCGTAATTTCAATAAAAGAAAAGTACTATTTTCGGTTAGATAATTCTGAGTATAGATCTTTAATGTGATTGTATGGATTATATTTCATTGTTACGTTACAATATACCTTTCAGCATAATTAATAATTTTGCATTTTTTTAAATAGGTATAACTTGAGTACCTGGCAATCACTGCCAATGGATGTGTAATGTCTCACAGAACATGAATACTTTCTGCCGCAAAAAGTAAGAAAATTTAACCCCTCAAAAAGACTATATAGGCTGAATCTACCGCTCTGGGATCTAGTAGTTGGACAAATTAACCGGTATCTACTTTAACGGAGTTTTTACGTTTCCTCAAATACTCATTAGAAAGAAAATCAGCCATAATACGAAATAAACTGACAGTGTTTTTTCCATTGACTGTACATAACAAGTCAAACAAATAAGATGCCCTGACAGACAAAGATTTCCGCAACATAATCTGCCTGTCGTAAATGTACCGTAAATTCATACGGTCTGTCGTTATCCACGGTCTTTTCCCATGCTGTCCTTGAGAGGATGATAATATCGTAAGTAAGGAGATATATGTTATTAAGACGTGAAATATTTTACGTGAAACATGTTGTCCTGAGATATCATTTACTGTTTATATCACATATCGGTGGATAATACTAAGCAACGTCCTGTTGCCGAGACTGAAGAAAACGAAGGGTAGCGTGATGTAACATTAAACGTGTTCTGGATTTTATGCTAACATCACACAAAAAGTAAATGCAACTTTTTTGTATTGTTGTCTTTTAACACGTGTCACTGAAGAACAAAGTGTTCAAAACAGTTTATTGTGGCTTACCTAAAGGCTATGTTGGGGTTTCTTCATTTTGTGTATAGTATGCATATCTTTATTTTTAATTTCTGGTGCCACAGTTTATCTGAATGGCAGAGGCTAGAGGTGACAATAAATGCTCACATTTACTTTTCAAATAATAAACATTTGAAAACGTTATATTTCCTCTCCAACACTAATGTCGAAACTGGTCTCATCGGATTAGTTTGGATTGTTTTTCAAATGCCAACCATGTTTAGAATGTATTATAAATAGTTATACTTATATTAGTGAAAGAATGTTTATATCCATAGGTTTCCACCTATCATGTCATATTCTCTCAGCTAAATTTTAATAAATTAAGCTTATCTTCTGAAGGTTTTTGTGGTAATTAACATAAATAAAACCTAATTAAATGTCATTTTCACTGCTCAATATTTTTTTTTTTTTGTATTTGACCAGGGTCACATAAGCAACAGCAGAGATGGCGAGCTTGCTGAAATTCACAGCATTCATTCAGAAGTATCGCACACCGCTGCTCCTTGTTGGATGTGGGGGTGTCTTCTCTGCCAAGATTTTTTACCATGTTTTCCCAGATCACACGTATAAAAAACTGTACCAAGCCTGGCACAAAGGAGAGCCAGCCACTCTGTCAGAGAAGCTTAAGAAGATCTTCCAAGATGTCCTGAAAGATTCTGCTGTCAGCTCCCCAGAAAACTTCAGTGCTTTTGCAGCTTTTGGCTTTCATCCAGTTGGAGCGGGCGTCCCGTGGCTTCCCTCTGGAGCACAGATTGGAATTCCTGCAAACTTTAACAGCAGCACCAGTGATCTGGCAGGGATCACAAACCGTACTCTCCTCATTAATGGTGAAGAGCTCAATTGGGAAAGTGACTTGGGGCTAGCTCTCAAGGACTCCTTGGTGCTCTCTCCAGAAGCGCAGAAGTTTGCTATCGCTCGAGAAGTGGCTAGGCTGGGGTCTGGAGGGCCTGTTGTTCATGCAGCAGTGGCCCCGGCATGTCTTGTTGGTGCCTATGTATATAGTGCAACCCTCAAGCAGATCTTTCGGGTCCATGCAGGTTCCATCATATTCAGGGGTGTTGTGAATGTGATTTGTATGGGTTTAGGGGTGATCTCGTACATCTTTGCTTCCGATTCACTAAGCCAGGGTTTGGACTACCGCTCAGACCACTGTGCAGCATGTCTGTCGGGTGATTATGCGAAGGGTGGCCTGGAGTTCTATGAGAAAATCTTGACTCGGAATAAGGCTCTACGCTCTCTAATGGGACAGAAAGGGGAAGAGATATACGCGGCCAGCGGAAACTTGTTTCCTGGCCACCTACTTCAAATAAGAAATGCGACATACACGTCTAGAAGAGATAAAATTTTAAATTTACTGAAACAAGAGAAATTATGATCTGACGTTTTTAATAATCCACATCACAGGAAGCTGTAAATCTATTTCTGTATAATATATGATTCAGGTGGTCTGCTTTTCTCTTGTATCATGCTGGATTTGTAAGACTATGCTCAGAAAGTAGGTTACTGTATATTAAAGATGTTCTAAAATGAAAATTTTCCCGTGCATTGTTAGATTTTTTTAATGGTGCTTCAGTCCAAAACATTGAAAGAATCTATTTATTTTCTTCTTGCTTTGTCTGGGGAAAAAACAGGTTATATACAAGGCCCAATTAAAGCCATTTTGTATTTATTTTAAGCATCGTTTGACGTTCAAAAATCTATTTTGGGCAATAACCATGATTCTAGCCACAAGGTGTCAGTGTTGTCCAATATATATATTTCCCTTCTACCCTCATCGTGAATATGGTGGAAACCCTCATTGAAATTGAGTCTAAAACAATCTAATCGAATCAATTTGTTATGAAATCTCTGTCTTAATATGTTAATGTGGCTTACACTGCAAATGTCTGTTCTTCCTGTATATGCATCCTGTTGTCTGAGAATTGTGACTTTCTTGTTGGGGTCTGAGTTTTAATATTATGTTAAAGGTTAACAGTGGCCCTTGCAACAATAGAAGCTCCATGCAAATTTAAGTGTGCACATTCAGTACAGAGTTGTAGGTGAGCTTTTTTATGTTCATAAATATTGTCGAGCAAATTACAGCTTTTTCATAAATACTGTACTACATTTGAATGCAACATTTTTTACTGTTCTCTGTTAGAAAGTACATATACATTGAAAAACATATGTGTAGACTGAGACACATTTGCAAAATTATCAATCAAGACACTTCGCAGGTCAAATACATCTGCAAATTAAGACACATATGTACTAATTATTCAAGGAACATTTCAAAAGAACTACTGGCTATATCGTCACAACAATAACTCATTACTTGGATTTTGCATCTGAAACATTATCATAATGTGAATCATCTGTGAAATAGGAATTGTTGAAGAAAAGGCCATTATGATACAAAGTTACTTTTTGAAGAGATTCAAATCAGAGACACAAATTATGTCTAGATGGTAACTGCTCTTTTTAAGGTCTACCCTTGTACATATTTTGGAGTGTATTTTCAAATGTTGTAAATTACAGATATAGCATTGTAGTTTTTCTGCAGAAATGTTTGGAGACTTTTTATGCATCTTAAGACTGTAAACGTAATGTCTATTTTTAAAACAATTAACATTTTTTGCCGTTACATACTATTGTACAAATTTGACACAGATGCCATATTTATTGTAAGCAGGTAATCAATGCATTTTATGTATTTCTATTTTTAAGAGGTAAGTTACATCCGAAACATGAAATATTCTATAAATGTTACGTTAGTACAGACAATTCCTATGTGTTTTGTGTTCAGTCTAATGGCTTAAACATTTGTACTTGTAAAGTTTGTGTTTAGTTTTTTTTTAATCGATCAATCAAGGTATTATGTTTTATGTTTAGTTTCTTATATCTTTGTAGTGCATCCTCTTTTGGTAATGTGCTCATAAAAAAAACTTTAAAAACCTTTTGTTACCTTTACATTACAAAAAGAAAATGCCATTACAGTACATTCCCCGCCCACTGAGGTTGCGGCTTCACCCCTGGCCGCTTGAGGCACTGCTTTGAGAGGTGATGCCAAATTACAATGTAAAAATTCAGCGCTACTGCTGCTTTTGCTTTGCGGCTCCTCCCACAATGTAACCGCACCGTGAACGGGAACACATCAGAAGAAGTCAACGATGAAATGAGCCGATCTCCGGTGTGAGAAATGCGTTTTTATCCTCCCGCCACAACGCCGCCACCGCCGTAGTGACTCGTCGTGAGAAGCGTGAAGGGTCGTAGCTCTCTGGCGCGAGAGGACCGCGTTCCTGTGGAGTATTGGCCCCGGAGGCCCCGCGGAGTGAATGCGTGTGCTGGGCTGGAGTGGGTCGGTCGGTATGAGGCTAATGTTACTGCTGCTCCGCTGAGGGGGCTCTTCGTTCCCCTGTCTCGGGTCTCCTCATAAATTAGATGTGCATTAAAACCTGGACACCTCTGGAGAATTTTATGAAGGTATGAATCGATATCTTTCGCTCTGGATTTTGTCTTTGAAACCATACAATTTTGGTCAATGCTAAACGCTTTAAGTTGTTTTGCGATTAATAATGCGGCATACTGTTATTTTATAATTAAATGTAGTAGTTTGCCTATTAACTTGGCGCATTTAATTGATTTTTTTTTTTTGCTGTAGAAGAGCAGAAGCGAGACAGACTGTGGTTAGAGAAGCGTGCAGTGCGTTAGCTAACGTTAACGCTTTAGTGCTTTGATGAGAGATAAACATAATCATCTCTTTGTGTGTGGATTATCCCCTTATAACACAACCCAAAAGGAGGCAAAGACCATTCCTGGCTTCTAATACAACCTTTTTCGAAGTCTGGTCGTTATTCAGTGCTAGGTAACGTAATAACATTTAATGTTTTTATTCACATCGGTTTTTATTTGCTGCAATGACTGACTTCACGTCAGTGATGTCACAGTTTTTGACAGGGTTATTACGTTGGGACATGTGACCCAAGCTTTGCAACGTCACACGAACAGGTGAAAACCAGTTGTTCAGAATTCTTGCTGCAGCACCAGTATATGTGCCGGATGGGTGTGTGTTTAAATATAGACGTACACCACGGTTGAAAAGTTTAGTATAACTTTGAAATGTCGGTATTTGTTCTGCTTATATTAGGGTTTGTAACACATCATACTTAAGATATTTGAACCAGTAGATCAACAGAGCTGGAGCAGAACCCTGTGAAGGTGTTTGAGGACAGCTTTAGAATAAGGCACAACGAAATAGCACTGGAAGATTATTCAACTTTGAAATACTCTTCGAGGAATGAATAGTTTTCTTTTGTGCATGCGTTCAAATATATAATCTTTGTGGGCTTTGGCGAACAACTTTTGATGGGGGGGATTGGGGTGGATGGCAAAGTGATGGAGTTGGTCATTCTGTAACCGGAGGGTTGGCGGTTCAATCCCCGCTAGGTCTATTCTGGGGTCTGTTGTGGCCCTGGGCAAACCACTTCACCCACATTGCCCTGTGCGGATGTGTGTGACTGGTGGAATGTGTTTGGTGGTGGGCAGGAGTCAGACTGCCCCAGATGAAAGTTCATCCAGTTATCTTGAAAAAGAGCTGGGACTATTCAAATCTGGCCAAATGTAATTTCTGCAAAGTTTGCAGAATCACATGAAATACATTCCAAACGTATTTTCATATATGCAGCGCAAGACAGAATATCTGGTCATTTTTGGGGTTATTTTCCAGAAATTCTGTCAAAAAACATAATTCAAAATCTGACTTTAAAATCAAGAGTGTTCAAGCTCATCAACAAACCAATTCTTCTGATTTCAGCCCCCAAGCCACATTAGAAATGTATATTGGTATGAAGTGCAAAAATCTGAAGAATTCTGCAGATGGAATCTGCCTTCATATACTGTTCATACTAAATGAGGTTGTTTTTCCAAGCGTATGACTTGTAAATAAATAAACGATAGTAGCTGTTTGACGTGTATTATGTACTAGAAGACTGTGTTTACTTGGTCTTCTGTGTTGATCAATTTGTGCCAAGTGTGTTAACTATTATCTAACAGGCAGTTGAGTTGTGAAATGTGTAAATGGTGATGTTTTGATTGAACCAACTAAAAAGTTGGATAGTGTACTTTGTTATTCCATATTTCTGAGGTTCTGGTTTTGTTTATGCTGGGCCGAATGTGGTTCAGTGGTTTCAGGGTGCCCGCTGTATGGAGGGACTAGGGTTTTGGCAGTTGGGTCTCCATCTCCATACACCTGAGACCCTGACACACGTACCTGGTTATTTTGTAACCAGATTTTTTTTAAGGCAGTCATGCTGTTCATCCACACGTACCCAGAGCAGTGTTTCCGTGGAACAAGGTATTGTTGAAATTGTGACAGATACAAAGGTCGCTGGTTTCGGACCAGAACCGATTGAGTCTCTGATAAATGAATAAGATTTGAGATTGAAACAGTTGTTGGTAAAAGTTGGCGAGAGAATTTTCCTTTATAAAAGACGTTCTAATAATTTTTGCGCTGTATTTCCAGCCATTGAAGGAACGCATTGATGTGCTTCAGGGCCAAGAGCGTCTTCTGATTGTTTGATACAATTTCAGGGTAGAGGAGTTGGCTGCCCTCTATTGGGTTGACTTACTCTATACAGCATTTTAGGAGCGTTCAGAGTTTTATTTCCAACCATGATCATGTGGATGCAACTTTTTTTGAAAATGGGTGAAATGGGTGACATAAAATCATAGCTGGGTACAAGTGGACTTGGCCTGAGCCAAAGCACAGCCAAGCTGAACTGGGGCGAGAGAAGGCAGGTGTTCAGGCAGTTGGAATTGGGAGGACGCAAGATCTCCGTATCACAAACCACATTTCCTGAAATGCAACATTGCAATCTAAATTCCGACTTCCTCAATGTAATTCATGGCCGAGTTATCCACTTCATAATGGAGTTTTTTTTTAACGGGACTTACTTGGAAATATGTTTATTTTTTATTTTATTTTTTTACAGTTATTATTCATTAAGATTCATCATTTCTAAAGTGACGCTCTCTTGCTTTAGGCTGTCTGGCGAGCTCTATCTTTTTACTGACTAGTGTTGGCTTCTTTGTAGCAAAATACAGGGCTCTTTGTGAAATAGCTTGAGAAATAATGTGCCGACTGTTTGTCTGAAAGAAATCCAGTCCTTACAATAAAGTCAAATTGTGATGGTACTGTAAGACGTGGGATGATGTACGTGCTCCTTTTACACCCATCATAAAGAGCAATAGCTATAATGTTAACCAGGCTATTGCAGATTATATTAGCTGTTGCAGCATTCAGAAACAAATGATTTTGTCTTGCATGTAAACACAAGTGAGTGCTTTACTCAATGAATTCACATTCATTTATGCGGCCAAAAACACCATTTCGACGATGGCCACCTGGTTAATAAGACTGTTTTGTATATTTAAGGTAGTTGAAGATAAAAATAAACCAATTATTAATTGAAATCTGGCAAACATTGCAAATACTTTCTTTGGAATAGTTGTAAATGAGCTCAAAATGGTTGTTAATCACAAAACTTTGACACAACATTGTTACTTTGTAGTAAATTCCACATATTTGAATGTGTTAAAATCTGTTTTCCCCCCTTGCTGCCTAAAAGGAAATGTCTAAACTGCAATTGCTCCACCACAGAGTGCTTTTGTAATTGGTGTCCATGACACTTCAATAACTTCAAAGGAGAAAGTTACATCACACTGGATTCTAATTCTGATTTTAATAGCATTTTAAAAACTAAAAGTGGCCAACTCACTGCAGATTTTTTTTTCTCCCAAATTTGGCCTCTTGATAACACATGAACTGCTGTTGTTGATTTCACTAATAATCTTCCAGTGGAAATGATTTTCTGCTGTGCTATGGTTACTTAGTACAAATCTGAAGGGAGATTATGGAGAGCTTAAAATGGACCAAGGGTCAAAGTGACTGGAGCCATGACTGAACAGAAACACCAATCAGATTAAACCAACCTGTCACTAATTGTAAAAAAAATTCACAGTGGTTTGCGTAAAGCAAGTACATGATAATTGTATAATACAATTGAGTTATTTCTCTTTCACTTTAAGAAAGTAATTAAATTCTACATATAATTATGCAGTAAAGGATTTTTAATGTTATTTTAATATTATTCATTATGTTGTAATATATTCACATCCATATGTATTGTGTTATATTTTCGAAACGTTAATTTCTTACAATACTAGAAAAGATGTAAAATGTTAGAATGAATAACAGCTTTTACTGTCGCTGTACTTCCTTGTCTGTGACTGACTACATGCACACCGTCACGTTCTTGATCCCATCCTTGTGATGTCTGCCATGCCTCCTATTTATTGTGTTCATTAGACTACTTTTGTTTTACTCCACCACATTAATGGGGATGTTAAACATGACATGGTTTAACTGATGATGTCGAAGAGATCCACATTCAATTGTACATCCTTTATCTGCAAGACATTACAATCTGCGCTTAACAAACAAGGCAATGTGACGACTTTCTGGATTAGCTTTGTTTTCAAATCAATTCTGAACCTTATACCACCAGGTCAAATATCAGTCATGCATGCAGGAAATGGGCTTCTTTTGATAGCTTTCCCCGGCTTGTTCTGTCCAATAAAAACTTCCTGTCTGTGAAGAAATGAGATTGATGACTGGGCTGCCGATCGTGAATAGAGAGTGTTCTGTCAGCATTGTTGTGTGGACTGCTCTTGGTGCTGCCAAACGGATCCCCAGCAGCACATCACATGCATTCAGCAGATACGAGAGAAGTAAATCACATCTGTGTGGACAGTTCTTCTGTTGTTTAGGCAGCGTGTTAGGTCATCCGCAGAACTTTGCATTAAGTTCAGAGAGGATTCATAGAGTGATCTGGAACTTTCTGAGTTAAAGCTGCTCATTCTTTTCAATCCACATCAAAGCTTGGTGCCACACTTCCTCGTGTTGTCATCAAGCACATGCAAAGTTCTGATGAAATGAGTGCCACATTTTTGTGGCGAGTTCTTGGAAATTAAAGAGAAAATCTGTCATGCTTCTTTTTTTAATCACATATTTACTTGCTCGCAAGTCAATAAAAGCTTACAATTTTCTTTGCTTGTTTAGGTAATGGCAAATGCAACAAATGTTATCTTTGAAATGAGATATCTTATAATAAATGTCCTAAAGAAGTGACTTTTCTTTTTAAGTTTGTTACGTAATGAAGTTACTACATGAAACGGTGAACAGCTGTTAAAATAATCTTGAGCTCTTTTAGAGGATCTATAGAGAAAGATGTCCACTGAATCTTCAGTGGTTCTGCAGTATTGACCTAGGCCAGGGGGATTATTCGATATCGATAATTATCATCAACATACAATTTCTTGATGCATTTATATAGAGAGTTCGCTATAGCTGCCTGAACAGCGTGTAGCTAACTGCACTTCCATGTCCTACACACTGGATACGGTGATAAGGTCTCTACAGACCTACTCTAAGTTTTATGCGTGGATACGCCTTGATCAAAAACAGTGAGTTTGCATCATGCATCTTGCCAAATGAGGGGTGTGAGAAAAAAAGTTTGGTTCTGCCTTATCGGCTTGGTTTTTCGCAAGAATAATGACTAATGAAATCTGTTTGGATGATGAGAGTGTGACATAAAGTAGCAGATGAATGGAGCTTGATTCACTCCATCACATGCTTTCAATTTATGATTTTATTCAGAGCTCAAAGATGCTTTACAATGTTTAGAGCATTATTTACTCACTCCACATTCACACATTGGTGGAGATAAGCTACCTTGGGGCTAGTCTGACAGGACGTGGTTGCCAATCCGAGCCTATGGCCTCCTGCCCACCACACTCCACCAGTCACACACATCCGCACAGGGCAATGCGGGTGAAGTGGTTTGCCCAGGGCTACAACGGACCCGAGAATGGACCTAGCGGGGATTGAACTGCCAACCCTCCGGTTACCCCCCTGAATCAATTTGGATAGATGTGTATAGACATTTAGAGTGAGCTCTAGAGTCACGTCAGATGAAACACTTGCATTATTTCTGCCTCGCGTTTGTCTTAGTGCTCTGCCAAAAAGCTATATTATGTCTGTCTTGTCTTTACGCATCTGTGGAGACTTCCTGTTATGTGGTGTAATCTTCTAGAAGACCAATTAGACACAGCACAATTCTTGCTTGTTTCAGCTCGTTAAGTGACTTATTTTTTTAGCCTATGGAGTTGCGCTCTCACCCCACAGAAGAAGAGAAACTAGCACACTGTAGTTGATGTACAGAGTGGAGATGGTTGCAGAGGGTGCTTTTGAAAACAACTCTGAACAGACACTGACACCACTCTGTATATCTACTGCTATGGGGTAGTTTTAAATCTTTTAAAAGAAATAAAACTTAGTTTTTGTGTAAGTTCATCATAGCAGCATATTCTATTGAGTTCAGATGCAGTTTTCTCACTTCATAACGAAGCAATGATAAAAATCAGGAGATTAACAGCTGTTGTTTAGAGCACGTACATCATATTTCCAAATCATATATTTTTGTAATCATCATGATATTGATTGTACAATAGTATTAACTGTTGTTATAAACGTTTGCTTTCTTTTGATAATGAAAAGATAACTGAAAACCTCAGTTAACGGTAAGGTTCATAAAAATTTGAGTCCACATAAAACACTTGCTTTTATTTGTACCAGAAATAAAGAGTTGACAAGATTGCGATGATTACTGATATTAAATAAAAGATCTTGATCTATTCTAAAGTTAAGTATGTTACGCTCTCTTTACATTTAATGTCAAATTGCCATCACATAACTAACCATTGCTAATCCAAGTATAGTAGTTGTATTCACAGTAACAGTATCTGCATCCAACCGCTGTGCAGTAAGTGATGCCTCTTAAGTGAAGAGTCTCTGTTGTGTGTCAATGACTATTGATGGGAATGCTTGGAACCTGTAGAGCATGGGTCTCCAAATCCAGTCCTGGAGTCTACACACTTATGGTTCAACCATCATGAAACGCACTAATTAAGGTCCTCTGATTGTCTCAAGCTAGAGTAGTATGCATGGTAGAGCAGAACTAACATCTCCAGGTCTCTGGCCCTCCAGGACCGGTGTTTAGGAACCCTGCAATAGAGTATAAACATTTTTTGCATTTTAAATGAACTATAACACAATTGGTTAGGGCAAATTAATAGTTTTTTTCTTTTATGAACTTCTTGTTTTTTTATGAACTTTTATGATCCTTTTGTTCTTCATTCACTTAATATTGGTGCCATAAAAAAAGAGGCAGAAATCTTCATTCTAGGAAATGTCTCTGTCTGTGTTAAAGCTGGAAATTCTCTGCTGCATTGTTCTCTTGCAGTCTGCTCCCAAACTCAGACAGATAAAAATAGACGACCTCCTTTTCCTTCCATTTTTAATTTAAGACTTGTGAGGCATCTGAAAGTGACAGAGATGGTTTAAGCATTCATGAGTGAAGTTGTGTTTTGTGAGAGTTGTTAAAAATAAATTCCAGCTGGAGTTGGAATTCCCTATCCAAAGCAACATCCTTATTCCTTATTATTTTTAGAATTATTTGTTGCTTAGCATTTCTATTTTAGAGCTCATTTAGCAAAGTATTGGTAAATCCGATCTGATAATTTTCCTGTCAAGCAATCTTAATGGGAAAATCTGAGTTAATGGGAAGACACTTGGAATAATATGCAGAGCTTAAGGGTTGAGTTTGCGTAAAGGTGTATCCCACACCTTTGTAGACTGCATAATGTCCATTTACAGTCAATTCTTTACATTCATTTGGGGAACGGCTAAGCTGAACAACTCCTTTAAAAGTGAGGAGAACAATTTGTTTCCATTCCTTCCTTTTGGAGGATTTTTCTGGTGTATTGGAAATGGTCCCAAAAAGGCTCAAAATAACTAAATTCCATTCCAGTTTTTGCATATACTTGTATATTTTTATAGTTTTATTGTTAATGAGGTTTTGCTGACCCTATTTATTGTGTAATGAGGAAGTTATCTGCTGCATCTTCAGCTAAGTTGTCTTTCTCTCTTATGTCTGGCAATATGTGCATAAAACATATTCAAAATGGAACATTAGCCTTCTGAGAACAAATAATCTTTTGTTTATTACCTAGGTTTTTATGGTAAGATCATTGCTTCGCCAGATATTTTGAAATATGAAATGAAATGTTGTCAATTGATTTTTTTCTGAAAAAATGTTAGAAATAGAAAACAACAATAAAAAGTGCATGAGCAAATGTGCTATGCTTAATGCAGAGATGAAGTGCAGACAGAGGTTTTAGGCTTTAAATTTCAATGTTTAAGTGCAGTTATTGTGTATTATGTTATTTTTGAATGCAAGTATGTCTTTAAATGACTTGGAGGCATTGTCAAAGTCAAATATGTTATTAATCTGTATTTTCTTAACTTTCAAACAATGTTTCAAAACAAAACAAAACAATGTGTTTATTGAGGAAAGTAGGGACAGAAACCATCGTTTTATTCCCTGTTTTGGAGTAAAGACCACTTGTTATATTTCTCTTTACATTCACCAAAAACAAATCACCATCATTTAGCAGACATGATATACTCAATGCACTAGGGGTTTGTTGATTCTGTCTTGGTTGGTGTTTCAAGAGTCATGGGTGGAATCCTAAGGTAGGTTACGTGATCTGAAATCAATATAGTCCAGTTGGGTACTCTCTCTAAAAACCTTTACTACTTTCATTTGAACTTTGCTTAAAAATAAGCAGATTTAATCACATGTTCCACATGTTGCCAAAAGCAGCAAAATGTCAAGAACTTGCGATGTGCTTTTAGATCTGGTTACACTCGCGCAGAGACCAGTCTGAACTTTGTCTGCTCACCTGGGTTAGGAGCTAAACCATTGCCTGTTACATGGCCTGGTACTTGTCACTCAAACCATTTTCCAAAATTGGATTCTAAAACTTCATATTCATAGCTCTGTGATTTCAGTGTTTCCCCAATGCTCTTTATTTTGTGTCTGGGGCTCTAGGTTTAGTGTTTTAGGAATTATTTTGCTGTGTTAAGCAAATAACTTTTGACTTTTAGAGTTGGCCCTATTTTCCTAGCAGTAATTTTTAATCTATGCATTGTGGTTGACATCATCTTGTCGTTCTGCTCTGAGGTTTATACAATGATTCAGAGGTACTGCTTTCATTCTCACGGTTTAGATAGAAGTTCATTCAACTTTTTGAGATCAGTTTCAAAAGTTACAGTTGCTGTTCAAAATGGTGTTCCAAAATGTTTTTACATTGTTTCACTGGTGACACAGATTTATCTTCCAAATAAAACATGCTAAATGTATTATGCTATTCTTCCTATGTTTGTTTAGTATTAATTTGAACAATCTAATCGCTTTCTTAAACCAATATTGCGATTTAAAATGCAATATTTATTCACAGCCGTTTCTATACTGTAATTTTGATGGTGACTACTAATAAATCATGTTAAGAAAACTATATTATAGATATAAATTAAACATTAATGGTTATTAGATTAAACATTAATGGTTATAATATAGATAAAACATTAATTTTATTAACTACAAGCTTTGTACGCATGTAAACAAACAACAAAGGAAAACATAAACATGAACCTACCTTATTTTAGCTCTATTTAAGCTAGTTTAGTCTGTTATTCACTGAAAGTCACTATAGTAAACATGTAAATGTGGGGATTCACTTTTTAATCACATTTATGATTTTTTCTAAATGTAAAGATTTATTTTCTTACTAATCACAGAACATGAACACCGCACTCCCACAACAAAGCAGTTTTCACTATATACAGTTCTGCTTCCATTTAAATAGAGTTTTATTGTAGCAAACAACTTTGCTTCTTCTTCTGTGACCTTCTAAACTCTTGCATTCTCTGTGATTATATTTTTCAGTCCTAATATTAATATGAATCTTACAAAAACTCTTTCTGATAATAGTGATTACAAATTTTAGAAATGGCTCTTAAAGAAAGTGAGTTTTACACAAGTCATCAAGATGAGAGATGAGGAAAGAGATGTGAAGAGGGGGTTTCCAAAATAGAATAGACCTCTGAAAAGTGCTCAAGGGTCAAGTTGACTGTTCTCCACACTGTGTCTATTGATCTGGGCATCCCTCTGCCTCGTCTGGGGGTGTATAATGAATACCGAATGTTTTACTTGAGCTAGCGGTCTTTTCAGCTGTAGTCTCAGTTTCTAAAGTGCTTAAGGCTCCTCAGCCTTCTCCAGCCCATGGGAGGCTTTCTCCCTCTAATGAAGTGAGCTAGATTTGTTTACTGGATATTGATTGCTGTGGTAGTTGTTGTTAATGGTTGAGGTGCTTTGTTCCTGTTAAGTGGGTGTATGTATGGTGGATTATTTTACAAAAGGATATTTTCATATAAATTGTGCTTAACAATTGTTGAATTCTTGATTTAAATTAGAATGTTTCCATGCATGCTCTCATGACTAGGCGATGAAGAATGGAGATTGAAAGGTTAGCTTGCGGATAAAGCTACGCTAAGGACATCTGAGCTTTGTAGATGCTGCAATGTGAGCTGACCTTTGCACTCAGTTTGCTTAATGCTTAAAGCTAATATATTTGGAATAAGTCTTATTGAAATGTTATGTGCTGTGCCATTTGAGTACATCTTTCACTGCTACCGCAGCATTAAAACGACTAACCACATAATTGCTGTGTTTGTAAGCTGTAAATAACTTTTAGTTTGTTCAATGGTTTTGTATTTGTATTTTTGTACCTTATTTGCTGGAGTGTTTTATCAGTTTGTATTTTGTTTTATTTTTTGCTGCATTGTTTTCTTGAGTTCTTATGTGTATTTTTTTAAGTGTAATTGTGTTTTTATTTGTTATTTTGCTTTTATAATTTTGATTTGACTTGCACCTTACATTATGTAGCAGCGCACATTGTTTCATGGCTATCCAAAAACATGTATTATATAAACATATAATTTATAAAAAGTGCAAGGATAATGGTTTGTTGCAGATATATTTTATAGTTTATGCTCAATGTTTGTTTTTTACTTAAAAAATTATTTTAATGAAAACAACTCGGCAATTTTGCATCTATAAAATGTTGTTTTGCATGTTGCAGCAACATGGAGAATACACTGCCACCCTACACACAGAGGAAGTTGACATTTTTTTACTTTTGGTGCTCAGTTATTACAGACATTAATATCGGGTTTGGGCTAGCCAATCAAAAGCTTCTTCTGTTGAGGTGTTTTCTATGGAGGAGCTGACTAAAAAATGTTTTGTCATTGTTTCAGTGCATGCTTGAAATCATGTTGTATAGCATTGATTCAGCAGCGATTTGGACATTAACCAATTGCTTGTGTGAATACAAAATTAAAGCGCCTGCTGATTGGCTGTTAGCTCATTAGGGTCCATTCGCGGATTTAGAAAAATCACACACTCCACCTTTAAAAATTCTCTGTGCTCCCAGACACAGATACAGTTTTTCTATTGTGTTTATTGAACCCTTATATTTATTTTGTATCAATCTTACGGGAGAACTGCAACAGAAAATGTACGCTTAGGAGTTTTCATCATGTTAGACATAGTTTGAATCTACCCCAGTACATTGTTTACAAATTTTTTTATTTTATCGTACATGCTATAAAGACCATTTTAAATGCATCCTCTTCCTGAAATATACATTTTTTTTCCACTCTGGAAAGTTTTTTTTTTTGGAATCAAACCACTGAGCAATGTTGATCTTGTGTTGCAGACCCTGGTTGGACCGTAATGAGCGCACGCTTCCGGTTGCCTGCTGGCAGATCCTACAATGTCCGGGCGTCGGAGCTGGCACGCGACAGGCAGCGCACCGAGGTGGTCTGCAACGTTCTTCTTTTGGATAACACTGTCCTGCCTTTCAAAGTCAATGTAAGTACAACTGCTTTCAATGTGTTTGAGTGAATATTTTAATGATAAGCTAATACAATGTAAATTTTTCAGAAAACTTGTAAAACTTGTGATGTATTGTATAGAAATGGGGATTGATGAGCATGCAGGATTCGTTATTACTCATGGAATAGAGGAAACATCTAGCCATTACAGTCAGCATTTTAGATGTTTTAAGCATGAAAACAAAATATTGTCACTGACGGTGAGATGGGTGAACTAGCAAAATCACTCCCTGGTGTTAGATGATGCTGCATGAATAAATTAAGAAGCACAGTGCTGCTTTTACGTTCCTTTTTTGTTTTTTACACAGGAAATAAACTCATGAGCTTCTTAAAGTCATAGTTATTAAGTTAACTGGCAGATAAAACACGTGGTTCTGAAGTAGAGTTGCTCTTTGACACCAGTGAAATAAGCTGGAAGCTTTTCTCAAAGTATAGGCAATCTGTGCTGGACCAAACTGATTTGTGTGTGCCTGTTTTCTGGGACATCTCCAGACATGTGCTCAAAATCCCATTAGCTGGCTAGTTTTTAATGCAGCGAGTAAAAAAAAAAGTCCCTATTTTTATTTTAGGGATAATATATATTATATATAATTTTATAATATATATTATATTATGTATATATATATATATATATATATATATATATATATATATATATATATATATATATATATATATATATATATTATAATGGCAAAGTGGGCTCATTCATAACGCAGTGTGAATTATATATTCGGAACAATTTGAATATAAAGGAATGCAAATTGTAAATTAGAACACCATGTAAACTAAGAACTTAATGAGATTGTCTCGTGTATAATGGGTATATAAACTTATAAACAGAAAAGATTTAGCCATGAAATGACATTGATGTAAAAATTGAAAAAAAATAAATAAATACAAGTTGATTCCAACTCTGTATGTTACAGGAATTTTATTTTCAGGAGTTATTAAAACAGTTTACTGTTATAGTAATTTTTTAGCTTCTTCCTGAAATTTTCTCGCCCTGAAGATCTTCCTGAGCTGTTTTTGAGTTTGAAGCTTTCCACTTGATTTAGAATATAAATATCTATGTTAAATCAGTATCATATGTTTTTAAATTGTGGATTGGAATTCTTTCAGGCTATTGTTTGTGAAACTTGGTCTGTTCAGAGAAAAATACAACTTTGTGTTTTAATACGTTTTCTTTTCTTTTCTTTTTTTTCGAGTATGAAGTGTTATTTCAGTACTCTGTTGAAACTGTCTGAAATGTCATCTGGGTATTGTCTTCACTGGTCATGGTCCCAAAAAATCTAGAAGACGCTCATGTTCAAGCCAGAGGATAGTGTTGTAATTCAGCTTACTGAAGGGAAGCATGTTTGACATTCCATCTTGATGAAAAGTTGGCCTTGGGGCTCCAGAGATACTTGTTCATTCTTGTACCTGCAACAAAAAGCTTGTCATGACACTCCTCACACACGCGACAGGCAGCACCACAGATTCCCAGTTCCTTTATTTACTGCACTCGTTGCAAAAGCCATGGATTTGTTCATCTGGTGTGCTGAAGGGTCAATTCGGAGAGAAGTTTTGTTCTGACGACTGGAAACAAGTGATCGCATTGAGCTTCATGTAGTTACATGTCCTAAGAGGTTCCTTGAGGTTTCTCCTGTAGTTGGCTTCTTCTCAAACAATACATATATTGTTCAATGAATTTATATTCATTAGGCAAATATAAATTTGACCAAGACCAGGCAATAAACCTATAAACTTCATTTGACTTGACTCAAACATTTGCTGGTCTATTCTGTTCATTGAGATGTTCTTAGAAGCTGTCTGTCATGCTGCACTTTGATCTATATTGAATATTTCCAAGAATGCCGGTCACAGCCTCATTGATCAAATTTTCTCATTCACTCGCTGGCCCAGTGCTTTTTTGTGCGAGACCTCTCATGACCTAGATAGTGTGCCAGCACAGTGAGCCCTTGACTATAGGGTGCATGTGGAACGGAAGCACAAGGTCTAATGGTAGGAGAGTGGGAGGACCAGAGGCAAAGAATCAGGAGGGGGTTAGGTGTTGAAAACAGGAAGGCTGCTATTTGTGTTACTGAAGCTGATGTTGTTGATGTTCTAGAGGGGTCGTCGTAAACATGTCTCGTCAGTGCATTTGACCAAAGATTGTTTGTGTTTTTAACATTTAAATGCTGTGTTTAAGTGGTTCAATTCACAGGAATGTTTACTTTGACAGATTTTGTCATTTTGATGGAGATTTTTCTTATTATTTCACAAAGGTAATTCATACATTTCAGTCGAGGCTAGGCAATTTTATTTTTAGAAAGCATTTTATACATATTGACTATTCAAAATCAAAATGCTTTACAGAAGAATACAATCAACAGGGAATGCCTTAAAATAATGACTTCCTCGCAGTACATGGAGATTTGATGAACGTGTACTTGTGTAAAGATCATCAATGCATCTCCTGCATGTGTGTAAACGTTGCATTTTTGTTTTTTTTGGCCACAGATGGTGGGAATATGGACTGAGTAATAAATGAAAAAAAACAGGCACATATTTTAGTTTATTATTCGTTATTCAATGCCTTATAAATGGGTAAACGTAACAAAATGGAATAATTTCTTTAAGTTCACATGTTTTAATCAATCAATTATTCAGCTACTCATCCAATTAATTAATCACTTACAGTGTATTACTAAAGCACTTTTCTGCAGTTGCTTTATAACAGCTTCACTAACTAGCAACCTAATGAGAATTAACAAAGTTTTAATGAAACTATAATGGGGTAGAAATAGAGTAACATTATAATTTTAACTTGGGAGCCATAGAATAATTTAATTTTCCTTATTTAATCTACTTGGGCCAGTTTTATATTATGAAGCGTGAGTCTTGCTTAATTTGTGGGCTATATAAAGAACCTAATTCACGAATTCTCATGTTTTGATGTTTGATGAGAAAACCGAAGCACTAGGAGTAAAAAAACCCATACACAAAGGAGAGCATGAAGTTCCCTTTATGACCTCTCAAAAGGGAGCATGTGTGAGCTTTCCTGGTGCTAATCTCCTCACCAGCATGTGACTTATTGAACATGAAGATCCATTGACGCGCCGATCACCACAAAGCACCTGAGAAGAAACCAAAGAGTGGTTAGAACAATGGGTTTTTTTGCAGCAGTTGCAGGGTGTATGAAATTATTGTATGGTTTTTTTTTTTAACTGTGCTCCACTGTAAAGTGAGTTAGTGTATTAGAGGCTTTATGTCCTCTGAGACACCAAAAGTATATGGGAGACACCTTTTCTGCAGTGTGTGTATAAATCTGTTCCTCACTTTTAAAGATGCTGCTTTATCATTAAGTGCAAAACACACAGCGTGGAAGGGGTGTTGTGTGTTTGAGAGATTATAATATCAGACAGTAATGCACTTCTTCATTGGTTGTTTGTTCTGGTTCAGCTCAAGTGAGCATTTGTGATGGTGGTGCCACCAAGTGGCAAATAAAGCGTTCAAAGCTAAAGCAAACAATAGAACCAATTAGATTGTTTTTTTTAGAAAAAAGATCTCTTTGTTTAAAAGTGACACAGTGACGCATTGGTGAGAAGTCATCTTGGCTGCATGCTGTAGCAAAGTGCAAAATGTTGATTCTGTATCTTCATTGCCCAATAACTCTGTGATTGAATTTTTGTCAGTGTTGAACATAATCAAACAAAAACAAAAATCTCCATTGAGACTAATTAGGTTATCTTTCTCCTTCAGAAAGTTTTCTTCTCCGGTAAATACAACAAAGGTTTTTACTCAAACCAAATGCAGCATGTATGTTCATGAAATTCCAATCAGTGGAAAGTTTTTCTAATGATTTGATGAGAATTAATATATTTGTGCAGTATACCATGTTTAACTTTGTTTAACTTGTTCTCTAACTTCCTCAGAGTGTACGTGTTTCGTTTTGCTGATTTGAAATCTATTTAGCCATACTCAGAGTTGGACCATAGTATTTTTGACATAGATTTACATAGATCAATGAACATATACAGACCAGAAATATTTCAATTCAGAATATTTTCCTGTGTAAAACTTGACTCTTCTATAGCGGTTGATGAATGTGTGTCACTTTCTAGATCAGTTTGGATGGCAACTACATTGTCCTGATTAATGTTTAATAACAAAAGACCAACCATTATCTCTAAAAATAGAAAAACTTCTATCCACATACCCACCCTAACATAATGTTTGAGGATGGAGATATTTAACCATGGTGACTTTTTGGAGAGATGATACAGAGTCTTTACAGTTAAAGCCAGCCACTTGCATATAGCAACACTAACATACCACCGGTCACAGGAAGTTATGTAGAGCTAATTTCCGGCACTGTGTGATATCATGCCTGAATGAGAGTGAAGTTCTTGGATATATCAACCTTGAAAATCTCAATGACCAATCCCAGTACACTGTATAAGCCTATTTGATCATTTTAAAATGAAATGGTTCTGCTCTCATGATAGATGCTAAACTATGCTACAAATGCAAAAGCCAGACCAAGGAAATGTGTGAATAGATCTCTGGTCTTCAACTGTTTTTACTATCTCCTGAGCATCACCAGTTTCCCCTTCAAAACATAGAATACACAACTATAGTCCTCTGTAGGACTTTGGCTTTTCTGTGTAGATGACCTGAAAGTCTACAAAACATCCATTCCCAGCAGATCTCAAATCCCTAGACAAGCTGCCACATGTCCAGTAGCATTTCTGACATACTCTGCCATTCTACATTCTACTCACTCTAAGCACATCTGTTTTATAAGTGAGGGTTGTTGATTGTACTTTAAATACAATTATTTTAAAGGTCACATGGTGGTATTTAAATCTTATGATTCTCCTGAACATGTTTCAGTAAAGCAAAAGAGAACGATTGTTTTTATGTGATCTAATGTCCAAGTCCTATGATCAAATTCCACAGTGTCAATAATGGCAAGGTATTTTTATGTTTAAACATGTAACTTGATTAACTAAAAAAGTATTTAAAGATGGGATAAAATCTCTTCTGACTAGTGATGACTATATATTAGTTCTTAAAGACCGAGCGATATGTGCAAGTGAATTTGAGATTTTTTTGTAAATATAATTGTTACTGATATGTGCCATATTACTAATAAAGTTAATCAACATGAATACTTATGAGGAAGCAAATATATGGACAGAAATTGTAAAAGCTGAAGGATGAATTTTGTATAACAATCCAGGATATTCATTCATTAAATTTAGTAAATCCCAACACTAATGCTACTTGATCGAAAAGGAGTCAGAAGAAGGCGATAAGCTCAGATAAATATAAAAAACAAAAGTCAAGCACTTTTCCTTAGTTGCTCTTTCACTTGTAACAATGAAGGGTCTTTTGTTGGGAAATACATCCTGAAATAGAGCATCAGTGATGCTTCTTTAGGGAGATTCCTTCTACCTATGTTTTTAACAAAGGAAGAATTATCATCATGGTAATGCATGCAAAACAATCAATGACTGCTCACACATCATAAACCAGCGACCTGAAAACAAGTTGGAAGTTTGATGCAGTTTTACTTTTACTGACTTAAAAAGTAAACCAAAATTAAAATAGCTTGATGCCTTTTAATAACTCTTAACAGGATTTAACTTTTCTTAATAAGTTCCCTTAACCTCCCTATCTTGTTTTGTTAATTAGAAATTTATAAGTTTGTTCAAATAAGAGGATTCTCTCTGATGACCTGTGACCAGTTTCTCTCATCATTTTAAACAATTTAGGATTCGGGTTATCATACAGCCATCCTTCAATGTTGTTAACAACGTTCACCCTAGATAATTTTTTTTGGTGCTCCATGGAGTTACCCATTTTTTAAGTTATGGTAGAATTTAGCATTACTGTAATATTTTACAAACACCGCTAGTTATTACTATGGTTGTAAATTCACCTTAATGAAAGAGTTGAGTTTATGTGTTCACCTCAAATTGGTGTGGGTTTCTTCACAGATGTTTGCTTTATTTTCAGAGGAAAAAGAAGCATGTGTGTCAGGTTTCATTGGAGGGAAAAGAAAATAAGCAGACTTTTAGGACATGATTTCTGATTTATTTTTAGGAAATTTAAAAATACGAAAAAAAATTCCCTTTGTTTAAGGGTTTGCTCTAGTTTGAAAGATTTTTTTTACACTTAAAAGAAATTAAGTGCTGTAATCCTTTCACACAAAATTAATTTAGTTTTCTAACATGTTTTTCTCTGTAAATATGCATTCTCTATAGAAGCACGATCAAGGACAGACCCTACTGGACGCTGTCTTTAAGCATCTGGAACTAACTGAGAGAGACTATTTCGGGTTGCACCTGGCCGACGAGTCCTCTGATAGCCCGGTGAGTTCAAAGGTCAAACTTAAAAATGCACAGCACAGCCATGCTAGTCTGCCCAGAACAATTGTGCTTTAAGTGTGTGCACAAATACTCTATTCCAGACACCAGTGTTTTTTTTGTGATTTTGTGATTTTTTTTTGTCCATTATTGTCCATAATAATGTCCATTATTAAATAATTAAACATTTCCAGAAAGTAAGCATGTTTTTTAATCAACTCTCATTAAGTCAATTGTTTAATATACAGGGTTGGATGAGGTAAAATAATGCCAAACATGTAAGTCCTTGTGAGTGTTTTGCATTAAAGTGTTTGTGAGTGTTGGTGGCTAGCTCCTGTTTTGACAGTACAAACATTTTGTAAATGAAATAAAAATTTCACGCTGGATATAAAATTACCAAGAAAGACTCTTTTGGTCCGTTTGCTTTGAGACCGCAGATAAGTACATCATCACCTATCCAAAAGATAAAAACACAGGTTTATTGAATTATTGAGTAGCATCAGGTTCTGCTGGACAGTTGCCATGTTAATAACCATTTCTCCCCTTCTCTTTCCCTGCTCTCTTTCTCTATCTCTCAACATCAATAATTTATAGCGGTGGCTGGATCCGAATAAGCCGATAAGAAAGCAATTAAAGCGTGAGTAATTTAATTTGAGACATTGGATGAAGCCACTGACTATTCTTCCTCCTCATTTTGATTAACTCGTGTGCTTTGCTAAATCAATTTCTAGGGGGCTCCCCGCATCATCTGAACTTCCGGGTGAAATTTTTTGTGAGTGACCCCAGCAAACTTCAGGAAGAATACACACGGTGAGTAGGAAGCGATCTGCTTTGTGTTAGGATATGGTTTTAGAAGCCGGGAATATTGTTGTGTTTTTTTTTTGTATTGCTCTGATTCATAACTGATTAACGGGGCTGAGGTACATCTCTACCTTAAGGCCATATTTAGTTGCAGTTTTTACTGTTATGGTCATTTGGACAGCATTGTTTGTGATGGGTCGGCTTTCTAGCAGAACAAGCATATTCAGGCATCTCGTCATCTTTTTTATTTAAATAATCCATAAAGGTTACACAGTTTGGTCCTATAAGTAACTTTTAAGCTTGCATTTTACACATTCTCATATAAAATTTTAAAGCTTGTTTTTACCTGTAATGTTGAAATTGTCTGAGGAAAGCACCAATCGCCGACTATATCTTTTGTAAATCAGAGTAGGTTTCACATCCAGGACTGATGTTTTTGAATGACTTATCACATGAGTTGGTATATATTTAATCCTATATATGATTTATTGAAAACGGTACAACTGTGAAATTTCTAGAAATTTGATGTCCTTTAAGTATATATTTCTTACTTTTGGCTAGCATTTTATACTTTCTCATATTAGCTTTTAGAGCTGGTTTTACCTGTAATGTAGAAATGGTCATTTCCTTAGATGTTAATTCACTTTATTTATCTATTTGAAACAGTGATTGATTTTAAACTTTAAAACACCTTTGGTGATTTTTTGCTTTTTGCTCACTGGTATATTCATGATAGCGTTCCACTCTTTGTCTAGGTACCAGTATTTCTTGCAGATTAAGCAGGACATACTCAGTGGAAGGTGAGCTGAATGATTTGACCTTATTTTGTAGTCTTGTGTATGGTTTCTTAGCGGTTGTATTTAGCAGATGAATGTATTATTTAATGTGTAACTGATTGGTATAGGACCGAAGATTAAGCGCTCATGATGTGCTTCCATTTAACTGGAGTTCCATGTACTTGGATGTGTTGTACTTGATGCTTAAAAGTATTGATTTAGGACATCTACTGTTTGGTTTTCCAGACTGCACTGTCCACAAAACACTGCCGCTCTCTTGGCATCATACGCAGTTCAGTGTAAGTATGATAATCTCAGAATTTCAAAATTCTCAGAAGTCCTAACAAATCATTTGGGATAAAATATGAGATTGACTTTAATCCAATTTTATTTAAAAGGTGGTGAAGTGTTTTGATTGTTTTTTTTACTTAAAATGTTTCATGGTGATGCTGTGACATGATTGATGCAACAATAAACTGTAAAATTATTGTAAAATCGAACACGTTAAAACATATTTTCTTTGATCGAGACCAGCATTTGGGACACGGCTTTTTAATGTTTGGCTTTTTCTGTAACTGTTCAATGTGGCATTAAGAGACCAACCTCGCTAGACAGAGCATGATGGAGGAGGTAAACAAGTCGATTCAGTAGTCCAAATAAGATAAAACAAGCTTGAGTTTTGCTTATTATTAGAATGTACTTTTTCTTTGACACTTGAAAGAAAATGCCCTTTATGTCTGAACAGACCATCTCTCGGAGGCTAAGGAGATTTTCTGAGCTGGTTTATATAAGCCAAATAAGAAAGACAGTCACCACTGTTATCACGAATAAAGGAGATTAAGATAAATTAAAGGGTATAATCGAGGATGTCACTAGGCCCTGTCTTAAGAGCACAACACTTCATTGCTGGCTGTACGAAAATAAGCTTTACTTAAAAATCAAAGCATTTTGAGTCCTGAAACTTTTGGTTTATTTTTGCTTAATATAGTTTCAAATTATCTTAGTTCCCTATTTAGGCCCCCATAACCCCCCACTCACCCTTTAAATGTGAGCCCCCTTTAATTGTTTGTGTCTTAAGTGGGAGGGATTTTTATTTTATAAAAATGTAATACAGAATGCTGCAAGTAGCTGTGTTTACTTTAATGCAGCAGCTTATAGGTTATCATGAAAAAAACAATCCAGCTCTGAGATTCTGAGAAAACCACTAGAATACGACAGCACAAGCTCAACTAAGCACAGCACATTCCATCAGTGCAGCACCGCAACCCTTAACAAGCGCTGGCTTGTAAAACAGCAGTAGAAGCGAGTCGGAAATCTCTCTGAAGTCCAGCAGGCACTAACACAGCCCAGCACGTCTTAGCTAACCTAACAGTACCCACTGGAAACAGAGCAGTGACATGGCATATCCCAGGCCCTCAGGTCTGGTTGCCAGATTGAACTCTGCAATAATGACTCTTGACAGATTGCTGTAGTGAGCAAATTTACTCCAGTCTCTGGGGCTTTTAGCATGGCGGTTGTGCGCTATATAGGTCAGAGGGGATTCCGTTGAGCCCAGTGACACTTATCTATTGCGGCTCATTTTGTAAGCTTTCTGGGTGTACTGAAAAGCTGCCCCACTGAAGGCAGATGCTCTAGTAAATGCCATGTTTAACTAAAGAAGTAGCGACATCATGTGTATTCATTGATTATGCCTTTAAAAGGATAACAAACAATACTTTGTTATTTTTTTAAGTGAACCTTTTTACATGTATATACATGATATAACATTTTTTGTCCTAAACACTTATTGTTTGAACGTTTGTTTATTTTTTTTTTTTGTAGAATACCACCACTTGCATTCCTGACAAATGTTATTGTGTTAACTTGGCCTATTAACGCTACCTATGACAGATTGTGTGGTTTGCATGAGTCAATACTGTTTTACATTTACACTGTTATATGTTGTTGTGATCAGCTGAGCTGGGAGATTACAGCGAGACTGAAAATTTGCCAGGATACCTGTCAGAGTTTTACTTCATCCCCAACCAGCCCCAGGGCTTTGAAAAAGATGTCGCTAAACATCACCAGCAGCACGGGTTAGTCAGTTCGCTCTCCCATAATTGTCTTGTTGATGGAAAAGCTTTTATAAAGGTCATACACGTTTATCCGATTCTAGTTGATTCCTAAATTGAGTTGATTCATATTTATGATAAATCAGATCTAAGATATATAGGTAGCTTTTATGAATGAGTGAATTGAAAAAAAAAACTTTTTTTTTAAACTTCCCACATAACTGAGAAATGATTGTTATTGTATATGTGGGTCTTTTACATGTATCTCTCTCTCTTTCTCTCTCTCTCTCTCTCTCTCTCTCTCTCTCTCTCTCTCTCTCTTTGCTTCCATCAGCGGACTTACCCCAGCGCAGTCTGAATATAATTACCTGAACACGGCACGAACATTGGACCTCTATGGGGTTGAACTGCACTATGCAAGGGTATGTCAGACCTTTTTCAGTGTTAAATCTCTCAAAAAACTATTTCTGTATGATATATATGTGAAGTTTACAAATCATGTTTCTGTTATTAACTCCAGCTTTGTGTTGTGATATAAACTAAGCAAGTATAAACTAAATTGGATTTTTTGGCAGACTACTAATTGAAATGCATCAGGTTGAACAAAAAATGTTAAACAAATAATACTTTATTGTTCTTCCTCTGTTGCTGTCTCAGGATCAAAGAAACACAGAGATTTTTGTTGGGGTGATGTCAGCTGGTATTGGCATCTACAAGAACAGGGTACGAATCAACTATTTCCCCTGGTAAGTAATCAGGGTTTCAACGGGGTCTTAACAAGTCTAACATTCAAAAGCCTTTTAAAAAGTCTTTAATTCACTGTTCTAGCTCTTAAATAGTTTTCACAGGTCTTGTTTTCTGATGTCCATTTAAAGATAATTTGATAATTTGATCTCATTGTTTTCGTTGTTGCTTGGAGTTGCCAAAGATTTGAGAAATTGCTTCTAAATGCTAAAACGTATTGTAAAAATTATCGTCAGAGTTTTCATAGTCTGAGAAAATGTGCAAGAAACCTCAAAAATTCTAAAGTCATGATTAGGGTTACCAGAGTTTGAGAACTTTCTGAAAGGATCAAAATCATTGTGTGACAAAGTAATGTTTAGCTTTGATATTGTTTGAGAAAAGGATCGTATGCACTGAAAACTGTTAAAGTGATGGTTAGGGCTGCCAGAGTTTATGAAAATACTTATGAACACTTATAAATTCTCAAAATATTTAAAATGATTTTTAGGGTTGACAGGTTGGAGGTTGATCATTGAGAAAGCTCTCCTAAATGGGGAAAAAAAACATAAAACGGGCGGCTTAGGTTTGCCAGAGTATCGGAAAATGATCATGAAGTTTAACTTTTTAAAAGGCATGGTTAGGGTTGCCAGAGTTTGAGAAAACCTTCATAATTGCTCAAAAAAATTATATTGATGGTTAGGGTTTGCAAACAATGTATTTGAAGCATACTGTTTATTAAGCAAAAAAAAAATGTTGTATGTGTTTTAATTTGTTTTGATATTTGGTTTATGAGATTATGAAGGTTCTACCAAAGGTTAAACTTTATTTAATTATTGGCTATTAATTATCCTCCAGATAAAGCTTTAACACCCCCACCAAAATAAGCATGTACACACACCACCAGCCTCACACTGTTTTTCTGACACACAGACCCAGCTGCTCATGTAGCTGTAGCCCAAGCAGCTCTAGTTTGAAATACATGCACAGATGCGTTCCAGGCAAACTAAATATAACCCAGAAAGAGAGCAAGGATTCTTTGCAACAGATGTCCACTAACCTCTCAAACAGTGGCACTTATTGATGATCTTCATCTATATCTTTCTAAATCTGAGCACACAGGTGGGAATGCTTGAGCTGGTGAACTGTAGCTGTATGTTTGTGTGTATGCGCATACGCCATATGCTTAATGGATCTCAAAACACATGAGTGAAAACTGTTTTCAAAAGAAACGGGCTTCTGGTTGACTGCATTGTTCTCTCAGGTGTGGATGTTTGCTTTTTATGTGTCTAACTTCGATCACACAGAAGAAAAAATTTGATTGAAAGCAGGCTACAACGAGTCGGGCAATTTCAAATGGGCATAGGCATGGTTCCCGAAAAAATTTAGAATCATGCTTTAAAATACTATGCCAACTATTGTAGTTTCACATTTGTTGTGTATTGCTTCTATTTAGGATTTCCATTTTTTGAAGCACATTTTTTTTGTAACTTAAGGTACCTCAGCCCGACCAGTTTTTCAACATTTGTTGATAATCGCTATTGATGAGTACAATCCATATATATTGTTCACCAGATCAGAGCAGCGCATCACAAAGTGCTTCCATACAGTATTTCACATAGACAAACTGTTCACATCCATGTCATATAGGTGTCCAATCACAGGCGGAATTAGCTCTAAGCATGACTCGCTGTAGCTGTTTATGAATTATACCAATACACACAGAACAAAACTGAACTAACACGGCATACAACTCTTTCTCATAGCAATCAAAGCACGTTGGCACAAGATTTTATTTATGTACATTTTAAGTATACTTTTCATTCAAATGTTTTTGGTTGGGGATATGAAGAATAACCTTAAATGACAAGTGTGTTTATCAGAAACAGTTGAAATATGTGTTTGTATTTTACATGTAATATTATGCCAAGATTCTGAAATATTGGCATATTTGTGTTGCCCCTTAAAAGTGATTTCTTCATAAAGCTCACTTGCATTCTTTTTGAACAATACCAATTTCCACAAACTGGAAGAAAAACAAATGTTTGCATTAGAATTAAACAATATTTTTGGGTAAATAACAAATCACTTAACTTTGTTACCAACAATGGAATAAAGTTGGTCAATGTTGTATTTGGAAAATTCTCCTCAAAATGTTTTGTCTACTCTTACAAAATCAATTGTTTCTTCTTCTTTTGTTTCAGGTTGAAAATTGTGAAAATATCTTTTAAGTGCAAACAGTTTTTCGTACAGCTTAGAAAAGAAGTGGTAAGTGAACCCTTTTTTGATGTATGCTTTCTTTCGTTGTCTTTACTGGTGTGGAATTATTCAGATTGAATTATAATATTGGTTTTGGGCCTTAACAGTCATGAAATTTATAATCAAGAATAAATTGTATTTATTTGGCTATTTCTGGACATGCATGTGAAATATCACACAAGCAAATCACATTTACATGTTTTTACAGCACTACACTTTAATTTTGATACTATGTTATTTAATCCTTGTAAAGAAATAGACTTATCTACAACACAAGGTGTACGGAACACAGAAGTGTGAGTAAAAGCAGATGGTAACAGCGCCATAAAACATAGCTGATGCATAACGCTGAGGTTATAACACACGTTATTCTACAGGGTTACTACGTGTGTTTTGCAGCTCAGTAAAGGGAATGTAACAATGGTTTTTAGGATTCTGACCGACCTAACACACTATTTTGAGAAACAGAGAAGGTGGAAAATAAAGTGCAAATAAAGACGAATGAGTGTACTCTGTAGAAGAAACATGTTGATGGCCCTTTTGTACAATATATGATATGCAACATAGTGCACATCCTATATTTTGTGCAATATACATTGTGCAATATGTTCATGTAAATTATACCTATTCGTAAACATGTAAATATATTCCTATTTAAAGTGCCATTTTTTTTCAGGTTTTGTTGGCTTAGAGATTAATGAAAGTGAATGTTATATAAATACAGTCAACGGTTTATAACATATTTGAATAATTTAAAATTAAATGGTAAAAGAAGAACTGTAGTGTATTTCAAGATAAAGAGTCATCTTTTAAAATAATTGTCTAACCCTATTCTCTTCAAGAACACTTTTTGGCTTTTCTTTTTGCTTCCACCATGATCCAAATAAGCCTGTTTTTCAGTTTCGTATAATTGTTTTTGTTCGTTTCACTTTCGGATTGTGGAGAGATCGGGTCTAGCATTTGGACACACGTCAACAGGTAGTTGTTTGGACCTGAACCATGAGCTTTCAAAGTACAGATGACACAGATGCTTTGAGCGATGGCAAGCATCTCATTGAAGCTATTGTTAGGACTTATCCCATCCAACAGACCTTAAATGAAAAACCCAAAGGCTGAGAAAACACAGTCTTGATTTAAGTTCCATTTATAGCCTTTTTAGCTGTGGGTAAATCCAATGAAAGGGTAGATTGGCTCTCGCCTCTTCTTTGTTTATTTGAAATCCATCTGTGATTTCCTCCCTGCTGTCTCAGATGATGTGGAGGAAGATGGAAACTCCTTAGAGATTATTAATAATGGAGGGCAGATGATTTATTTTGCATGTTTGGAAGTGCGATGGTACTTGAATTCAAAACTGTAGCGATTGCTGCGACTCTAGGAAAGCTCAGTCTCCACAAAAGTTGTGGACCTTAAAACACCCCGCGCAGTGAATAATGCACTGGGGCCTTTCAGTGGCAGTTGAACTAAAAGCAGAATTCAATGATGTCATGATCTATAATTGATGCCCAGATGGCACAGCTTGCCTAAGTGGGTCTGATTTCCATGAACCTTGGTGACAGCTACTGCAATGGACAAAACCAAAAACAGGAAGAGCTATCACCTCCCCCCTCTGGAGTGCACAGTGACAATTGCAGTCTTTCAGATCTGAGTGTCAGCCCTAATGTGTCTGTCTAGGGCTGAATTTCTATAGGTTTCAAATTGAAGCTTATTTTCATATCAAAATAACAAACGAGGTAAAGATATGTAACTATCAAATGCAGCAATGTTTAGTAAGAACACCATGAACTTATTCTTCTTGAAAATTCAAACTCAGTCTGAAATGAAATGTTTATAAATTATTTTCAAACACAACTTGATTTATATAACATAAAACAATACAAAGTAGTATCCACTGAATAAAACAAAGATTTGTTTAACAAAAATGCTAAAAAGATAAAACAATTTTAAAGCAATAATGAGGGTTAAAATAATCTCATCAGCGCAAGCGCCTGGAAAGATGAATGAGACCTTTTTGACATGCAGCACAGAACATCCCAGAGTTTAGCAGCAGAGACAGCAAAGTCTCTGTCTTCTCAGAGCTTTCACTTTGTTGTTGGGACCAAAAAAAATAAAACAACATATATGTACTGTATTATATTGTAATAAGAAATATAAAAAGAAAATGTTTTTTATTGGACTGTCGCTAATTAATGATTGTTGTTGTGGGGCTATATTAAGATTATTCAGTGCTAATCCCATCAGCCATTTGTTACCAGACCAAGTTTTTTTTTTTTCTAGAGGGACAATAATTTGTAAATCTCTTTATCTGTTTTGACATCCATGGGAACCATCTGGACCAGCATTTCTGCTGCAGTGCTCCTTCTACATTTTCTATGTTGGTCGATATTGGATGATTTAACATTCCTATGTGATTACAATATTGAAACGGTTTCCAATACACTTTGTCCTCAATTAGCAAGAGAACCTTCACCAGATTAATAAACCACACCACTTCACGTAATCAAAGTCATTACATATATAACGTGAGATGCATTTTAGGTTGGATATTGTTTTAGGACATACCTTGTTCTGATCATTATCAATAAAAAATTCTAGTCTGGAAGAAAAATTTCAATATTTGGTCTTGTAAAATAGTTTCCATTTTATTTAAGATCAATGCCTTCTTTTTATCCACAGCACGAGACACGAGATACATTGCTTGGTTTCAACATGGTGAACTACAGGGCCTGTAAGAACCTCTGGAAGTCTTGCGTTGAACATCACACATTCTTTCGCCTCGATCAACCTGTTCCCCTACAGAAAAACTTTTTTGCACATTATTTCAGTTTGGGCTCCAAGTTCCGTTACTGGTAAGTTTTTCTACCGTCTTTCAAATTAATTTACATATTAGGTGAAAGGAGGGTTGTTGAGATATATAATACACTAGTGATAACTGATATTTGATAGATCAAAAAGTGTGCAAGTCTTTGAACCCTTTTAACCATACCATAGTCTGCACCCAGAAGCAGAAGTTGACAGCTAAGCCCTGCGTTGCTGTCCGTTTTCCCCTGAAAGAATAACCCCAAATCTCTTTGAGTATACTTCGTGACCATAGTTCAAACTTAAAAATATATAATTTTTTTAAGATGATTTAATTAGTGTGGTAATTCAGACAGAGTTAACAATTTTTGTTTTTGTTTTAATGATCAAAGCAGATGCACAAATGTCAAAATCTGTCAGTATTAGTCTATTCAAAATATATCAAGATGTCAGTTTGTGTTTAAACATCACCCATGAATATTGAAACCTTTTCAATTTGCTTAACTATGCCATTCGTTTGCTTTTTTCCCTATACAATTCTTCTTTTCCCAACTCCCCAAAGTATGCATTTTTTGTTTTGGTGCACTAATGGAATCTACAAAAGAGTTGACCCTACATGACACCAGCAAATACTCTAGTAAATCCCTGGGTATTAACTCGTGAAAAATGAACAATTTTCTTTTACCCAGTTTTAGATAAAAGAAGAGAGTTTTATCAATATTTTATGGTATTCCTCTTCTCTGTATTTTTAAGTATTCTTTGCTATTCACCACAGTGTGGAAAAGACTTTTTGATCTCATGTAGTTTGAAGCAGTCAGATAAAAGCACTGAATGTTATTATAGTATGAAAATATTGCTTAAATCCTGACAAACAATGATCGTTCCTTCACAGCGGGAGGACTGAAGTTCAATCTGTTCAGTATGGAAAGGAGAAGGGAATCAAGGATAGAGTGTTTGCAAGGTAAGTTTGCATGTGCTGTATTTATACGCTGCTAGGATTTTGTAGTATTCATTTGCATATTAATTTCTTCTGAAAGTGTTTTTTTTCCTTTGTGCATGTGAGAATTTTCTTTAGAAATAAACCAGCAGCTGGTGAGGAGGAGTGACTTAAAATGTTAACTAAAGCAGTAACTCAACATGCCATAAGGTGCTGGGTTCCACGTCTCTCTCAATTTAAGAATTTCAGTTGGTGATCAGCATCTTGCCAACACCCCCGCTTAGATATTTTAGGTCACAGAATGCACTAGTGTGTGCCAATTGTACAGTTGGATGACATCAATTGTTCTGTAAAATGTATTACATATTGTAATCTCAAATAAAGCTGTCATAATCCTAAAGGACTTTAAAATGAAATCGGATAGATTCAGCATTTATTAGTGATTTGTAGTGTCTTGTGCTTGAGGGTAGGTTTATCTCAGTATGTTAACCTTTAGTGTTACGGCCTTTTTTAGGGAGAAAAATCATTCAAACAGATTTCCATCAACCACCTAATGAACATCAAAAGACATCATTCATATTCGAGATCGATGTTATTATTAGAGATTTGTTGGGTCAGTTGTGAACCAAAATAAGGCATTTTTTTCATACTCAGGGATTTAAACAACAATACGATAAATTAAAGACAGACACACTCGCGCACACACACACACACACAAGAGCATTATTTGAACAAAATTATAGTAAAAGTGTGGATGCTTAACGTTAAAGTCAAGCTGATAAAAACACCATAAATTGACTTTATGAGCCTCGTATTTGTGCCTTCCCCGGATCGCATGCTCGTTTTACTGTCTGCACTGACCTCAGTCTCGCTCCTCGGAGAATTCATGACCTCCCTGCTCCCTTACCGTGGGCCATAATAGACATAACGTGAATTAACAATTTAACTGGTATGAAATTCCCATATTTTTAAGTAAGTGTTACCAAAGAACGTTTGCAGTAATGTCACCGTTACCCAGTTAAGTTAGCATTTAGCTAAAAACCAGGAAAGAGAAGAACCCAGCGGAAAAATCATTTTTTAAAATAGCAATAATCGCATGTGAACTACTCTATTTAGTGTCATGCAGTTTTTTTTTATTTTTATTTTTTATTGAAAACAAAACAATATTACCTACCTATTTTTCTTCCAAACACAATTTTCTCCCGCTAGTCCTCGTTCGTCTCACAGGAATTCAGCTGAAGATGTCGAGGTGGGAGTGCTTTCAACTGTCACTTTTACTGTAACCCAGTTTATATTCTAAAAGTATAACCCAGCGGGTGGGTTAAAAAAATAACCCAGTGGGTTGGGTTACATGAAATAACCCAGTGCTTGGGTTAGACATGTCAAACCCAAGAAAATGACCCAACATGCTCAACCTAGCAGCTGTGTTAAAAAAATAACCCAGCAATTTTAAGATTGCAAGTGTGCTTTGAAAACATCTTCTGTGAATGGCAAATCAGATGTTCTATGATGCAAGTTAAAGGGCAAACAATCTACCTCAGTACTGGCATGTATTGTTAGAATAACTTGGTGTACAGAACAGAAGATTCACTGTTCACAAACATTTCAATTTATTTCACAATCAAAGCTACAGCTCTTTCCACCATTCATTTCACAGTATGAGATAATAGCTAAAGCTTGGAAGTGGCATGAGAACATCACGACTAAACAGAAAATTAGAAAATCGTTGTATATGTAAGGACCATATGAAAGGGAAAATGCTAAAAAAAAAAGTCTCATGAGAACATTAGGTTCACTACATTAGAATGTGATTTGAAATTCAGTAGTTTGCTTGAATTTGCTAAAATAGCTTAAAAAGGTAAATGGTCATTCTTACATCAATGGCTAACAGAGTTGACATTAACACTCATCACAATGTTTTTTATCTCTTAGATCTCCCAGCAAGCCACTAGGCAAAAAGGCACTGGATGTGCTGGACTGGGAAACTGTGAGCAGGAACTCACTGTCTGAAGAAAAGCTGGAGACACGGAGCTTACCACCTCGCTCTCCTCCTGGGACACCCAATCAGTGAGTGTATTTTGATTTATATTTGAAACAATATTGGAATTTATTACTGTGCGGCTCACATAATTGTTGTCTATTCAATTTAAAAACAAAGAAAGAAAAAAGTTATCAACTGTTTTTGTTAGAGGTTTTCTAACATTTTGAATTGACTTTCAAGGTAATTCAGGATGTTTCTAGGTCAAATGTACTCTGAACGTCTTGTCGTAAGCTATTTACATTTTTAATATTCCATAATAAGACTGAGAGGAACAGATTTGAACACATTTTATTTGAAACCTAAACCATATAGTGTATTGAAATCTTTTTAAAGCATGCTTTTGGTTCTGTTTAACGCTTGCTTTTCTAAAAATAATAATCTAATTTATCTTTAACTCGAGCAACCCTACTTGTTTTGTGAGCAGCAGGAACTCTCTACTTGTGCATGATGGTCCCCGGCTACGGCCCTCTTCCATGGGTCACCTGGTGGAGCACGTCATCCATGCCTCCCCTAGCCTTCCTGTTTTCTCCAATAACAAATCCGCTTTCTCAACACAAGCCAACAGCATCAGCCTGGAGTCTACGTCGTAAGTTCTTCCTCTCAACAAAAGTGTATTTGGTAACTATATAACCACCAGTCAGATACGTTTTCAAGGATAAATGCTGGATGTAAACTCTCAGTCCAGAAACTATTCTTGAAATTATTGGGGTGTACATGACTGGTACAAACATGTTTTTTTTTTAATAAAAGTATTTAGTTAAAAAGAATGCTTTTAAAGAGAACTTATTATGCACTTTACATGATGAGATTGTAATATTATGGGTCTCATAAAAGTACCAAGTTAAGTTTAAGTTCAAAATACAATTCAGATCCGTTCTAATGTTTTAAGATTTCTAATTCTGGGTGTCTGTGTGTGTGTGTTTTTCCATGTGTATTCGACAGACACACTTGCAACTATCATTGTACCTTTTTCCAGAATACATACTGGGTGTTTTGCTGTTAGAAAATGAAGTTACAATACTTACTTTGTTGTTTGAAGCAGAACATTTTATGTGGAATTATACAAGTGGGTGCTTCTGCAAAAACATATAAACTTAGAGTTTATGAGAAGCTGGTTTGCTGATTTATATGCGTTTGCACTAATATAAATGTTGCAATAACTTAATTTATTTTGTGCATGTAATTCACATTATTTGAGGATTTCTTTGACTACCATGGGTGTTGGAAGGTCAATCGTTAGATGGGGGAGTGTGATAGCACTATGTCTTGTGTTGGTGTGTGATAGCGTCATATGCTACTTGGTCACAAATGGCACAGAACTTTGGATGCATTTTACTTATACAAAGTTTACAAAAAAACATTTAGTACTCACATTTTCCTAACCTTACTTTACATAATAGGAGCCCTTTAACACTGAAGCAACAAAGATTTATCGATCATTACAACACAATCACTTTTAAGAGATTCTGTACATTGTTATTTTTTTTTTTTATTTGCATACATTAAGCTTTTACCTCAGTGTCACTCAGATTTATAGAACCATTAAATCAAGTCAGGTATTCTAAACTACTATTTGCTGAAGGCATTTTCTTTTAGTGTAAAAGACAGAAGTCTGTTCCTCAAATGGTAAAAGGGGTTTTACTATACCAAAACCATCTTTTATTGGCTGTTTATTTGCTCTTTGCCTTCTAATCACAGCTACCACCCTCTGTCTGCGGCCTTAAATGCTCTGAATGGAAACTAAACACACGCTGCACACCTATAAAATGTGTTTACCGCTCTCGTAGCACTGCTTCCAGAGCTTTGGATTTTAACAGGGCATGGTAAACATGTCAAGTCCTTTGTAATGCTTTTCAAAAGGTGTCATATTATGCCCATGTTAGCATAGGGGGTAGGTGGGGGCATTGATGGATGACATTACAAAAAGAGAGACTGGTGTTTCTCACAAAAACTTGTAGGTTTTTAAATTTGTAATAGTGTTTGTTTCATTACTGTAAATCTGCCCTGATAATAAATCAGGGTTTCCATGTGGTATTTTTTAGTTTTTAATAAAACAAAATTATAGACTTCAAAAAGTCTTAAATAATTTTTTGACCAGTCAAATTTTTATATGTGTTTTTGTTGTTACTTGGGGATTGCCAGAGATTAAGAAAATGCTTCAAAAGGATTGGTTAGGGTTTTTGGCTTAGTTGCCGAATGCATAATTGCTCAAAACCTTAAAAGTGATGTTTAGTGTTGCCAGAGTTTGAAAAAAAAAAACTTCTGTAAATCCTCAAAAACATAAAGGTGACGTTTAGACTGCCATAGCTCATATACACTTAAAATGATGTTTAGGGTTGACAGAATTTAAGAAAATGCTTATAAACTTGAAAATGCTCAAATTCTTAAAAGTGGTTGTTAGGGTTGCCAGATATTGACATGATACTCTTAAAAGTAAATGTAATTTTAATGGTTGCCAGATATTAAGGAAACGCGCATAAATGCACAAAAGCATACTACAAATTTTTGGGGTTGCCCGAGATTGAGAAAATTATCCTAAATGCTAAAAAAGTGTAAAAAAAAAACACTGCAAGAGTTGCCACAATTCAACATTCAACTTTGTAAAAGGCATGGTTAGGGTTGCTAGAGTTTGAGAAAATCTTTAAAAATGCTCAAAACATAAGTGATTGTTAGGGTTTCAAATTTGAAATATCTTATATTATATTTGATGTTATGATATGTATTCTTAACGGTCTTCAAAAGTCTTAATTTTAACTTTTTGAGATGTCTATTTTCTTCTGTTTTAATGCCAGAATAGATTTTAATTCAAGTCATTTCCAAGTTGTGACATTTTAGAAAAAGTTGTTTTAAACATTTTGCCTCATTTTAGTATCAAAAGAACATTAACTTATTTTGCCATGCAATTAGCTACTGAAAATGGCATGGCATTATAAATAGGAATTTAGTTTTCTCTACAGGTGTGTTCTTATCAGGAGGTATATTCAATATATTATATGCTAATTACACAGGATGTATCTATTATATATTGCTTACAGGAACTATTTAGTCACATCCTCTTTACCATCCTGCACTCCTACACAAAACTTCCTTGTAAACAACCCCCCACCCACACACACACTCACAAACTGCTTTTTGTCACCATTTCAAAAATTTCTATATCTAACTGTTGTATTCAAACGTAGGACCAAGACTGAATTTGTCTACAAAGCTTGGTTGTATTTTCATTGTGCCCTTCAGCTTTTTGTGTATAACCAGAAACTAGTTGTATATGTGCCCTGCACAGCTTCAGAGCGTGGGGTTGGTGTGTTCAGTTTGGGTCAGAACAGTCGTTTTTCTGCCTCCCTGCTGGGCTGCAAACACTGCTAGAAATGCACACAAAAGCCAAATGAGGTCAGTGGGAGGTGACACGCAAGTGCAGACGCACACACATCTACATCACAAATCTAAACACACTCTCGCATTCTTGTGACCCCCCATGGGGTGGTGTTCATTGGAGGTGTGCAGTCAAGTGTGAAAACTAAACAAAATGTGTTGCATAATTCAGTGGGTCAGTGAATTATCACTGTATAATGTGTTCAGCTCAACTGAATGAAATCGCTTGAGATGAAATGTGATTAGCTGGTAACTAGTGGAAGCACAAATATACAATATGTATTTACCCAATATAGTTTAGGAAATCTACCTGTTTGTCAAAATAATTTATGGATGAACTTATGATCAAAAGAACTGAATAAATGACTCAACCTTTTGTTGAAAAATGTTTGTTCATTTGTAGTATTTCTACTTTTGTCTGTGGTAAAAACAACTATAGTGGTGGTTTCTTGTAAAAATAGATTTTTTTGCCTTGTCAGCAAGGTCCCATTCACAAGGGGCTTCTAGGGTGCTCTAAAGAGTGGGATTTAGTTTAGTTTCTCCTGATAGAAGCGATACATCAACATTGAATATGAAATATATTTTCATTATATTTAACAGTTCACCGGAATGTGATGCGGGCCCACCACCTGCTCTGCCTCCAAAACAGTCCCGGAAGAACTTGAGCCAGCTTATAATGTCCCATTCCCAGCAGGACTTGGACAACCATATAAACGAAATGTACGATGTCCCCACTGCAACTGACAAAGCAATGGTAAGAATATCTATTGCAGGACTTTGTCTGTGTGACTGTGGGAGTGTGTGCAAGACGAATTTAATAGTTGTGCCCCACCCTTCTGCATGCACCAGTGATGTGTTTCCATTGTAATGTTTTTGGTTTAGAGGCTGCTTTATTTTCAGTGCTTTGCAGACAGATAATCATATAATGTTTTTTTTTTGTTCTTTGGAAGGGCGAAAGTTATCTTTTGTATTTACTCCACAAAAAAAATAAATAAATGTAATAAAAATGTAAATGACAAAAAAATCGAAAGTTGATAGAAAGATTATTATTAATTAAAATGGAAATTTGTGAAAGACATTTGACTTGTGAGAACAATCAGTTTATTAGTTGTAGTCTTGCTCACCATGGTTTACTTCTTCTGAAAAAGAATTTCATACTGACCATCAGTAATCACCAATGATGCCAAGTCATCCATCATTTTCAAACAAAGAAAACAAGTTTGAATGGCTTTAAGCATAACTGCTGCAAATGAGAACATAATTGTAGTGCTGTGAACTGTAATGAGTTGGTCTAGACTGAAATATAAACATTGACTTATTTTACCGTTCTCTCCTGATCAGCCCAATGGAGTCGTTCCTCATGACAATCTTGTTCAAATCAAGATGAAACCAGATGAAAATGGGAGATTTGGCTTCAACGTGAAGGTAAACCGCTCACATTGTCTCAGAACGATGATTCAAGTTATGCAACTGACTTTTAAGTCAACTTTCTTGTTTCTTTCAGGGTGGTTCAGATCAGAAAATGCCCATTATAGTGTCTCGAGTGGCTCCTGGAACATCGGTATGTTTGATCAAATATACGCTGCAGTGTTCTACTTTTTGGCCACAGTGGATTAAAGCAGTAGACCAAAAAGATGGAAGAGTGACCCCTACAGGATTAGAATCAAGTGTTCTTTGTGTTATTGATGCGTAGATTTCTTTTCCAAATTCATTTCTGTAATTATATGAAAAGTTGTTCATTAAAATGCTGTTTATTTCCGGTCTAGGCTGATTTATGCGTGCCCCGGCTGAATGAGGGCGATCAGGTTGTGCTGATTAACGGTCGAGATATTGCGGAGCACACTCATGATCAGGTGGTGATGTTCATCAAGGCCAGCTGCGAGAGCCATTCTGCTGAGCTTATGCTGTTGGTGCGACCCAACGGTGAGCACTTGCATCGTTAAAACACTTTTTTTTCAGGTAGTGTTAATGTGTAGACTTTTCTGGCTTTTATTGAGGAAGAAACATGTTAAGGCTGTATTCCATTTTACTCTAACCCTTAGTGATGAACCCTTTTCCTTTCCTTTCTCAAAGAGTGCTGAGGGGGAGGGCTGAAAATTGTATGAGTTGGGACACCACAGTGAAATCGTTTAAAAATAACATGCCTATAAACATGTCATACATGAGTCTACTGTGTAACGTTGTAATGTTAATAGTCTACGATCACAAATTATTCATTTAAAAGTAGCTATTATTTATGTAGTTATTGGCTTTATTTTTTTTCTTGTATAATGTATATAATGTTATTATATAATATTGTATAATGTTACTGTTATATGTCAAACATTCAAAGTTTTTTATTTTATTTTAAATTGTATTACTATATATGTACTTATGATATGAAAACATATTTTTGTAATAAATACATTTGTATTATTATTTAAAATGAAATTATTTAAATGTGTGGCTCTCTTTCCACGCATTGTTAGACATCTTGACAATCCTTTTTCTTAATCGTGTGTTGCTTGCTGAGAAATCCTGTAACTGCCGGTTCGACTACACTTCGGCTGTATTAGTATACATTCTGGAGCTGCACAATTAATCTTTAAAAGATTGCAATCTCATTTCCACCCCCTCACAATCTTAATCCAGCATTTATATGATTCAGCCAAACTCGTCTGATCTCTTGATGATAGGCAACCCGTCACAGCAGACGTGATTATGCCTGACGTGTGGCTATGAGCTGTTTTGTGCAGCACCAGTCACATGTGCCTGTTATCTGCATTAGAAGAGTGGTTGTGAGTCAGGCGGCAGTCAAATTAAAAACTAACAAAGTAAACAGAGAGAATGAGTAAGGCAGCACAATGTGCAAGTAAGTCTTTTAACAACCCGCCTATTTTAGTGAAGATCTTAAAGTGTGGGTTTATTCGAGTTCAAACCAGATGATGATATTCAGCAAACCATATAATGCATGGAATGTTGAGCAATTGTTTCTGCCCAATGGGGAACACCACAAGTTTATTTAATCATCTGAAACGTATCATATACAACAGTATGACATTGTACGGAAAAAAAGCCCCTCAATCTCAAAGTACCCGCAGCCAGACAAAGCAAATGTCAACTCAAGCAGCTTTATTCAATGTAATAACGTGTTCAACAACCTCCCTCAGGCACAAAGAAATAACGAACACAAACGCGTTTTACCTGGCTTAAGATAGCGATCCCGTGAACACTGTTGCAAAAAAGCAGTTTAAAAAAATGTGTGCTTTCTAGTAATTTTTTTTTCCACACGCCTCAATCTCTGCTCTGTACAAGCGTCATGAAACAGTTGAGACCGAATTGAGAGACAAACCCAATTTTGCAGCAGCTTAAGATTTATGGATCCGCATAGCAATGAAGCCATACATGATGGGCTAGTATTTCTAACTAAGAACCTTATAATACCTATAATACCTTAGTATGTGTTGAATCTGAGAGGAACACAAATGTCATTACACATTTTTTTCAGTATGTTTCTTTACATTTAAAGCAAAGAGTATTATGTCTTCTTTTATTGCTACTTGTTTGATTTGTGCAGCTCTAATAGATCCCTTCACTAAAGCCCTTCATTTTGGTTCAAAGGAGAATTGGGACACTTCTTCCCCTCCTGTGAATACGCAAAATGGAGGGTTAGGGGAAGGGCCAACGGAGAGAAATTGAGTGAAGCCTAAGTCTTGTACAAATTGACGAGTGCCCATGAACTTCAACTGTCTCTTACTATGTAGCCATCTATGATGTAGTTGAGGAGAAATTGGAGACGGAGCCAGATTTTCAGTACATCCCAGAGAAGTCCCCATCAGACCCATCCGAGCTGGACAGGGACACCTGGAGAGACTCCATGCAGCAGTTAAAGGAAGCACTCAACACTGCTGCTTTACTGGCCCAGTTTGATGTGAGTTGAGTCTCTAGTCTGTGAATACATCCAGTTTTTGATTGGCAAACATATTTATACCTCCTGGGGAAACCAACGCTAATAGCCAGTTGTTCTGTTAATTGCTCTTTATAGTCCTCTGATATGACATATATACAGGATGTGATCATTTCAGATGAAACTTTCTATTGCGGCCAGTGTTGTATTAGCAGCTCTTATTCCCCCTAACATCAGTATCAGCTGAATCTAATTTTCTAAGTGAAGGCTTGGGTGAAAATGCTATTAATTTTATTGGAGTAAAATTTTGTCAGTTTATTAACATTTCATACATTGTTTGTTTTCCAGACTTCTTGTTGATTAGAGAATATTTATTATTAATATATTTGTTTTTACATTTAATTTCATAATCTTTCTTTAAGCTTTTGTCTTACCAGTCGTTGATCTTGTTTTTTTAACCCACACAAACCTAGGTCTTCCTGAGATCAGATGATGTTTTAGGAACAGACATTGGTGCTTACTTGGTTTTTAATAATAATAATAATAATAGTAAGAAAAATGTGTAGAAAACCCTTATATAGTTATTAAATTATATCTTACATAAATTTGGAAGTCTTTGTTGCAGTTCTATTTAATATTTATAATAGGGCTTTTGAGATGTGTTTTCACTCAGACTGGAGTACATTTCTGAAGTTTCTGCAAAACCTGAGCACTAAAAAACTATTTTGCTAACTTCTTAAAAAAAACTGAGCACCACAAGCAACTTTAACTTCCACTCAGAGGAGGAAGGTCAGCACTACACCAACCTAATGCCTAGTTCAGACTATAGCCAAAAACGAGCCAATTTTTCCCCATATGTGACCTTAAGAAGATATTTTCAGAACAGTCTGAACAGCTCAATTGAAATTATTTAAAAATCTGACCCAGGTCACTTTTCATATGAGGTGCTAAATCTTATACATATAAGATGTTTTGTCATGCAACCTCAGTCTTAACAGCCAGGTTGAATAGTAGTGACAGACATTGCGTTTCTGGGTGTGGAAGGGCATATGATTAAAAAAAAAGTTAAACAGCAATCATGGTTGACGATAAACTAATAAATATATAAATATATCTTTTTTGTCTTCCTCTTGATATGATTCTTGATTGTCTGGAGGTTTTTTTTAAAACTTCATAGAATAAAGCATTTAATCTTTAAACAATATAAAAAATAAATAAATAAATAAATAAAAAAATATATAATAAAAAGAAAAAAAGAAGACGTTAATGCAGAGAACTGAACTTACATTTTTGTTTTCTGTCTTTTTTCAGCAATTGTATCGAAAAAGACCTGGGATGACAATGTCATGTGCCAAATTACCTCAGAATATTCCCAAAAACCGCTACAGAGACATCTCACCATGTGAGTATTACTTGCCTTCTCTCCTTTGTTTTAACAACCCAGTAAAGTAAACCAACAATGCATTGGTTAATGCTGGTTTGTTATCAGATGATGCAACGCGAGTCATCCTGAAAGGCACAGATGACTACATCAATGCAAATTACATCAATGTGAGTTACTGGGGATTATTTTAAGAAACTCTAAAGTGATAATTAATATCTTGTCATTGTGCAATCCGTCTTCTTCTCAGATGGAAATCCCAGCCTGCAGTCTCATAAACCGCTATATCGCCTGTCAAGGGCCACTGCCCAACACGTGCACAGATTTCTGGCAGATGACGTGGGAGCAGGGCTCCTCTCTGATAGTAATGCTTACTACTCAGGTCGAGCGAGGACGCGTACGTAGACCTCTAGATCTTTGACATTAAATCAGTAAAGTTATTTCAGCTTTTGTAATTTCTAGCTTAATTTTGTCTTCTGCAGGTGAAGTGCCATCAGTACTGGCCAAATCTCTCAGGTAGTGCTACATACGGGGACTTTCAGGTTTCCTGCCAGACTGAAGAAGGAAACTCTGCTTTCTTGGTTCGAGATATGACGCTTACTCATATTGAGGTGATTATAAAATTTATTTCAGTGAGTAGCACTTCTATTGGGGGACTTCACAGCTATGTGGAAACAACATTTTACAGTTGCACAGAAATCTGTCTGGTAATTTTCAATTGATTCTAGTCTAAAGGGTAGTAATCCAGGTTCTTAGAAAACCATTACACTTACACTAATGGGAAGGTTAATGAGAATTTCTAAAAGAAAAGAAACTAGACAGCATTTGATGTACATTTAGAATTATGTTACTTTTTATTAATATTTTGTTATTAATAAAAGATGGCTGTTTTATTTCGACACTTAAACATTCTGTAGAACTCAGAATGGACTGATTATGTAGTTTGGACAAGATGAGGACAAGTGATGTATCGTTAATTTATTTTTACACCAAAAATGCATGGTTTTGAAAATTCTAATTTATTTAGAAGTCACTGGATTGGATATTTCGGTTTCTGTTGTGCAGATATTACATTTTAGAGGTGCGAATGATGCATTTTTTTTATTCTTGAACTTAATCAGCCAGATATCTCAGGGTAAAATGACAGATCTCGAAGGGTGAATTCATGTAAATATATGTAAACATATTTTTAGAGGTTTATATAAAATGTGTATCTATTTATATATTTTTAAAAACGCAATACAATTATCATTGTATTTTGTGCACTTTCTACTGAAGTGTAAGCAAATGACTTTATGAAAGTTATACAAAGTAAAACATAGAAATTATTCAATTACTGTTAGTGGCCACAATGGGAGTCCCCTAAGGGTCCAAGACTTGGTTTGTCATCACTTTTTTTGGATTTCTTGTACAATATCCAATTAGAATTGAATAATTTTTTGGGTTGTGAAAATGTATAAATGTAAAATAAAATTGGAATCATGGAATAAATCCCAACATAATTCTAACTAGTTGAAACTGTCTTGTAGAGTGAGGAAAGCAGAGACTTGATCCAAATCCAATACCTGGCGTGGCCTGACCATGGTGTACCAGATGATTCCACGGACTTCCTGGATTTTGTGGCTCTGGTGCGGAGTAAACGAATAGGGAAAGACGAGCCTGTCATTGTCCACTGCAGGTCTGTGAACATCTCTTTTTAGTTCCTGAATCCAAATGAGTGACACACACATTTTTCATCGTTTTTTTCTCCCCTTTGTTCTAGTGCTGGGATTGGTAGAACAGGAGTCCTCATCACTATGGAGACAGCCTTGTGTCTGATGGAGTGCAGTCAGCCGGTGTATCCACTTGACATAGTGAGAACCATGAGGGATCAAAGGGCCATGATGATTCAGACACCCGTAAGTAAAATCCAGCCTTAGTGTGTTTTTGTCATAGAGCTCTTGTCATCAGTGTATGTCATGCCATCTATGTTGAGTTGATATGATTTTTTAAGCCTTAATTTAGTTTTTGTGAAAGGAACATTTCCAAATATCTTATTACAAGTATTTATTGGAGATAAATTAAATATTGAAAATACTTGCTTTTTGCTTTTTTTATATAAAGTAGTGATATTGATGAACGTTCCAAATGCAAGGCAATCTCTGATGACTTAAAGGTTAAGTGATTCACATTTTAACCAATAAAGTTTCATATTCAAGTTTGAGGGCAGAACATTACAATAGTCCATTCTGGAGGTCATAAAAACACAAACTAATTCTTCTGCATCTGCAATAGACAGCTGTTGGCAATGTTCCCAAGGTGAAAGCTGTTACCTAAGAAAAGGTGAAAAGGGAGAACATTTTTACTTTCAACTCTGTGAGTTGTTGTGGGATGTTGTGAAACTTTTCAGTTGATGAATAAAAAGTTTTTTGTGTTTGTGTTTTCGGGATTTGCCACGTAATGGCCTATAGTGCATAATCCTTACATAGTCACATTGACAGGTCAGCTACACAGCCATTTTAATGCTGTTTATATTAAATAACTTGTAAATATTGTACACAAGAGCTTAAAATGTGGATGTTTTCCAAACTGAGGCCAAGCTACTTTATGGTTTGGACAATGAAACATGGATTGGACTCATGTACCATGAGAACCATTTAAAGATAAAGTTAAACAAATGAATAAAAATATATATTTTTGGTGTGCAATAAGAGAGAAAACACAGGCAAGAAAATTGAGCCAAATTTCTATTTTCAATTTTGATTTCAGAATCATAAGTTGAATGAAAACAACGAATATGGACCTCAAATATATCATGCACTTGAAAATATGCTAAATAAACAACAAAAAAATCTATGTGAAGAACCAATCCACTGCTTCTTTCAGTGCATAATTCTATGGATTTAAATTCTTCTCATCCATATTTCATTCAATGCTTCTTCTCAAACAAACTATTTATTTTGGTTTCTTTCATGGCAGCTATATACACAACCCCCATACACTCTTGCTGAAATCCTGTCAATGAATTCTTCTAGCTCTCACTGTGTGACATCCTGTAGTCACACTTGGTTGCCCATGCATCTACCTTTAACCACATTTCCACTTTGTCTTCTGCCTTCAGAGCCAGTTCAAGTTTGTATGTGAGGCCATTGTGAAAGTGTACGAGGAGGACCTGGTGAAGCCACTCAAGTCTGCGCTTCATGAATCCAAGCCAGCTTTTCCTGAAAGTGTTTCTGAAGATCCTTGATGAGGATGTCCTCTGCTCAAGAGCGATGGAGACAGGAACACCGGAGAGAAACTAAGCACTGCTGCACTTTATCCTGGCACAGAGACTCTATGTCAGACTTTAATGAGAGGAGAAGAAAATGTGCTTAAATAGGTACTTGTTGAACCAGAGTGTTCAGGGTTTTAAGACTTCTACATGTTAAGAATGAATATAGCAGAGAATTGCTGGTGCCATATGGAAGTGTGTGTGAGGGCAGGCCCGTGAATGAGTGAAAGTGTCTTTTCTATGTGCTCAGCGATTATTTGGAAACCACACTCATAAACCGGATCACACCCTGACTTGTGCTGCAGATCAACATTCTTATTTTTTGTTAGGAGTATTTATTTTGATTGATGTGGAACTATTTAACTCATCAATCTGGTATTTTTCATATTGATTCCGGAACAGTTTATTTATTGGTTCAACTACAAAGCTGATAAAACCATTTGCTTTTCTGACATTTAACCAAGAAAATAGACTTTAATTATCAATAATTTCTCTTATCAGTTATATCTCATCCAGATTGTAAAATATTTGAGTTGTGTAGTGATTTACTCACTTAGTAGTCTGTGATGTCCTTTTGGCCAGCCACGATCATTTCCGTTCTGTGGAAGTTAACGAAGTCAAAGTGTGTAGGTTTAATTACTGGAAAAATCGCTTCATTATTCCATTTAAGGTGTTTCTTACAAAAGGCTGAAATGTTAAACTCACCAGAGTTTTAGTAATGGAATATGTTTTCAAATATTACCCAGAGACAAAAAGAATCTCTACTACTGTTTAGATCTAGGTTTTGAATAAAAGCTGTAGTTCCCCCTCTGATAAAATTATATGTTGCAAATAAGACCAGCTTTTTAAACTCTTTAATATGAACTTGACGCTTCTCTGTGACTGTAGTGTTAGAGTTCAGAGTTGAACTGTTTATTTCATAAAGCAGATTGGAGACTGTCCCACCATCATTTGCAGGCTGAGAGAGTGCATCCATTATGCTTGGTGTTGTGAAATAACTGTGTTGTTTTAGTAAAGTTAGCATGAATGTGATGACCAAACATGTTTGAGCCTGGCTCAACACACTGCAAGCTGTGTCCGGGTCTTTCATTTGATTTTTTTTTTTTTTTAAGTTTAGATTAGTTGACTCAATCCTAGTTTTGCAACAGATTTTATGAAATCTTTGAGCGATGAGAGATTTTTTGACAAATTTACATTGGCTTTTACTGCTAAACCGGTGCTTTTTGAAAACTTCTTGATTAAAAAGTTCTCAAAATGGAAATGTATTAATAACTGTAGTGTTTGAAAGGTACTTTTACAGTAAATTATTTAGTCATGTTTTGTGATCACACTTGCTGGAGAATCTTGGTTTTAGGACCAAATCGTATGCTCAACAGGTTACAGGTTTTACCAAAAGACTTTAAAACCAGGACAATGACAAGCAACTTGGGAGTAATGACACGCCTCCTGCCTTGTGGGAAAAACAGCACTTTTTTCAACAAATGTACAACTGTAGACTGGTGTTAATGTTTTACTTGCTGCAATTAAGAAGGTCAAGTTGTGCCGCTTGTCCATTTTTATGAAAATTTAAAGTGTACATACAATGTTGTATATTAAAAGAAAATCTTTAAAATAAAATAAGCAGATTGATCTGGATTGTTTAGTGTGTTTTTTTTTTTGTTTGTTTTATTCTTTGACTCGTCTTTGTGTTGGGAATAGTTCAGAATTCACAGGTTTTTGTTAACCAGTTGGTGGTGCTGTTGAAAAATAAACTGAATACCTATTTAAGCACCTGTCTACAGTTAATGTGTTAGTTGAGGGAGAGGAGACTCTTAACGTTATATTTAGTTTATGGACTTTTTTTATTTCATTACCGTTTATTTCTTTATTGAATTTTTTTAATTAAATTGTTAGTACTTTAATCTTTAGCTGGTAAAAAAGTTTTTCCAGTACATTAATGACTATATATTTTTAAAATGCCGTTTAAATTAACCAAACACTAAAAAACAAGACATTTATTTGAAAGCTAATTGTACAGAATGTGAGAATATTAAGCTAGATTATTTGATAAATCTCTGTAGAAGTATACTGTTAAACCTAAAAACCAAGCTTAAGTAAGGTTGCAAAAAAAGTTTCAATTGTTTCATTCCTTTAAAACATTGACTTCATGTTACAAGTATTTTAATTACCTCACACCGGCCCTTTAAATGTAAATCCACTTTTAGGGATTTGTGTGACGTCATTTCCTGAGGAAAATCAGCCTCTCCACTATCTTTCTCACTAGCGCGAGAGACTCTTGCCGTTATCTCAGGCATAAAAAGTGCCGCTTTAGCCTTTCCGCGGCTGTAAAGATGGCTATTTCGTAGCTTAAAGGGATTTTCTAATAAACGCTGATGCTCGAGGGGCGTTTCGCCAGCGGAATACTCATCAGTCTGCAGTAAGTATCGCTTTTGTCTGGATTGAGGATCAACAAGTGGATTCTCAGGGAGCGCGCGGAGTTGGACGCGACACTTCAGAACTAACGTTATATTATTCACACTTGTGTATTCGTTTTGAATGAGATAATCAAATTTCTGTACAAGAAATGCATACACTTTTGAAACATTGTATGGCGCAGTTTTTACTGGAGCAAACAGGTGTCAGAGGTGTCTGCGCGTGATCGGTTGTTCTGCTAACGTTATCGTTGAGCTAAACAAGGCACAGTTTAGTATCTTCGTTAAGCTAGCTGTTGATTACATGGTGCTTTTGGTCACAAAATAAAAGCCTTTATCTGAAAACAATGGGCGCCAGAAGGTTATCAAACAACTCAGTGCAGTACACAATGTAAAAGTGGAAGAAATGTTTGGTTTAACGTTAACTCCAATTTTGTCTTTAATTAAATTCAGGTGGTTATAAAAAAAAACATTGAAATTAAACTGCTTTTGTATTCTTAGCATGGTGGCAACACCTTTTTTGTTTTTAATTGTAGTCTATTTAAACAGAACCTAGGTGCCAGACATGGTTCTATTGTCATCTGACCATAGACTCAGGTAAAGATGTGAATATTATAGTCTTTCTTCCAGATCGGCTTAATAGAACTTCCTGAAGATGCTGAGCTTCCTGCGCCGGACCCTTGGTCGGAGGTCCATCCGAAAACATGCTGAGAAAGCTCGACTCAGGGAAGCACAGAGAGCCTCGACACACATCCCTGCTGCTGGAGAAGCAAAGTCCATCATCACCTGCCGTGTGTCCTTGTTAGATGGCACAGATGTCAGTGTTGAGTTGCCGGTGAGTTCATGCTTGTTCTTGTTGATCTGTTTTTGCTTGATTCTTCTGACCTTCTGGTTGCTCAAAGACCTCCTAGACGGGAGCTTCCTCTAGCGTACAGAGTCCCATCGATACTCCACGAGGGCAGAGAGAATGCCCTGCTTTGTTTTCTTATTACATAATTCTAGGAGTACGCTGAAACTAGTTAGTCAGCTCATGCTTATGGAACTTCACTTGTACGTAAACACCAGGCTTTATTCCATGTTTATATTACCATAAAGGAGCAGTATGTAAGAAATTGTCCACAAGTTGTGATAAAACAACTCTTAAATGTTAAGGATGTTCGTGAATCTTTTTCAGTTCAATTAGGGACCTATGGATTGTGCACTTGAATTGGCTGCAGAGTTGTGTTTTTTTTCTGGTTTTGAGGGAGAAGAGCTTCTCTCTTCAACACTAGATGCATCAGAGAAATGAATGGAAACTAGGATGCTTTATACATTTTAGAAAAACTCTGTATTCTGTGATTTATTAAACATAATTTCTTTGAGAGAGACTATAAAGTTAAAACAATAATGAAAAAACATAATTATCCACAGCATGCTGCAAACCTCCTCGCCGTTTAGTTTCACCACGGATATTTGGACAAGACTTGTTTTATTAAAAATATTTTGAATGTTATTTACAGTTCAGCTCTAGTATAGAGTGCTCAAATATTGATTCGAAGTGCTATAACAAGGGCATAACATGGGACATTTAACTTCAAAACCTTTCATTATATCCTTTAAAATAATATTATGTTCAACCTTTGGATCAGTTTTATTAATCTAACCAGACGCCAGCTTCTTATAGATTTTACAGATGTTATTTTATGCTTTTATCATACTCATAATTGGGTGTTAACTGGTCTTGGTGATGACTTTGGGTTGCCGTTATTAAAATGGGATTTGACTCTGTCTGCAAAAGCCGAGGTCGCTGACCCAGATGCATGTCACACACTGTTCTGGTTATCCGCATTACCAACATGCATCCTGTTGCATGTTGTCAGTGGACTGTGTGGAGAGTGAATGACTTGATCGCATCAGGTTCTTAATGCTTCTGTTTACGCTGTGCTTGAGCCTTTGGCAGGAATCTCACTGTTCTTCCAGGGTCAGTTACCTCTAATGTACGACGGAAGTGTTTCATGCTAAACCTTTTCTGTTTCGCAATAAGCTTTAGGTTTCAGTGTCAGATCAGTCCTTTTTTGTTTGTCGTTTGTCTACATCAAATGATTTCTTTTTTTTTACTTCAAATCTTTACACAAAGATGTCATGAAATGTTTGTTTAATTAGTTAGTTAACACATTTTGGCATAATTCCTAATGTTCTTTTTCGCTTCAAATGTAAACCACTGTAAGTGCATCCGGGGTTATGGTAAATCAAATCTTGAATGGTTTCAAAACAAATTGAGTTATACTTTTAATGCCTTTGCAATGATAAAAATGTTTGATTCAAAATAGTCAACATTTTAAAACAAAAATACATTATTATAACAAGACAGTAGAATCTCACTTTTTTATGCCGTATATGTAATACATATGTAACATTTTATTTATTTTCAAATAAACCAAATTATTTCCACTGTAAAATTCATCCAGCATTATGGTAAAATACAAAATCTGAAGACTTGAACTGTTTTAATTGAAATTAATCCAATGAAAAATACATATGCTGCGTCCCAATCTGAACACTGTACACTGCACCCTTAAAGTAGATACTCATTTTCAGAAGAAAATGTACTTTTTTTTGTGTGTGAGATGAAATTGTGTTCTGGGTCGCACCAAAACATCAAGTGACAGATGAACTTTACTCCTTCTCTTCCATTGTTTATTAAGATATTCTACTAATAAATAAAACACTTTCTTTGTTGATATTATTTATTGATCTGCGTCTTCTTTAAAAATGAGCCATATTATAGAGAGTACTCGTTTGTTTGGGTCACATAGAAAACTTCTTCTGCCCGAGTGCAGTGGATTGTGGGTAATATCAGCCGGTTGAGCGTGTGTGGATATGCACTTCAGAATTGAACTGGAAGAAGTCTGGGACTGGACACATCTGGGACCGGTTCGGGTGCTTTTTTATGCACACTACGGTTTGGGAAACCTTAATTCTCATTTTTATTTAAACACCTATACAAAATTGCATAGCATTTTATTTATATTCAAATAAAGAAAATAACTAAACTATTAATAATGTTTTTTTTTTCTTCAAAGCATATGCTTCAAAGTAAATAAACTATTTCTGGGTGACCACTGTGAACTTTCTGAACCTCAATGAGCATTGCTTGATTTGTACAATCTTTTTTACTTATTATTTTGAATAATTTCCACATCTTTCTCTGCTTTCCAATCAATGTTTTATTGTTCAAACATAACAATCTCTAGATAAATACTGGCCTTTAGGAGATTTGGCAATGCGATAATTGGTTCTAGTAGGATTACTATTGCCAAATGTTTTACTCCAAGATTGTTTTTGCAAATCTTTGAGAAGTCCACGACTGTTTTGTGTTTTGAAGATTCCATCTGATCCGCTCTTTCATAAACAGCAAAGCGATACACATGACGCAGTCAAATAAACTGATCTGAGTATAAACTTTTAAATAGTTGGAGCAGACTCTCATCAAAGGCATCACGACTTTAATCAAATCATTAAAAACCTTAACATTATCTACAGTTGTGTATGCTGGTGAAGGTGCTTTGACACAATAGATTTTTTTAAGTGTTGTAGACTCTAAAAAAATGTTGAATCAACATACAATTGTTAAGGTAAATCTTCCACATACATTTTTCAAAATGCACTTAATTTGCTTAACGGCAACGACTTGACTATAAATAATCATTACTAAAATAATTAATTGACTGAGCATAAAAAAGTTAGTTGATAAAATGTTTTCCCAAATACGTTAAACAGTCAACTTTTCATGAGTTTTTTTTTTTATGTGAAGCAAGTAAAAAGTAAAAAAATGGAAGGGTTAATATTCACCTTTAATTGTGTAAATCTGTTTCAATAAAAAATTCTGAGCAATTTCTACAACCAAGCTAGAATGCTTGTCTCAGGAGACGACAAACTTGCTGTTTAGAGCTGTTCTGCTGAATTGAAGGACATATAAATGTTTGTACAGTTCACAAGCTGCACAAACGTGTGAAGACCATCTGCTGCATCTCCTAGGAAAACCCTTTCAAGCAGTCACCCCGGATACCCATAAATGCTGAATATCTCACTGCCCGGTTAGAGCTGGGGAATTCAGGTTTCCATAAGTTTTTCGCCTTGACATGTTTGTTCACTCACTATGTTGTAGGAAAGATTAGTTTCACAAATAAGTGCTTCAGCTCTCGATTATTTTGATAATTGGTGAATTCGTCACTAGCCGTGTTTCTATTACACATATGTGCAAAATGTTACCAAATTTCTAGAAACGAAGAAAAAAAAATACATTTGCAATGTGTTTTGCACTGTTTGCATGAAATCATAATTTACAGATTAAACACAATCCAACTCACGTGTTAAGTCTTTCAAAAAATATGGTGAAGACTTTTTTTTTTACTATATTTAATATAGTAATATTTACTACAGATATTTTCAAATTTCTGTCGTGGCATTAGTGCTCATCATCATGTGTTAGCATCTTACTCAGGCCAAGCCGCTTATACGTGGGAATGGCTATGGATGAAGCGATTTTGGGAAATAGGGATTTGTGATTTTACAGACGAGTTATGGATGCAGCAATTCTGCATGCAGCACAAAATTCTTTGATTTGTTGTGTGCTGCTGTGGGACCTTTTGTGGCGACCCCAGTGCAGTGCCCAAGTCACTCATTGTCATGTTCCTTTTTTTGTTGTTTTATTATTTAATGTATTATTGCAAATCCAATTTGCAGAGTTTCATAGTCAATAGAAAAGATATTTTCAGAAGAAAAGGTTATCCTTTCCTTAAATCAGCCAGTCAATCTATTATCTCACCACACACTCTGAAAAATATCTCAATTTTGTTTCCTTCTCAAGCTTTTAGCATGGGTCTGCTGTACTCAAAACCAGAAAAATCTTTCATGCCTTAACTATTTTTTATAAAAGTTGGAATGTAGGTTACTGGTATAGTGTTAGGAGAGCAGCACAAGGGCCAACATCGCATCAAGCAACCCAATGTCGAACCTCAGACTTTCCCGGGCCCACCGACTCTGCCCCCCCCACAATGCTACCTGTCAGTCTCTCAACCTTCTTATTAATAATGATAGAATTTCCACAAATGTTCACATTGCATATAATTTTCAATGTGAACAAGAACATCAAAATTGAGCGTCAAGACCCCCAGTCTGGGCACAGCCTAATCCATCCAAGATGTCGCCACTTCTGGGTCCTGGATCCTTGAAGCGTTAGTATTTTGCAGACCAAAAATAGCACAAAAAAAATCAAAAAAATGACTTGCATTATGTAAGCAATCTTAAAATGAAACCATATTAGGTTTTTCTTCATGTTTGATGGAATCCGACTGAGGAATGTACCTGCGCCTCCAAAGGCTGTATGTTGTCCTAGCAGCCCTGAAATCCTCAACTGAACAATGCAAGTCCTGAGCCTGGGGTTCACTCAAGCACACAATGGACTCTTTGTCTGCATTCTTGCCGCTTGCTGGGATGCTTTGTACACTATGCCAACTCACTGGGGCCTGTGTTAGCATCCGGTATAGGGTGCTCGGGGTAAGGCTAAACCAGCCTTCCCAACTTGAAGCACAGCAGTTGGGTGAGACTTGTGTCAGCAATCTTTGTTTCAGACATGGAGGTACTTGCATGGTTGGATGTCGTCTTGCTTAACTACCATGAAGATGAGGGACAAAGAGAGATTGTTTAGTTAAGATGTTCTGAAAATAAAGTTTTTATAGTTGTAACTCACTTTGACTTGTATGCCTCTGAACTGGCCTCTTTGTCCGTTGTCTCGTTTTAACGTTTATTGCCTACTTAAACAAAGCCCTGTGAAATGTTTGACTTTCGTTTATAGATTTGGTTTTCATGGGTCAGAGGCATCCTCTGATTTTAAGCCGGTTGTGTTTTGTCTACCTGATGAGATTGCTGATCTTAAGTTTAAAGTGGAACTGATTGGGAACCCTAAACTCTATGTGGTTGAGTTATTAAGATATTTTTCATCCCTAGTGTCACATAGTTACAATAAGGAAGTATATGTTGTGTATAAGAAGCCCCTCGTACTTTGAAACATTTTGTACTTTAGCCAAAAATGTGTGTTTAAAATTAAGTTTTGTTACAAATATGTACATTTTGCTTCAAATGTATACGTTGAAAGTTTTTAAGGTAATTTTTGAAATTCTCTCTAATTGTTATAAAATTTCAAGCAGTGACTTGTAATTAGATATTGTTTAATCAAATGGTGATAATACGATATATATATTGTGGTGGTATTGCACAAAAGTATATGTATAGAAAGTTAAAGACAACTGTAAGTCTTGGTTTGGTCTTTCTTCATTCTAATTTATTCTGCTGTATTATTCATTAGAGAAAAAGAAATGATAATCCACCATGTTTGCGAAACACAATGGGGTGACTGTAACCTAATTTGTTCTAGGATTGTCAGTTGAGCTAGTGGCTAGCTTTACTTCATATAATACGTTTGGTTAATTTGTCCTGTTTCATGCAACAGACACAAGGCTGAATTCACTTAATTCAGCCGTTATGACTTGAAAATCCCAGCTTAATTTATTTTCTTCCTCATTTCCAACACCCATCTGACCTAAAAATCAAGAATCCGCTCTGAAGCCTACTGTAGTTTAGATGAGACAGATCTAATCTTATGCTTGGTTTCCTTTGAAGACATGAACAGACTACAAAATTAAATACAAATAATGCTTGATGAAAATTTTGGATAAAGATTATAAACTTTGAACTTCTTTCTCTCCCTCTCTCTGTTTAACTACATTTATGAAAGAGTCTAATGAAAATAATTTTTCTGTTACATGTGACCAGATGACTTTCTATAAAAAGAAGGTACTGATGTTCCTGTAACTGTTACACTTACAGTTCCTCAACTGTATTCTCTTCTGTTTTCCAGAAAAAAGCTAAAGGTGCTGAGCTGTTTGAACAAATTATGTACCACCTGGATGTTGTGGAGAAGGACTACTTTGGCCTGCGTTTTATGGATTCTGCTCAAGTCCCAGTAAGATATTTTATTCTTTTTTTGAGTGAGTCATACGCAATCTCATATTTCATGAAAGGCCACAACAAAGACACAACTAGATGAATTTTAGGTGCAAAGTTTCTCATGCAATTTGGCTTCATACATAAACAAAGCTGCAGATTTGACACATTTCCACCTGAGTGGAAAAAAAACAGTTTAGCCCTGCCAAGTCACCTTGGTTTTTTGAAAGACAAATTCTTGCAGTGGACTAATGGCCGTTAGTGCTTTATACTTTCACATTGATTTCATGACGGAAGAACAAAAACATTGAGAAGAAGAGCAGAATAAGAAGAAAATGTGGAAAAAAGAAGATACGCCAGAGGAGCTGCTGGACCTGGAACTGCTGGAGCTACAATTTTTTTTTTTTTTGCAGCTAAAAACTCTTTTCATACATTTATTATTATAATTAATTTTATTTCATTTCAAAAATAATTTGAAAAAGTTGTTTAGAAATATCAGGTGTCTCAGAGTGTAGTCTTTAAGTTCTAATTTCTCAAAATTTCAGACCATTTCTGTATATTATACTTCAAAGCAGCTTCTTAAACACGAGGCTTAGAGCAGCTCAAAATAGTATCAAAGCACATATTAAACTGTTTCTCTTATGGGGGTATTAGAAAATTAAGACAAAAGTTGTTATGATTAATAGGTTATATACGCCTAATTTGTGGGCAAACTATAAAGTTGCCAATTCACTTATTTTTTTTAAGGGTGGTGTAAAATAAAATCCGCTTAAGAGTAGCAGTCCGCTTGTGTTTGTGCTGAGTCCAGTGCATCACACAGAAAGAGGGAGTGAAGAGAGTGCGAGGAATGTGTGGGAGAGATTGAGACGCTCTATTCTTTCATCGGCACGAGTGCTTTCACCCTCCTTCCAGTCATATTGTTCATGCCTCTCTCTCGTTTGAGTGGCTCAACTCTGTACGCAGGCCTGAGACTGCACTGTTAAGGCCAGAATTGAAACTAAATTTCTTCACATGCCAACATAAGTTATTTTCAATCGAGTTGGAGGTTCAAGTTGTTTTTGACTAAAGACAGAACCTTTAGCTGAACCCATAAGAACCCAAACTCATTTTCCATTACAAAAATTTCTGAGTGATAAAATGTAAAAAATAAAGAAGGAAGTTAAATAAGAACATTTCCAGAAAAGTTTAATGGCTGGTGACATGGGTTCTTAAAGGGGATTTTTCTGTTTTCGTTGCCTTTGATAATCTCTGTTCTCTCATTAACAGCACTGGCTTGATGTTACTAAAAGCATCAAAAAACAAGTAAAAAGTAAGTCAATTTTTGTTTTAACAAAACTATGTAATTGTCGACTGGGTTCATCAAATAAGTTAACGCTCACATGTACACTTCGGTCTTACTTTGTTCTCTTTCAGTTGGACCACCATACTGCCTTCACATGAGAGTAAAGTTTTACTCCTCTGAGCCTAATAACCTACACGAGGAGCTAACAAGGTTAATCACTTATTTTTATAAATATTTCATATCTAATCTGTTATAACTTGTTTTACTCATGTTCCGTCTGTGTGTGTATTGCAGATATCTATTTGTTTTACAGTTAAAGCAGGACATTCTCAGTGGCAAGTAAGAAACATTTTCAACAGTAAATATGCAACCCAACCTTTTTACTGTTTAAAAAAGGTTTAACGTGGAATGTTTTTTTAATCAAAATCCCATAATGCTTTGAAAATAAAGTGCTATTAGTACCTCAACAGTGATGGATATCGACACTGTTACAAAAGTATAATGTAATTTTAAAGTAAAATACTGAATATTATTTTTAAATAAACTTTTTGTTAATTGAACGGTAAAATGATGGCAAAATAATGTTTGACAAAAGTCACTGTTAGCTTTCTTGCGATCAGCTTCCAATGTAAGAGCACTACATCTTAACACAGACGTTAACACTGAGAACACATTTAACATTATTAAACATTTTAATCATGAACACTAACTCGAATAAACAGATAAACCATTATAATATGTAATAAACCACCGCTCTCCTCCAACAGGAGGGAAGCAAGGATTTTCTTTTTGTATGGCAACATTATTTATTTTCAAAAAAAAAAATTTTCCGGTACTTTTAATTTTTTTTGTTTTTTTACAGTGTATAGATATTTCTGAACAAGAAAAAACTTTTTTTTTTTCAAAGTTTTTAAAGTTTTAAGTTAAAGATTTTAAAGTTTCTCATTAGGCTGCTTCTTTATTCTGTCTGAATACACTTTTCTTTCCTCCAGGTTAGAATGCCCATTTGAGACAGCAGTGGAGTTGGCTGCATATGCTCTCCAGGGTAAGTGACAAAATGTTTTCACAAATATTTGTTTAACATAACTCCTCAGAAGTTCAGGGTTGATCATAGTGCTGAAAAGCATTTTTTAGGTTTATTTCAAACTTGTTTTTTTTTTTCAAACCGAAAAGGAGAAATTTAAAAACTTCTTCATTTTTATTTAGATAAGTGTATTATGTCATTTATATTTCCACTGAATTGTTATTGAGAATCTACTGTTCAATTACATGATTGTCCACTCAGCGTACTGTAAGAGAGTACTTTACAAATTGAGAAATCACAGCTTAATCTGGAGACATTAATAACACTTAATGCTTAAAGTGAAAAAGATTGCATGTTCAGGTAACTATGTCTTAAACAGACTAGTTGTTCACAAGTGGAACATGTTGAAATCAGGATAGTAAATTAATCAAAATTTGATGAATTAAGACTTTTTTTTGTTTAGCAAAAATTGCTCAACCCTAGTCTGTCATAAAATGTAGTCGAAAGTAGTCACCTTCTGTCCTGTTTGTTGGGTTAGTTTTAGTGAGCAAGACTGTAGTCAGTTGTTTAGGGAGGGAGTAGATATTATGCTAGGATATTTAAATGTGAAAATAGAAAATACATAATAATTCATAATTTAGCTGTTATAATGTTTGTGTGATAAAAATTACATGTGCTAATAATGACATTTCTATTCAACTGATTAGTTGATTAATTAGTCAACTAATAAATTATTAGAATATTCATTTGTTGCAGTACTAGTGAATAGCTCACTATATTTAGATTCATCAAAATACTTACTGAAACACAGATTTGAATAAAGGATCTCTTTACTGTCAACATGTTTTTTCTTTCCATTGTAAGTTATTCTATGATTTCATATTTGAAGGGGGCTCAAACATGCAGGATTAATTTTTTTTTCCTCCTTACTCAAAAGCAAATGACCTCATTAGTGTAGCTCTGAAAGAAAGGCCTCCTAATCCTCCTCTTCTTACTGTTCCTTGAACCCTTGCTCTCTATCATGTAGGGTTTTTGTTATCAGTGTTATTTTGGAAATCTAACTCGGAAATCTTTTTAGGGAATTTTCTGTTAAAGAGAATTTGTTCTGCTTCACACTAATCAGTCTGCATTCAGCCATGACTGCATTAGAACAACATGAACTGTACAGTTTGTGAGGGCACAAGAAGCTCAAAATACTGTACAGGTCACACCGTGATGGATGATGGAACAGTGTTAGTTTTTTAACTTTTTCATTATCATCTCCTTTCAGCTGAACTAGGTGACTGCGACCCTGCAGAGCATGGACTTGACTTGGTGTCAGAGTTCCGCTTCATTCCAAACCAGACGGAGGAAACAGAAATAGCCGTCTATAATGCCTGGAAGGACTGCAGGTAGAAATGAGACAGACTTTTCATGCTTCTTTGAGAGGATATCTGAATGTAGCGCAGGTAAACTAGTGTCAATGTGAAGGTCATCACCTCTGTCTCTTTCCTGAACTCTTCTGTCTACTCCAGCAAAGTTCTACTTTTGAACCCGAACACTCTTCGTATGATTTATGAACCGTCAACGAGACCCTGATGTGGTGTAATCTGCAGCAGATGTGCAGTAGCTTGGTTTCTTTCAGTTTTGCTTCACCCGTCAATTTTGTGGGTGTTTCAGGGGTCAGACGCCTGCACAAGCTGAGATTAACTATCTCAACAAGGCCAAATGGTTGGAGATGTATGGAGTGGACATGCACATGGTCAAGGTACACATTCAGCATGCAATAGCTTTTGAAAACGTGTGTCTAGTCTGAGGCAGATCCAGAAACTGATCTGTTATTTGTATTGCTGCGTCATCCAGGCACGAGACGGAAATGAGTACCACCTAGGGCTGACCCCTACTGGAGTCCTTGTGTTTGAGGGAGAAACTAAGATTGGGCTTTTCTTCTGGTAAGAACCCATTAAACAGTTTTTTAATGACTTAAGCAGGTGCCCCCAGCACAAATAAAAGTAATTACAAATTAAGGGAATTTGTTGCCTTTTCCTAATCTTGATTAATGTGCACTGTTTATTTAGTTGAGATGTGTTATTTCTGGTTTTCTGGTTGCTGGTTCAGTTGCATGAAACAGAATTACAAAAATTAACAAAACAAATTAACCAAACTTATTAGCAGCTATTCTATGAAATAAAGCTAGCCACTAGCTCAACTGACAACCCTAGAACAAATTATGTTACAGTCACCCCATTGTGTTTCATAAACATGGTGGATTATCATTTCTTTTTCTCTAATGAAAAATACAGCAGAATAAATTAGAATGAAGAAAGACCAAACCTAAGCTTACAGTTGTCTTTAACTTTCTATACATATACTTTTGTGCAATACCACCACAATATATATCGTATTATCACCATTTGATTAAACAATATCTAATTACAAGTCACTGCTTGAAATTTTATAACAATTAGAGAGAATTTCAAAAATTTACTTAAAAAAAACTTTCAAAGTGTACATTTGAAGGAAAATATTTACATATTGTACATATGTACATATTTGTAATTTTATATTTGTGATAAAACTTCCTTTTAAACATGCAGAAGCTTATCTTTAAATGAGTAACAATAGATTGGATTGATTTTATTCATCAGCATTTTGTAAATCTGCAAAAATGTGTCTTTTTCTTTTAGTTGGCTCATGAATGCATGGATTAGCCAAACATGCACATTGGTACTTCATCTCTTTTTGTCCTAGTGTAAAAAGACAAATCCTGATGAACTTGCTCGGGTTTTAATTAAATGGCTTTTTGAATTTGACTTGTAATCTAGTCTTGTTACCAGAAGTCTGCCAAGAAATCCATCCAATCTTGCAAAAAAAATCTAAAAGCAATTTCTTCAGTTGATGCTTATAAAGTAAACTGCTTAAATAATATTCTTTGTTCTTGAATTCTTATGTTTAGCTAGCGTTCCACAGGACTCTTGTTCTTGAATTCTTGTGTTTAGCTAGCGTTCTGCAGGATTCTTGTTCTTGAATTCTTATGTTTAGCTAGCGTTCCGCAGGATTCTTGTTCTTGATTTCTTGTGTTTAGCTAGCGTTCCGCAGGATTCTTGTTCTTGAATTCTTGTGTTTAGCTAGCGTTCCGCAGGATTCTTGTTCTTGAATTCTTATGTTTAGCTAGTGTTCTGCAGGATTCTTGTTCTTGAATTCTTGTGTGTAACTAGCGTTCCGCAGGATTCTTGTTCTTGAATTCTTGTGTTTAGCTAGTGTTCTGCAGGATTCTTGTTCTTGAATTCTTGTGTTTAGCTAGCGTTCCGCAGGATTCTTGTTCTTGAATTCTTGTGTTTAGCTAGTGTTCTGCAGGATTCTTGTTCTTGAATTCTTGTGTTTAGCTAGCGTTCCGCAGGATTCTTGTTCTTGAATTCTTGTGTGTAACTAGCGTTCCGCAGGATTCTTGTTCTTGAATTCTTGTGTGTAACTAGCGTTCCGCAGGATTCTTGTTCTTGAATTCTTGTGTTTAGCTAGCGTTCCGCAGGATTCTTGTTCTTGAATTCTTGTGTTTAGCTAGCGTTCCGCAGGATTCTTGTTCTTGAATTCTTATGTTTAGCTAGCGTTCCGCAGGATTCTTGTTCTTGAATTCTTGTGTTTAGCTAGCGTTCCGCAGGATTTTTGTTCTTGAATTCTTGTGTTTAGCTAGCGTTCCGCAGGATTCTTGTTCTTGAATTCTTGTGTTTAGCTAGTGTTCTGCAGGATTCTTGTTCTTGAATTCTTATGTTTAGCTAGCGTTCCGCAGGATTCTTGTTCTTGAATTCTTGTGTTTAGCTAGCGTTCCGCAGGATTCTTGTTCTTGAATTCTTGTGTGTAACTAGCGTTCCGCTGGATTCTTGTTCTTGAATTCTTGTGTTTAGCTAGCGTTCCGCAGGATTCTTGTTCTTGAATTCTTGTGTTTAGCTAGCGTTCCGCAGGATTCTTGTTCTTGAATTCTTGTGTTTAGCTAGCGTTCCGCAGGATTCTTGTTCTTGAATTCTTGTGTGTAACTAGCGTTCCGCAGGATTCTTGTTCTTGAATTCTTGTGTTTAGCTAGCGTTCCGCAGGATTCTTGTTCTTGAATTCTTGTGTTTAGCTAGTGTTCTGCAGGATTCTTGTTCTTGAATTCTTGTGTTTAGCTAGCGTTCCGCAGGATTCTTGTTCTTGAATTCTTGTGTTTAGCTAGTGTTCTGCAGGATTCTTGTTCTTGAATTCTTGTGTTTAGCTAGCGTTCCGCAGGATTCTTGTTCTTGAATTCTTGTGTGTAACTAGCGTTCCGCAGGATTCTTGTTCTTGAATTCTTGTGTTTAGCTAGCGTTCTGCAGGATTCTTGTTCTTGAATTCTTATGTTTAGCTAGCGTTCCGCAGGATTCTTGTTCTTGATTTCTTGTGTTTAGCTAGCATTCCGCAGGATTTTTGTTCTTGAATTCTTGTGTTTAGCTAGCGTTCCGCAGGATTCTTGTTCTTGAATTCTTGTGTTTAGCTAGTGTTCTGCAGGATTCTTGTTCTTGAATTCTTATGTTTAGCTAGCGTTCCGCAGGATTCTTGTTCTTGAATTCTTGTGTTTAGCTTGCGTTCCGCAGGATTCTTGTTCTTGAATTCTTGTGTGTAACTAGCGTTCCGCAGGATTCTTGTTCTTGAATTATTGTGTGTAACTAGCGTTCCGCAGGATTCTTGTTCTTGAATTCTTGTGTTTAGCTTGCGTTCCGCAGGATTCTTGTTCTTGAATTCTTGTGTGTAACTAGTGTTCTGCAGGATTCTTGTTCTTGAATTCTTGTGTTTAGCTAGCGTTCCGCAGGATTCTTGTTCTTGAATTATTGTGTTTAGCTAGCGTTCCGCAGGATTTTTGTTCTTGAATTCTTGTGTTTAGATAGCGTTCTGCAGGATTCTTGTTCTTGAATTCTTGTGTTTAGCTAGTGTTCTGCAGGATTCTTGTTCTTGAATTCTTGTGTGTAACTAGCGTTCCGCAGGATTCTTGTTCTTGAATTCTTGTGTTTAGCTAGCGTTCCGCAGGATTCTTGTTCTTGAATTCTTGTGTTTAACTAGCGTTCCGCAGGATTCTTGTTCTTGAATTCTTGTGTTTAGCTAGCGTTCCGCAGGATTCTTGTTCTTGAATTCTTGTGTTTAGCTAGCGTTCCGCAGGATTCTTGTTCTTGAATTCTTGTGTTTAGCTTGCGTTCCGCAGGATTCTTGTTCTTGAATTCTTGTGTGTAACTAGTGTTCTGCAGGATTCTTGTTCTTGAATTCTTGTGTTTAGCTAGTGTTCTGCAGGATTCTTGTTCTTGAATTCTTGTGTTTAGCTAGCGTTCCGCAGGATTCTTGTTCTTGAATTCTTGTGTTTAGCTAGCGTTCCGCAGGATTCTTGTTCTTGAATTCTTGTGTTTAGCTAGCGTTCCGCAGGATTCTTGTTCTTGAATTCTTGTGTGTAACTAGCGTTCCGCAGGATTTTTGTTCTTGAATTCTTGTGTTTAGCTAGCGTTCTGCTGGATTCTTGTTCTTGAATTCTTGTGTTTAACTAGCGTTCCGCTGGATTCTTGTTCTTGAATTCTTGTGTTTAGCTAGCGTTCCGCAGGATTCTTGTTCTTGAATTCTTGTGTTTAGCTAGCGTTCTGCTGGATTCTTGTTCTTGAATTCTTGTGTTTAGCTAGCGTTCCGCAGGATTCTTGTTCTTGAATTCTTTTGTTTAGCTAGCGTTCTGCTGGATTCTTGTTCTTGAATTCTTGTGTGTAACTAGCGTTCCGCAGGATTTTTGTTCTTGAATTCTTGTGTTTAGCTAGCGTTCCGCAGGATTCTTGTTCTTGAATTCTTGTGTTTAGCTAGCGTTCTGCTGGATTCTTGTTCTTGAATTCTTGTGTGTAACTAGCGTTCCGCAGGATTTTTGTTCTTGAATTCTTGTGTTTAGCTAGTGTTCTGCAGGATTCTTGTTCTTGAATTCTTGTGTTTAGCTAGCGTTCCGCAGGATTCTTGTTCTTGAATTCTTGTGTTTAGCTAGCGTTCTGCTGGATTCTTGTTCTTGAATTCTTGTGTGTAACTAGCGTTCCGCAGGATTTTTGTTCTTGAATTCTTGTGTTTAGCTAGCGTTCCGCAGGATTCTTGTTCTTGAATTCTTGTGTTTAGCTAGCGTTCTGCTGGATTCTTGTTCTTGAATTCTTGTGTGTAACTAGTGTTCTGCAGGATTCTTGTTCTTGAATTCTTGTGTTTAGCTAGTGTTCTGCAGGATTCTTGTTCTTGAATTCTTGTGTTTAGCTAGCGTTCCGCAGGATTCTTGTTCTTGAATTCTTGTGTTTAGCTAGCGTTCCGCAGGATTCTTGTTCTTGAATTCTTGTGTTTAGCTAGCGTTCCGCAGGATTCTTGTTCTTGAATTCTTGTGTTTAGCTAGCGTTCCGCAGGATTTTTGTTCTTGAATTCTTGTGTTTAGATAGCGTTCTGCAGGATTCTTGTTCTTGAAATCTTGTGTTTAGCTAGCGTTCCGCAGGATTCTTGTTCTTGAATTCTTGTGTGTAACTAGCGTTCCGCAGGATTCTTGTTCTTGAATTCTTGTGTTTAGCTAGCGTTCCGCAGGATTCTTGTTCTTGAATTCTTGTGTTTAACTAGCGTTCCGCAGGATTCTTGTTCTTGAATTCTTGTGTTTAGCTAGCGTTCCGCAGGATTCTTGTTCTTGAATTTATGTGTTTAGCTAGTGTTCTGCAGGATTCTTGTTCTTGAATTCTTATGTTTAGCTAGCGTTCCGCAGGATTCTTGTTCTTGAATTCTTGTGTGTAACTAGCATTCTGCAGGATTCTTGTTCTTGAATTCTTGTGTGTAACTAGCGTTCCGCAGGATTCTTGTTCTTGAATTCTTGTGTTTAGCAAGCGTTCCGCAGGATTCTTGTTCTTGAATTCTTGTGTGTAACTAGCGTTCCGCAGGATTCTTGTTCTTGAATTCTTGTGTTTAGCTAGCGTTCCGCAGGATTCTTGTTCTTGAATTCTTGTGTGTAACTAGCATTCCGCAGGATTTTTGTTCTTGAATTCTTGTGTTTAGCTAGCGTTCCGCAGGATTCTTGTTCTTGAATTCTTGTGTTTAGCTAGCGTTCCGCAGGATTCTTGTTCTTGAATTCTTGTGTTTAACTAGCGTTCCGCAGGATTCTTGTTCTTGAATTCTTGTGTTTAGCTAGCGTTCCGCAGGATTCTTGTTCTTGAATTCTTGTGTTTAGCTAGCGTTCCGCAGGATTCTTGTTCTTGAATTCTTGTGTTTAGCTAGTGTTCTGCAGGATTCTTGTTCTTGAATTCTTATGTTTAGCTAGCGTTCCGCAGGATTCTTGTTCTTGAATTCTTGTGTGTAACTAGCATTCTGCAGGATTCTTGTTCTTGAATTCTTGTGTGTAACTAGCGTTCCGCAGGATTCTTGTTCTTGAATTCTTGTGTTTAGCTAGCGTTCCGCAGGATTCTTGTTCTTGAATTCTTGTGTGTAACTAGCATTCCGCAGGATTTTTGTTCTTGAATTCTTGTGTTTAGCTAGCGTTCCGCAGGATTCTTGTTCTTGAATTCTTGTGTTTAGATAGCGTTCTGCAGGATTCTTGTTCTTGAATTCTTGTGTTTAGCTAGCGTTCCGCTGGATTCTTGTTCTTGAATTCTTGTGTTTAGCTAGCGTTCCGCTGGATTCTTGTTCTTGAATTCTTGTGTGTAACTAGCGTTCCGCAGGATTTTTGTTCTTGAATTCTTGTGTTTAGCTAGCGTTCTGCTGGATTCTTGTTCTTGAATTCTTGTGTTTAACTAGCGTTCCGCTGGATTCTTGTTCTTGAATTCTTGTGTTTAGCTAGCGTTCCGCAGGATTCTTGTTCTTGAATTCTTGTGTTTAGCTAGCGTTCTGCTGGATTCTTGTTCTTGAATTCTTGTGTTTAGCTAGCGTTCCACAGGATTCTTGTTCTTGAATTCTTGTGTTTAGCTAGCGTTCTGCTGGATTCTTGTTCTTGAATTCTTGTGTGTAACTAGCGTTCCGCAGGATTTTTGTTCTTGAATTCTTGTGTTTAGCTAGCGTTCCGCAGGATTCTTGTTCTTGAATTCTTGTGTTTAACTAGCGTTCCGCAGGATTCTTGTTCTTGAATTCTTGTGTTTAACTAGCGTTCCGCAGGATTCTTGTTCTTGAATTCTTGTGTTTAGCTAGCGTTCCGCAGGATTCTTGTTCTTGAATTCTTGTGTTTAGCTAGCGTTCCGCAGGATTCTTGTTCTTGAATTCTTGTGTTTAGCTAGTGTTCTGCAGGATTCTTGTTCTTGAATTCTTATGTTTAGCTAGCGTTCCGCAGGATTCTTGTTCTTGAATTCTTGTGTGTAACTAGTGTTCCGCAGGATTCTTGTTCTTGAATTCTTGTGTGTAACTAGCGTTCCGCATGATTCTTGTTCTTGAATTCTTGTGTTTAGCTAGCGTTCCGCAGGATTCTTGTTCTTGAATTCTTGTGTGTAACTAGCGTTCCGCAGGATTTTTGTTCTTGAATTCTTGTCTTTAGCTAGCGTTCCGCACGATTCTTGTTCTTGAATTCTTGTGTTTAGCTAGTGTTCTGCAGGATTCTTGTTCTTGAATTCTTGTGTTTAGCTAGCGTTCCGCAGGATTCTTGTTCTTGAATTCTTGTGTTTAGCTAGTGTTCTGCAGGATTCTTGTTCTTGAATTCTTATGTTTAGCTAGCGTTCCGCAGGATTCTTGTTCTTGAATTCTTGTGTGTAACTAGCGTTCCGCAGGATTTTTGTTCTTGAATTCTTGTGTTTAGCTAGCGTTCCGCAGGATTCTTGTTCTTGAATTCTTGTGTTTAGATAGCGTTCTGCAGGATTCTTGTTCTTGAATTCTTGTGTTTAGCTAGCGTTCCGCTGGATTCTTGTTCTTGAATTCTTGTGTTTAGCTAGCGTTCCGCAGGATTCTTGTTCTTGAATTCTTGTGTGTAACTAGCGTTCCGCAGGATTTTTGTTCTTGAATTCTTGTGTTTAGCTAGCGTTCTGCTGGATTCTTGTTCTTGAATTCTTGTGTTTAACTAGCGTTCCGCTGGATTCTTGTTCTTGAATTCTTGTGTTTAGCTAGCGTTCCGCAGGATTCTTGTTCTTGAATTCTTGTGTTTAGCTAGCGTTCTGCTGGATTCTTGTTCTTGAATTCTTGTGTTTAGCTAGCGTTCCGCAGGATTCTTGTTCTTGAATTCTTGTGTTTAGCTAGCGTTCTGCTGGATTCTTGTTCTTGAATTCTTGTGTGTAACTAGCGTTCCGCAGGATTTTTGTTCTTGAATTCTTGTGTTTAGCTAGCGTTCCGCTGGATTCTTGTTCTTGAATTCTTGTGTTTAGCTAGCGTTCCGCAGGATTCTTGTTCTTGAATTCTTGTGTGTAACTAGCGTTCCGCAGGATTTTTGTTCTTGAATTCTTGTGTTTAGCTAGCGTTCTGCTGGATTCTTGTTCTTGAATTCTTGTGTTTAACTAGCGTTCCGCTGGATTCTTGTTCTTGAATTCTTGTGTTTAGCTAGCGTTCCGCAGGATTCTTGTTCTTGAATTCTTGTGTTTAGCTAGCGTTCTGCTGGATTCTTGTTCTTGAATTCTTGTGTTTAGCTAGCGTTCCACAGGATTCTTGTTCTTGAATTCTTGTGTTTAGCTAGCGTTCTGCTGGATTCTTGTTCTTGAATTCTTGTGTGTAACTAGCGTTCCGCAGGATTCTTGTTCTTGAATTCTTGTGTTTAGCTAGCGTTCCGCAGGATTCTTGTTCTTGAATTCTTGTGTTTAACTAGCGTTCCGCAGGATTCTTGTTCTTGAATTCTTGTGTTTAACTAGCGTTCCGCAGGATTCTTGTTCTTGAATTCTTGTGTTTAGCTAGCGTTCCGCAGGATTCTTGTTCTTGAATTCTTGTGTTTAGCTAGCGTTCCGCAGGATTCTTGTTCTTGAATTCTTGTGTTTAGCTAGTGTTCTGCAGGATTCTTGTTCTTGAATTCTTATGTTTAGCTAGCGTTCCGCAGGATTCTTGTTCTTGAATTCTTGTGTGTAACTAGTGTTCCGCAGGATTCTTGTTCTTGAATTCTTGTGTGTAACTAGCGTTCCGCATGATTCTTGTTCTTGAATTCTTGTGTTTAGCTAGCGTTCCGCAGGATTCTTGTTCTTGAATTCTTGTGTGTAACTAGCGTTCCGCAGGATTTTTGTTCTTGAATTCTTGTGTTTAGCTAGCGTTCCGCACGATTCTTGTTCTTGAATTCTTGTGTTTAGCTAGTGTTCTGCAGGATTCTTGTTCTTGAATTCTTGTGTTTAGCTAGCGTTCTGCAGGATTCTTGTTCTTGAATTCTTGTGTTTAGCTAGTGTTCTGCAGGATTCTTGTTCTTGAATTCTTATGTTTAGCTAGCGTTCCGCAGGATTCTTGTTCTTGAATTCTTGTGTGTAACTAGCGTTCCGCAGGATTTTTGTTCTTGAATTCTTGTGTTTAGCTAGCGTTCCGCAGGATTCTTGTTCTTGAATTCTTGTGTTTAGATAGCGTTCTGCAGGATTCTTGTTCTTGAATTCTTGTGTTTAGCTAGCGTTCCGCTGGATTCTTGTTCTTGAATTCTTGTGTTTAGCTAGCGTTCCGCAGGATTCTTGTTCTTGAATTCTTGTGTGTAACTAGCGTTCCGCAGGATTTTTGTTCTTGAATTCTTGTGTTTAGCTAGCGTTCTGCTGGATTCTTGTTCTTGAATTCTTGTGTTTAACTAGCGTTCCGCTGGATTCTTGTTCTTGAATTCTTGTGTTTAGCTAGCGTTCCGCAGGATTCTTGTTCTTGAATTCTTGTGTTTAGCTAGCGTTCTGCTGGATTCTTGTTCTTGAATTCTTGTGTTTAGCTAGCGTTCCGCAGGATTCTTGTTCTTGAATTCTTGTGTTTAGCTAGCGTTCTGCTGGATTCTTGTTCTTGAATTCTTGTGTGTAACTAGCGTTCCGCAGGATTTTTGTTCTTGAATTCTTGTGTTTAGCTAGCGTTCCGCAGGATTCTTGTTCTTGAATTCTTGTGTTTAACTAGCGTTCCGCAGGATTCTTGTTCTTGAATTCTTGTGTTTAGCTAGCGTTCCGCAGGATTCTTGTTCTTGAATTCTTGTGTTTAGCTAGCGTTCCGCAGGATTCTTGTTCTTGAATTCTTGTGTTTAGCTAGCGTTCCGCAGGATTCTTGTTCTTGAATTCTTGTGTTTAGCTAGTGTTCTGCAGGATTCTTGTTCTTGAATTCTTATGTTTAGCTAGCGTTCCGCAGGATTCTTGTTCTTGAATTCTTGTGTGTAACTAGCGTTCCGCAGGATTCTTGTTCTTGAATTCTTGTGTGTAACTAGCGTTCCGCAGGATTCTTGTTCTTGAATTCTTGTGTTTAGCTAGCGTTCCGCAGGATTCTTGTTCTTGAATTCTTGTGTGTAACTAGCGTTCCGCAGGATTTTTGTTCTTGAATTCTTGTGTTTAGCTAGCGTTCCGCACGATTCTTGTTCTTGAATCCTTGTGTTTAGCTAGCGTTCCGCAGGATTCTTGTTCTTGAATTCTTGTGTTTAGATAGCGTTCTGCAGGATTCTTGTTCTTGAATTCTTGTGTTTAGCTAGCGTTCCGCTGGATTCTTGTTCTTGAATTCTTGTGTTTAGCTAGCGTTCCGCAGGATTCTTGTTCTTGAATTCTTGTGTGTAACTAGCGTTCCGCAGGATTTTTGTTCTTGAATTCTTGTGTTTAGCTAGCGTTCTGCTGGATTCTTGTTCTTGAATTCTTGTGTTTAACTAGCGTTCCGCAGGATTCTTGTTCTTGAATTCTTGTGTTTAGCTAGCGTTCCGCAGGATTCTTGTTCTTGAATTCTTGTGTTTAGCTAGCGTTCTGCTGGATTCTTGTTCTTGAATTCTTGTGTTTAGCTAGCGTCTTGCTGGCATGATGTCTGAGACTTTATCAGAGCCAACTTTATCAGTACTAAATAGTGTTAAGAAGAATATTGAGATGGGAGAAAGAAGGAATTTCTTTTTGTAGCACTTGTTTCTGTGAGAAAACTTCTTCCCTGGAGACTTGTTTGTGTGAGAAATTTGTTAAGTTGGGTGCCATGATGTAACAGTTAGATAAATGCACAATGATCATTCAGATCGAGGTTGGATTAATATAATCGAATATGTATATGATTCAGAGCTACATTTGAAAGCTGGTTGCTTTTATCAAATGATTGGATTTCAAACAGTCGGAATTGGGCTGTTCAGACCCGCATGAACATCACATACGAGCAAAAAAATATGCACAAATATATATTTGTATATATTTTTTTAATATAAGCTCTTTCTGTTGTTATTTTAAGGTAGAGCTTACGTTTCATTTGGTTGCTCTTTGGCTACCATTGACTAAATACCCAAGGTTTCATCATGTTTCTTTGTTTAAATAAAGATTTTCAAATTTGTTGTATTTTTTTTTTAATCACCATGTATATGTATGCGTGCCACTTTAATGTTTTGTATATTTAGAGTCTTAAGTTCTGTTCCTGCATTTTGATATTGTTAAAACTTGCTATGTGATGAGCAAGGTGATAATTTGAGGTCAGAAATGTAGAGGCCAATAAGGGATCAAGCTTATTGTGATCGGTCTGTCAGTTTTAAAGAGAGGTCGCCTGATGTATCTTATTCCTGCATTTGAAAGTATTATGGTAATGATGTTTTTTGATTTATTTTGGATTTAATTCAGTGTTTACTCATGTGGCTTTAACTAAGCTTTCCCTTCTCCATTTACCATAGTGAAACTAGAAAATTTGCCTGTTTTATTGCACGGTGACCAATGATTTTGTATTTCAGACTTAAGCACAAAATATTACAAATATTTAAAAGCCTAAACTTTTTATGTACACCTGTTACTAGCCAATATATTAGGACATAAATGCCTATTTTTTAATCCATGTTTACTTCGAAAATTGCAATCTGAACTATTGTCACTTGACATTTTGACATTTAGTTTTATCTATTTTTTTTCTCTCCCAACAGGCCTAAGATCACACGGCTGGACTTTAAGAAGTGCAAACTCACCCTGGTGGTCGTAGAAGATGATGAACAGGTAATGCAGGAGACAGAAGAGGTAAAGACATGCACAAACCCACACACGCATAGACACTGATTGTGTTAGGGAACAATAACATGTGCTCTATTAATGAATCACACTTGACAAGAGTTATCCAGAGTAAACCACAGCCACTTATATTTATTTGCATTGCTTTATTGCTACAAGGTGCATCGTACAGTTTATAAAGTGTTATAATGCATGTGCCCACTTTCCCTGTTTGCTACTGACAAAAAGTCAGGATGTGTGTTCTTGTTAAGACTTTTGGCGTATCTCCAACTTGAGTTAATAAACGACAGGCTTCCTTCAGGCATGCCTGGCATCTGAGACACTTCACACTTTATAAAGTCTTGAAGCTGTGACTGCGGGGACAGAACTTCACACAGGGCTCTTAAGCTTGTTCACATACAGCCAGATTGCCAGATTTTTTTTTAAATGCTGGTGAACCTTCATAAATGCTCAAAATCGTAAAAGTTATCGTTACGGTTGCCAGACATTTAACATATATGTTATATTTGTTCAGATGTTACTGTAAGGTTTTCTAGAGCTAAAAGAAAATGTGCATAAATGTTCAAACCTTGTTGGGATTGCCAGAGATGGATAAAATGCTCATTAATGATCAATTTTCTGAAAGCATTGTTTATGGTTGCCAGAGATTACCTTTGTAAATGCTCAAATACATAAGTGTCCGTTAGGATTTCAAACAATGTATTTGAACCATATTGTTTATTTAGCAAAACAGCTTTTTGTTAGTTTTTTTTTTTTTTGTTATATAGGTGTACAGTTTAATTTAACAGCTTTAAACAGGTCTTAAAAAGTCTTACATAGGACCTCATGAAACCCTGTAAATGTGCATTTCACCTGGAATTGCTTCAACTCACTTTCTAAACCAATAATTGATCTTTTCACAGAAAGGTATACCCGTTAACTGATCCAACGGCCTCAGTTGGAATTTTATTTACTCAACTTAAGTGTAAATTAGGTACTGAAGATATTTGCTGAAGGCCTTTATCTTACCTATTCTTCAAAAACTATGGGATAGCATCTTAGACAAGCATGATAGTTACCCTATTATGGCATCTAAGCAGCTGTTTTATCTACATATGTCAAAGCCTTATATACATGTAAAGTAATAAACGTCTGTTTTAAAAAGCTGTATGTCAAATGGTGCGCTCAAAGTCATCAGGGATTCCTTTAAACAGGCTGAACATGAGTTGGCATTTGTTTGTGTGTTGCTTGTTCATCTCTGTTTCATTTTTCATTCCAAAGGAAATGTGTAGGTTATTGCCTTCTGCTTTTGTTTAGGGTAAAGAGCAGGAACACACATTTGTCTTTCGCATGGAGCATCCGAAAGCCTGTAAACATTTATGGAAGTGTGCGGTCGAGCACCATGCCTTCTTTCGCCTGCGAGGCCCCGTCCAGAAGAGCTCGGCTCGCTCTGGCTTCATTCGTATGGGCTCACGCTTCAGATACAGGTGAACTTTATTAAATAGAAGGAATGTAACTAAATAACCAAAGATATTAACCTCAGGGTTCCTACAGGTGTTTGAAGTCCTTGCTTGCATTCCTATGTTCCTTTTTAAAGGTTTTATAAGTCGGTGTAAGCTCTGGATAGTGATTTTTCTATAGTTTGAATTAATATGGTCGTATGAGAAATGAAACTAAAGAAAAAAAAACTAATTTAGCCACTTCAGACAAAAAAAAATAGCTACAGCTTTTGACAGTGGGAGGTCTGAAAGAACTGTGACTGGATTGTAATAAAATGCCTAACAATACAAAAAAATCCTGTCTTTGCAATAATCTATAAAGCATTTGACCTAAACAGTTTGCTAACACTTGGCTCAGGGCATTGGGAACGAGGGACTGTGATATAACTTGTGAGCATGACTCGTTAAAATTAAAATAGAAAGACAGGAGCAACAAGAACGGGTTGTTTGAAGTCCGCATTCTTTCATTCTACAAACACACCTGGAGTATAATCCTAAAAGACAAGATATATTTATAATTTAGTTGCTTTGTTGTTTATCTATGTCTGTAAATATGAGGGTGTCAACATGTGCAACTTGTATATTGGGCTGGTGATGTTGGCTTTTGAGAGATCTCTACCTGTTTGTGTGGTAGTTAAAACCTCGCTCAGCATCTTAAAAAACAATAACAACACGAAACCCTAAATTACCATCCATTTCATTAACCTTGTCAGCTTCCCACCCCACATAACCTTTTGTTTTCATGCTACATTAAGGAGCAGTAGAAATCAGCGGAAAACATGTGGTTAAAGATGGAGATGTTTTTCAAATAAAACATTTAGATGACAGAGAGGCTTATTAAATTTGTGCGCACATACAAACCTACACATTTTTTTTAAAAAAGCTTATATATTTTTTGTTTTTGAGACATAAGAGCAGCAAAGCTTTTTCAATTCAGATTTATGTAGAAAATAAATAATCAGGCTATTATAGCCTTAATTTTGTATGGTTTTAGCTTGTTAAACTCCAATTATTCTCTATTGAAATTTTAATTAAGACTCTGGTCAATCAGGTTTTATATTGGAATGGTTCCTGGGCTGCTTTGTTCTGGAATAATTGGGCCTGGAATATTCAGTAAAGTCTTGAACTTCTAGTTTTGCATCATTACAGGCGTTCCCTTTCAAATGGAATTGAATTTCTTTCATAGTTTGAACAACACATCTGGCTCTTTGAAGGAATTGAGAGTGTTGCAAATACATTTTTCTGTTCTACTTGAAGTTCATCGCTTTATTTTAACAACACAAGAGCACTGGGAGAACTGTATTTTATCTGAAAACAAATAAATAAAACAAATAAATCGTAATAAAGAGTGCCTGAAGTTGTAATTCCTAGATTTACCACTTGAGGTTGATCCCAAAAGTGAACAAATTTCCATTGACAGCCTTGTTAATATTCTTATTTTTACATAAAAAAAACCCACACAAGAGGTGTTTGGATGAAGTTATAATTTAGCTTTGTGAACTAAACATTTCTACCCATGCTTCATTGTGGTTTGCAACAAGACTTCCTGTTTTTCCTGGTCTTCCAGACAAAATCAGCTGTCGGGTTGTAAATCATACGGTCTGCTCCAAGTCCTGTGAGGTGTCTGTGTGCGTTGCCTGTCTTTACTACGGAATTGCTTCTTATCTCCAGCTGCCAGCCTGAAGCATTGACGATAACCAGTTCAGCTCTCTATTAGGCTGGCTTTCTCCTTTCCAGCACATATTCTCGTGTCAGAATGGACCTTTTTAATGCATACACATATCTTTGATTTCACCTGTGTGTCTGAGAGTTTCGTTGTTGGTTCACACTTGGATGGTCTGCTTATCGTTCTAGTAACAGTGCTATTACTCTTTCTGATAGTGTTTGACTTTCATTAGCCTCAGCTCATAAAAGTAAATGTCTGGTGTCTTAGCGAGTCAGCAGGGATTTGTCAAAAAAGGCTTTAAAGAAATGTGCTTAACTGATGTTTATTTCTTGCATTTGTGTGCAGCGGGAAGACGGAGTATCAGACAACAAAAGCAAACAAAGCTAGGAGATCTGCGTCATTTGAAAGAAGGCCGAGTCGCCGTTACTCTAGAAGGACCATGATGAACAGAGGTAAAAAAATTGATAAAAAAATACTAATAAGCATCTTGTTTAGCTGGCTTTTAGTTGCTATTGCAGGGCTTTATTTGTTATCTGTGTTCTAAACTGGTTGTTCTTTTGGTTGTTTCCCTGCAGGTCCTAACAAATCCTCAGAGTAAGTATCCTGCTGTACATTCCTGCAATTTGGATAAGAATTCTCAGGGCTGTGATGTGATGAGGTGACTTTCAGCTTAAACGTCAGTCTTGAGGAATGTACCATTTGTGAGCCACCCAGTTCAGAGCTGTGCTTGTTATTTAGTGTTTAAACTGTACTTGAATACTTCAGTTTGTCAAAGGATTAATGTCTATTTTGCATCTTGTTTTGAGTGGGAATGCCTGGTTATATATAGACATCCTAAATGTTTAATCTGGATATGAGCCATTTTCTGAAAAATGAATTGAGTTTTAGATTTAAAAAAATCATAAATCCATGACTGTAACTACAAAACAACAAAGTATAAAATCAACAGCTGCCAGTCAGTTACTTCCAATTTATGGTAAAATGGTAATGTTATATTACAATAGAATTCCATTAAAAAAATTATGAATATGTGCCATGTAGAAAATGATAATCCACGTTTTGTTTCAAGTAGATTCGTAGCAAAAATACATACTTAAATGTTATTTTACTAGGGATGTTTTGAAAATATTTTTAAAGGTAAAAGAATTACTAAGCAAAAAATCTAAACATAAAACATACATGTTTATAAGTCATTGAAGGTTCTTCTAGTTATTTGACAGGTTAAAAAAAAACACTTTTACTGACTTCCCTACTAAAACCAATTCAGTAATCAAACAAATCGGTGTCTGGGTTCTCTTTTTGCTTAACTGTGGGTGTCACCAACTGCTAGTTTTCAGTGTCCTTCAACATTTTTTAGGTTGAACAAAGAAATTTAGAGTAGGCTGCTTATCAGGCTATGCTCCTGTGTGTTATCTGGCTGCTGTTGAATGTGAGTCATATGAATGTGATTTTGAATTGCTGTTTTTGGGGGATTTTTAAAAACTCATGCACCGATTAAAACAGTCCCTCTGTACAAGAAGGATTCTGTGCAGTGCTTTGTTGAAAATCTGGTCCCCTGCTGAAAAACATCCCTAATGTTCTTATTCTCTGTAATTAATTTAGTGTTTTCAGATTTTTTTCTTCTGTTCTTCATTGTGCTGCTCTCAGGGTTTTGAACTCTGTCAACAGGAGCTCATAAAGCCTGACAGGATCTAATATTACTCGCATTTTCTCTTTCCACAGCCACCACAATAACGGGGTGAGCTCCAGCTTGGAATCTAAGGTGGGATGTTTTTACTCAGATTGTATCAAAGCTCTTATAAATAAAATGAGTCCTAATGTCAGATTTACATAAATCTAATTATTGTTTTTTATTTTAAAACAATTTACTTCACTTGACATTGAAAATAAATAAATAACACCACTACAAGCCCTCAAGTAGAGGAATATTTAAATTAAATAAAAAAATTTGATATTAACAAAATCAATACAACCAGACACAAGAACTACTTTTTTTTTTTTACTGTAAATTAAAGGAAAATTTTATGATCATACAATAATGTTTTGAGGCTGCTGCTGTCTTGTTTAGCCAGCAGCTTCACACATGCCTCGCTTTCAGTTGTGGTACTGTTTTTGGTGTAGGAAGATGCTATTTACTCATCCTTTATTAGTCGCCACAATCTTCAAACATATTTTACAACAGGGTTGGGTTGTTTTCATGTCTGAAGAAACCAAACCCGAACCATTTACAGACAGCTAAGGAAACTGTTCCTCTCATGAGAACAATTTCTTTGTTTTGTTCACTAATGCAGTGATGCTGTTAGTTCTATTCTGAATTTGATAGTTAGTGGTATACTGTGTTGTTAGTATATACTGAAGTAAAGGAGCGTATATCAGAACAACGAAAAATCACCAGGCCATACCAAAGTAAAATCGTAAGAAAAAATGAGGACCGGTTTTAGTGACACAAACCCTGAAAGCATGTGAGAGGAAAAATTATTTGATCAATTGTATAGTTTTTCCTAGTTTTATATCTATAAATGATTCACTGTCTTGTTTAATTAGCCAAGTTAAAGTTAATTTGAAAAGTTCAACGTTTTGGCATCATCATTTATTAGCGTTCATGCTTTTTTCTACAGGGTACACATGCAAGGCCTCCCTGGTCTGGTATTCCCGTGGTCAGCAGCCCACCCTCTGCACCAGTACCCATGGAAATCGAAACCCTTCCCAGAAGCCCTGGCGGCAGCCAATCAGACAAGAGAAGGTGAGCTTCTCACTTGTCTAATGCAATAAGAGCTCTTAGCAGGTTAATCTGATTCCCTGCTGTTTCTCCAGGCCTTCAGTGTGATAGAGTGCAACCCTTGTTTCAATCATGTGTTTGTGCTTTTTGCATACGCTGGTGAGCTTTTGGGAAGTTGTGGTGACTGCTGCTTGAAGGTGCTTTGTGTTTAGCTTCGACATTGAGCAGATTTCCTTATTTAGGAAAGGAAAGGAAAGGAAAAGGCCTGCCGGGCTGGTGACAAACTCTTTTGAAGTCTCTTTCGTTTAGTTTGTTTCCCCAATCTTCTCCTGAGGCTGTCCTTTGGCTTTGCTGAGCTTTGCTTTAAACTTGAAATATTGAAAAGAAATGAAATGAGGCAGTGGGATTACTGCGTGTGTTGGTATGTTTCCTGACTTATGAAAATATGATCCTCTTCCTAACGCTCTAGCCTGTTTTATTTATTTTTTTACTTTGTTCTAGCATGATGTTCTGAGATCCCAGTGGTCTTTTCATAAGGCAAGGTATGTACAATCTTGGTTTTAAACTCCTGCTTCAATCAGTGCTTCTGAGGAATCTGCAAGACTTGGACCAATCATTTTTCTTTTCTTTCTTTGGCTCGGGATGTTTTGCATCAGTTCTTCTACCGGTTGACTTTTTATCAAAGCAAGCAAACTAATTATTAGTGTAGTCTCAGTGGACTTAGTTGTTTTCGACCTTTCTATCAAATTTCCTTCTTTTTTTGTTGGCTTGGAAAATTCATGGTGAAATCAGCTACGACTTGGATTGTGGGGTGGCTTTGTTTGCGTCTCTGAAATGATTCCTTCTTCATTAACAAATCAATCTTCCCTTCTGTCTGAAGGCCCAGGTATACTTCAGATTTAAAATAATTATTGACTGCGACAAAAACACAGATCTACCTCAAGGTATCTCAACATTCTGTACTGACATTTTGTGCCGTGTGGAGATGTCTGTTCTCCCACTTTTGGAAGTTTGCATCCCTGGATGAAGTATACTATGGCTTTAAAATTTATTTAAAAATATTATTTGACATTGAGCCAGCTAAGCATGCCTGAAATCATTCATTTTTCTTTTCTTCTTAAATCCTTCGGGCTTCTTTTTTTTTGCTAATTCAATGTCTAAATCCATTCTTCGATAAAAAGAACTTTCCCTGCTCCACACATCAGGCACTACAGTATTTTGTCTTCTCATGCTAACATTTCCCCCTCCTCCACTGACCCATCCAGGCTTTCCCCCCCCCCCCCCACTCAGAGTGACCGCCAAGCACCTCCCCCACATTCCTCGGACACAAACTGAGCACCACCAAACACCCGGATGAAAGAGATCTTAATTCTTCTGACTGAAACCAAGCGAAACCAGCTGGGATAAAGTATTTCTTATTTTTTAAACCACAGAAAGCCTTCTGCTCCCTTCCCCTCTGGGACTGAAATCAGCTAGAGTGATCCAATAGAGAAGTATCAAAGGAGGAAGCTGAAAAAAAACTTACTGTGGCTCATTCAGCAGCTTCATCATCTGGGGAGATGCCTTGTTTTGGCTTTTCTTTTCTTTTTTTATATTTGAAGTCATTTCAGCAAAAGATGTTTCTTGGAGTGTGTGTGTGTGTGTGTGTGTGTGTGTGTGTGTGTGTGTGTGTGTGTGTGTGTGTGTGTGTGAGAGAGAAAGAGATATCAAGGCTATGGTCTTATTTTCTTATTTCTTATCCTGCGTGTACTTGGGAAGCTCTCTGAAGTTCTTTGAACAGTCCTAGACATTTTCAAATATTTTTCCAAAATAAGGCCAAATTTGATGTGCTGCCTTCAAAAGAAAAAAAATTGCTTGTTTGTCAGGTTTTTATTTTATTTTGAAATTGTGTTAATCTTTAAGAGAGATGTGCTGAAGAGAACTCAAAAAACAAGAGTCTGTAGTTTTGGTGGTTTCATGCCTTTTTTTATTCCACAGTATGTGTTCATCTGTTTTTGGGTCAGTAATAAATAATGATTGACAATATTGTTCAAAAAATAAACAACTGTTGACCATTTTACTTGGTTATCAATGGTTATATGATGTTCTACCAGGTTTTAACAAATAAAAGAATCTCAGTCATAAAAAAGTAAATAAAAACATTAACTGATGTTTCAAATTATTTCAAATGTATGATAATGTCGTATGTAGCATTACTGATGAAGATAGGTAACGCATCACCAATGCTTACATAATAACAATAATAATAAATATATATATATATATATATATATATATATATATATATATATATATATATATATATTATTTTTTTTTTTTTTCATCAGTAATGCTACAACAGAGATGAAGAGAATGGATTCGTTATTATCTGGCATGCTTTTGTGGTTATATTAACAATTTAATAGGATTCTTTAATTAGTTAAACTAAGCAGAAATATAATCTAGAATACCTGTGATCCAAAACTAAATGGAAACTATATATTTAAACCAACATCTAAAACAGTTGTAGCATTTTTGTTTCATTTTGTAATTTTTTTTTAAACAGCATACCAATCCTTATTTGTCTCTGACCCATATCAGGCACTTTGAGATGTGCCTTAATTATGTCTAGAATTTTTCCTTACTGCTTGATACCAGTGCTATTTTGTTTTAACGATGTTTTGTTTTTACAAATAAATATGCATTTGAGATTTCTTGTTTAAACAATTAAAAATATAATTTAAAAATGTATACTATCTAAGTACAGATTGTCCATTTTTTGTTAATCAAAATAACCCCAGTGAGTAGTCAAATAATTACTTTCTTTTCAGATTGTTGTACGTGCGTTATATACATATTAAAATGTTTGAGAATAATAGAATTAAACAAAACATAAATTTAATTTCAATGCGTGTAACAAATTGTGTAGCTTGGTTTTTAGTGTATTTTACTTTATATAAAGGTATATAATACTGTGATTATTTTCTATTTTGTCAGATATATCTGAAATTTGAGCTCAAACACAAGATTTAAATGTACTAATTGAAGCTGTTTAATGAACCTGTTTAAGGTGCGTAGTCTTGTTTTTTGTTTTGTTGCCAGTAAGTTGAAACCACAGCAAGAAATTAAACTCCATAAACAGATGCAGCTTTTTTTATTGTTTGAATCACTAGGTTGTTGGCTAAATTGTGACTGAAATAAGCTAGCAAATCGTCATTTTATTTTCGACATATTCCATCATGCCACAAACTAAGCAACCTAACATGCAAGAAACAAGCTTGCTTTGAGCTTTAATCTCAATTCAGCCATTCATGGAATGTGACTGTTACCTCCCTTTTTCACCAAAAAAGAAAATAAAGTTGTTGTTTTTTTGTATTTACAGTTGACATTACTGTGTGTTCTTTTAATCTAGCTCTTGTGTAGTGTGTGGTCACACGTCATACATATTTGTTTTATTTTGTCTGAGGTTAAGTGCATCTAAACTCAAATTTAATTTGTATTGGTCGGAGCTGAGCTGAAGTGTATCAAACCCTAGACTTCTTAAGGGACAAATTTTTTTTCCAGTATGAACTGGGTTGTGATGCTACATTTATTCATAGCTACCTCGAACCTCAAGGTTTGTTGATAAGGTGAGTCTCATTATCCAAAAAATAAGAACTGTGTATTGCCAGCACATATGGGGTTACATCAAAACATTAGCATGGTAATTAACCCTTTTGTCTTTCGCAGCATGCCTGTTGTGACTGACCTCTTGGAGACATGTGTAGATGAGGTTCTTCGTACCCCTGTTCCCATGGCGACTGCAGAGGAAGTGGAATCAGGTGCCTGTTTTAGTGCAGCCAGCACAGTCCCTGATGAGACCCTCTCTCTCAGCGGTCAGTTAATAAATCATCTTGCTTGGTAGGGCCTAGTATTAAATTAAGGTGATCAAACCTGTACCAAATAGGACAACAGCCTTGTTACCAGATGTCTGCTTTCTAAGCACAGCAAGCGTGCGGCTACTAAAGGTTTCTCTGACTTTCAATCTCTTGTTCTCAGAGGCTGCAGCTCGACTCAAGCAGCTAGAGATTGAACAGACTCCAGTGTCTGTTCCTGGCAGAAACAACCTCAACGTTAACATGAACAACCAGGTCAGTTCAGCCATCCAGAAGCACATGCACAATGAGAGCAAAGGGCTTTTAATGTTGATTTTGCAGCACGGTCTTTCTGGAGAACCTAACATATATTTAAAGCTTGAACTAATGTGAGAACCAGAGTCTTTATGGTCATTCTTGTTCATCTATGGTTCAATTCCAACTTAGTTTTTATACTGTTTTTAGTTTACAATTACCCAGCTTTTGACTTCTTCTGACATTTTAATGTTTCGAAGACTGACTGTGTTGTTCTTTAAACATTTTACTGGCCTTAGGGCCTTTGTATGTCAATAATTCATATACATCCTAAAAAGTTTTATGGTTTGGGAGGGTTTCAGTCAAGTTTTTGAATCCTGTAAATTTTTGTGTGTGTGTGTGTGTAAGTGAGATTTTTATATGAATGCTGATAAATGTGTGAAGTTACCCAGGCTTAGAATTTACAGTATTTGCATGCATGATGGAGAGCTTTCTATGGAGAGCTTAATGTGATTTAACTAGATTTAATGCAAAACTGATTGTTATAAAAATAATAATTAAAAATAACAAATAACAATAACCTGATTAAAAATCAGATGCTTACCGGTCAAGTTTTGAAATTGATAATACAGATTTTTTTCACCAATATAATGTATAGTATAACACATAATTTTACTTTCAAAAGTAGAGTTAATAACTGGTATTGTTCTCGAGAATTTTGCAAAGAACACCAAAAACAAAAGGAATGCTTTAGGTTGAACTTTTACTTTAGTGAACGTGACAGAACTTGTTAAATCTCACACAACCCCTTTGTCCATATTGGATAAGGTAAAATGATTGTAAATCTCTGAGTTTATTTTATTATGACTGCATTAAAAGCAGGACAGTGATCAGAGAATACTCAATGAACAGCTGTAACAACACACTCAACATTAATAATTAATAATTAGTATAAATTATTCTTTTGAACTAAATGTACTCGGAGTCAAAGTCAGAATTTTTCTGCAATTACTTTACGTTTCAGGGATATTTTATAATGAATAAATCTTGAACAACGGCTTATCTGTTTTTTTTTTTATCAAATATGAACATTTTTGTTATTTTATGTGCATCAGAACATGTATGTTATCAGTTAGATATAAGCTAGAGTTTTGACCTAGTGGGGCAAGTTTCTGAAATACTGAAATGAGTGATACTAACATGGCTTGATTCGCCCGCAGGAGGAAGTGATGAAATTAACAGAGAAGTGTCTGAACAGTGTAGGCAGTAGTCCTGTCTTAAACCAGCTCAAAGCTCCCGAGGAACTGAAGAGCAACATCTTGAAAGCTCAAGCTGAGGCTGCACTCAAGGTATTCATCTAGCCTTTTCATTAAATTTAAATGTGGAATCAATTGTTAAAGGGGTCATGAACTGAGAAACTAAACTTTTTTATATATATATATATATGTAGAATTAATGAGACCCAAGTTAAACAGTGACATTATAGGTGCACATTCACCTTCCTTTTGTAGTGACAAACGCCATCCACTAAAGATTGCTGGCAGAATAGCTAGCAAACCTGGAGTTTCTCTTTCACTTTCACGCAAACGTGGACACAAAATTAAACTCAAACCGGAATCAACCAATTTAAATATCATGATCTGTGCACAGCAGCACCAAGCTGTTTGCAAAGAAGGCAAAATATAGTAAAGTTAAGATGCCTGGGAGCCAACGGTTCATTTGAACTTTTTGTTAACAGCTGAAGTTACATGTAAACACAAACTTTTATAAAACAATTACTTTTATTTTTCAAATAACGATTTAACCAAATACAAGCAGCTAACACAGATATTAACAATTCTAAAAATTTATTTCTGCCTTTGATTAATATCTGGAGAGTCAGAAAACACAGTATGTATTGTAAAAAATGCACTCAACTACCAATTATGATCATAACATCTACCAGTGTAACCAATTTTATTCAAGAGTCAATTAAGGTAAGTTTGAAAAAACATTGTTGCAAAGTCAGAGCAGCTTGTAGTTCTTGTTCAATTCTTCAAAAAATAGTCTGTAGAGTCATAAATGACTCTATTTCCACACTCGATTTCGCAACAGCTAGCTTCCTTCTCAAGGAAAAAAAAACATTACAAGAGAGAGCTCCTGATGGGTAGACATGGCGGTAGACACAGCCTATTTTATCATTCATTCATTCATCTTCATGTCGGCTTTATTCCCTTTCGGGGTCGCCACAGCGGAACTCACTGGCATATGTTTTACACAGCGGATGCCCTTCCCTGCCGCAACCCATCGCTGGGAAACATTCACACACACATTCACACTTTAACACTATGGGCAATAGTTCTTATTCAATTCACTTATTCCGCATGTCTTTGGACTTGTGGGGAAACCGGAGCACCCGGAGTAAACCCACGCGATCACGGGGAGAACATGCAAACTCCACACAGAAATGCCACCTGCCCCAGCCGAGCCTAGAACCAGCGACCTTCTTGCTGTGAGACGACCGTGCTACCCACTGCGCCACCGTGACGCCGGAGCCTATTTTATAAAATCAGCTAAATAACCTGTAAAATGATCCAGATGTCAACACTGAGATGCTCAGAGCTGTAGGCTGTTTAAATTAAATAACTGGACTGCCATACCATCAAATCTTACAAAACAGATTAATGTCTGGGTAATGTAATTATCTGACTACAGCACAACAGCCATCCTTCCGCAGGTCACACTGAAATGACGTTTCAAATACAGTGTGACACTAGATGCATCCCAATCCGCATACTATTCACACTTTCATAGTTGCAAAATGAGAATTAGGGTGTCCAAAATGTGTACATAGTGTACTGGATGTGTATTTTTTCCGGTTAGATTCTGAAGTGCAGATCCATGAACGCTCAACCAGCAGATATTACCCACAATCCACTGCGCTCCGGTAGAAGGAGTTTTTTTGGGACCCAAACAAGTGAGCACTCTCTGTAATACGACTGATTTTTTAAGACGACAAACATAAATAAACTATATCAAAACAGAGTGTGATATTTAATATTAGAATATTTTTTATTGAAGGAATGGGAAAGGAGGAGTTAAGTTTTCCTATAGGTTGTGCGTGATGACGTGGCAAAACTACTTCCGTCACTTGATGTTAAAGTGCGCCCCAGATCGTGCAAACTCTCGTCTTACCCACTAAAAAGTATGTACATTATCTTCTGAAAAGTAGTATCTCCTTTAAGTCTGCATTGTATAGTATTCCGATTGGGACGCAGTATCTGTATGAAGGGTGTCGCAGCATTGTGTCGCGTTCTGTACGAGGATGTTTTCTTACCCCAGTTCAGTACCCCTTTAAATTCACTTTCAGAGTGAAACACCCAATCGAAGCTTCTAACATTAGTATGAAACTAAAAGTCTCAGTTTCCATACATTTTATATATTTCAGGATTCTAGAGATGAGCTCGGAGTGACTCCAGACAAAAACTGCAATCTTCAGGAGGCAGCAGTAAGGTAGGGTATCTGTTAATTATCCTGTATAGCTCACTTGGCACATGTTAGCATTTACTTGGTTTAAGTATTTTGAACGCAATTCAACATTTTAAATTAGGAACACTTTCTTATGTTGCATTGTTTCAAGTGAAGAGAAAATTGAAAATTCCTTGAAACTTTGTATTTGTCAAGGCCAACCTAACTTGTTTTGTTTTGAAGCTAAAGCTCCTTGTAGTTTCTAAGAGACAACAATGTAGGTTTATTTGAGTTCTTGGATTTAGAAAAATGTTTTCAAAAATGTGAATGAGGGATGTGCTTGTCATGAACAGATTAGCGGGTCACGCCGTGCGCATGGGGAGCACCAGCTCTCTGCCAGTGAGTGGGAGATCGGAACGACAGGAATCCTGGGACGTTCTCAGATTGCCTGGCCTGCTTCCTCACTCCACCAGCAGGTGAGCGAGAGCGCAGAAGGGTGTACTGTAGCATACAGAGGCAGTGCTTTGTTATAGGAGCGGCTGGATTAAGACGTAGTAGGGCCATGCCATGTGAGGGAGCCTGCAGGCCAGTAATCCTCCTGGGACAGAAGCTAGGGCAGTGGAGTGCAAGAGCGCAGGCAGAAACTGGGGCACACCCAGATTAAAGGGGCCACCTGGTCTTCCATCAGAGCCTGGCTTTTTGTTCTTCACATGACATCATGATATTATTCTACCCCTCCTTATATCGCATTCGAAATTAATGCGATATATATATGTATATGTATGTATGTATGTATATGTATGTATATATGGACATGATAATTCAAATTTTATCTTAGAAAAGGATTTACTACTAGTAAAAATGTGTAAGTTCTGGTGAAGATACTGTGTTTTAAAATCTTAATTGAAGTATGTACCGATGTAGTAATACAGAATTTATCAGGAATGATGTTTAGTGACTGAAAACAACATATTCAAATTTTACAAATTAGACGGGTAAAGACATACCCTGGGCTAAACCTATAATTGTTCTATAGCTCACTGCTGTCATCTGGTGGTAACGTTTGATAAGTAGTTTGCTAGCTTTAATAAGTCACATGCCATGATGTTCTGAGCTCGTCTCACCCAATGAGTCTTGCCAGGTTTTTCCAACATAAATCAAAAATAATTTTGCTCAAGAGTGGGTCAGAGTTTACTTTTAATTGCTTGCAGAGTCATATGGCAGATTGCATTTATTTAGCTTTTAAAAAGGCCAGATAAAGGTTTTTAAACATTTAATACAACCTAAAAAAATACATTTTTAAAATTGATATCAATCATCTAATTCTATTTTTACATTAAAATCTAGTTTTAAAGTAAAGAAACTGACTAATTTAATTAATGTATAATGTATATGTACAGTATAATAACTAATGTCACAGATGAGCATAATAAACAGGATAATGAGCAGTTACAAAGAACAGTTAAACAATTTAAATAACTTTCTGTGTCAATTTTTGTAGCGGCAATTTCACGCCTGAAAACATGACGATCATGTGATGTGAAATGAGAGCTTTTTTAACATATCGGTTATTTCTGGGCTTGTCTTAACCAAAGAAAGTTGTCAAACACTCATGATCTCCCCTGAAGGTCTGGCTACTTTCATATTAACTTCATGAAAATTGTTCTGATTATGCTACTGATTTTTACTACTGAAGTTCGAACATGCATTTTGATCCTACAGCTTAATATTTCCCCTAAAGACCTGATTGTTATGGAAAGTGGCACTCTAAAAAAAAGTACTGTATTAACTTTAACGTGGTAAAAGCATTCATGTGATCTGAAAGAGATTAAATTATGGAATTACATCACAATTTAACTGTAACATTCTCTATACACTAAGATGCCAGTAGAATTAAATACAAATCATGTCATGTGAAAGTAGATATCATAGAATGGAAATATTATAGGCATAAACATTTGCTACCAGTAATTGAGATATTACGCTCAATTAGTAGACACCACAATTACAGGCTTGATTTCCAGGGAAATGAGCAGCCTGGCTAAATTGCCTGCCAAATGTGAATATAATGGGTACCTTTACTCTGGCACACACATTGTCAAGACTCCCTGAAAGATTCTGCTGTGTTAGGAGTCTTCTGAATAGACCTGGACACAGTGATCGGGGGACATCAGTGATCTGTGGTGTCTGTCCTTTGTATGAACACTAACGAAGAGCTCAAGGCATAATTTGAAACTCAAAGGCTTTTTGTGCTCAGATTTTCAATGGTTGAAACCGTTGTGTTATGAGCTCTTCAATAGGATGCGTCATCTGAATGTGTTCCTAAAATGGGTTTGTCTTCAATCATTTTGTTTTCACATTAAATGAAACCTGAAAGATTGACTCTGAGTGTGCATTTGTTTTCTGTCCTCAGTTTGGATGAGAATGCTGATGACTTCCTCTCGTCTGGGACGCCTCTATCACCAGATTCATTAACTGAAGCTCAGTCATCCAAGGTAACAGAAGTGCCTTAATGTCCTTCCTGCTGCGGCTGACATTCTGTAATAGAGTTGCATGTGCACCACTTACACTGTGCGCATTTTCACTGGAAAAACCATGTCTAGCAAAACAAGACATATTCTCTTAAACTGTCTGGGAGTTGTAAAAGAGTGGAAGTTTCGCTGTTTGTTCTTAAGTTCATTCAAAGTTCCCTGTTGGATGATGTGTTGATATTGGCTTTGCTGTGAGAACTTCACCCGAGATGCCTCGATTAGTTAACAAAGTGTTGCATTCTGTTTTAAAATAATATTGAAAAGAAGTGCAAATTACTGAGAGCAAAATAAAGGAATAAGGCCGTACCGGTACTCTGGTAACCGTTAAGGGATTGGTGAATGTGAAAGGGATTTAAAAAAAAAAATTATAGAAGCCTCTAATAAAAAGCAACATTGTATTCTTAATTAAAAAAACAATCCACTGGAAAACTATCCAAAAGCAAACGTCTGTATTTTTTCCTGATTCTGGGTACCACACTATAAGAATTGTTATTAAGCTAAGAAGACTTGTCACACAGACACTGAGCTAATTATTCCATTAATAGAATAATATGTCTGTACATTTTGGAGTTTTTAAACTGTACTTTAGAGATGCACAAAAATGGTGTATGGAAAAAAGTTTGGCACGGACTGGGGCACATAACTGGTCCTCTGTAGATCTGGAGAACGGGTTCTTTGTTATTTTGTATCTGGCTCCATGAAAAGGCGTTTTTAAATCTTATGTTCTGAAACATAACTTTTCTTTTATGGTCCCATCATATGTTGAGAAAGCACATTCTAGTTCTTACTTCATGTTAATATGTTACACATCCATTTGTCTGTGACAGTGGAGTCATCAGTTCTTTAAAACAGAAAAAGGTTCACATTTGCTTAAATGTGCTATGGTATGCCCCTTTTAAATCACTTATAATACATTTGAAATGGTTGTGCGCCACCAAACGAGCCTAAAATTTCCACTGCTATGCTTCAGCCATGGCTCCTGCTGGATTGTGCTTGTTGGCACACAGAATTTATGAAGAATATTTATGAATATATTCAATTTAGCAAACCTAAAAACTATTTTTGCCCCAGGAAAATAATATTTTCATTGTTTGCCTGACCCATTTCTACTACTCTTACACTTCAAGGACAGTCAGTTCTTCATTGAGATGAGGTTATTTAGTGGTTGATCTTATTGGTTAGTGGGCGGTGCTATGGGTGAGTGGTGTGGCTACAGCCATCCAGCTGTTTTGAGTTTCCAGAAAAGAAATGAGATTTTCACAAACATGAATCTGAATATAACTTGTGGCATGATTTTGATGAGGGAACAATAATAAAACATAGTTACATGAATTAACACCTTTTACAAAGGCCAGGTTTTAAAGTCTCTACAGAGTGTCTACAACCCTGGAAACACTAAAAGATGGTACAGTGCTTGTCTTGAGGATGCTGACATGTCCACAAAGTGCAAAGCAAGACATCTGTTGTTCTTCATATTGACGCACCCTTTAAAATATGCTTTTCTATGACTCAGGTGAAAGCTGAGGATGCTGAGGCGCTGACGGCCACTCTGAGTGAGAACCTAATAGACTTCACCGACCCCGTCCCTGTAGTAAGTCCAGCATTGCCACTCAACTTTTTCTCTTGACCACCCTGATAACTGTTAATGGTTCAAAACTGTTTAATCTACAGATACCAGCACCCAAACCCACAATCACGCCTCGATGGATCATTCCAGCTTCAGCGCCTGTTGTGAGTTTTCTGCTGATCTGATGGAAGGGTTTAACGTGTGGAAGAAAAATAATGATAATAGTCAGTTAATCAGATAAGCTTTTATTTTTTTTCATCTCCTAATATTTTTATATTTATATACTAATTATACGCATAGTGGATTTTTCACAAAATTATGCAATATGCCTATCTAAAAAAATACTGATAAAGAATTCAGAACAATTTAAAATGTTATTATTGTGACAAAATAAATAGTGTAAAGGTTAAAGCATTGAATAAAGTGACTAGATTTTTGTTTTGTATACTTCATAGTTATAAATTAATTTAGGAAGCCTTCATCTCTCACAATTAAAAAAAAAATAGCTATGTTCAGAAGCACATTAGTTGTGTTTTTTAATAGCTTTTAACTTTCAGCATGATATTGCTGTACTGTACAGCACAATCTATTTGTTAACGATAAAAACTCCTTCAAAAGATAGACTGTAACATTAGAGTTTAGCATTAACACACTACATATATAAAGAAGAAAAGAAAACAAAAAAAGATTTTCACACCTGAATTTCCTGAGCTCTTCTCTTTGACGTTCATATTGAGCAAATGTGAGTATTCAAATAGCAAGTGGTGGCCTCAAATGTTTTTCCCTCACCAGCAGGTGGCGCAATGAGAGCACCTCACCTTCATTTAAAAGCACATACTCCATACTTGTTTTCATTTTCTAAACAGACACAATGACCATTTGAAACATTTTTACTAGATATTGTTTATGGATGGCTTGCATTGCACTGCGCGGGCCAACTTTTTCAGCTTCATCACATCTCTCACATCGTGAGGTTAGATCATAGTGTCGAAAAGATTGTATCCACAAATCAATCTGAGTAGTAAGATATCAGTGTACTTCTTCTTTTCATAACGCTTGATTTCAAATATAATGCTTAGCTCTAATGCTGTGATTTATTTACTTAATGTTCAGTAAACCACTTTGTGTGCCCATTATACTTCAAGGACTCTCTGCTGTTAATAAATCTTGATAAAAATAGTAAATATTTGTGGTAGGGGACATGTGCATTTTGTGATAAAGAAAGTTTGAATAGTCAAAACTTTTTAAAAATTAAAAATATATTTTTTTTTAGTAAAGTTGGTGAAGTTTTTACTGTCTTGAGACTTTGATATGCGTTTGTACTAGAAACTGTCAGATGAAAAACGTTTCCTGGACGTTGAGGGGTCATTCTTTCTCACGCTTTGAGCAGCCAGAGTCTGTGAGCTAATCTTGAGGGTCGCTAAAGTCTCAAAAAAAGACTAAAGTCTCAGTCATTCTATGACTGTTACAGCTGTATGTAAATGTTCGGTTCAAAGTCCCTCCCCATAAAGCCCTCAGGCTAAAAAGGAGACCGAATGTTGGTCGTGAAAAATGTTTTGACAAGAACATTTGTAAGAAATCTCTTTTGAGTTTAAAACTGTCACTGAAACCCAGTATACAGTTGAAGGAAAGAAAACCCAATTTACATTTTTCATTTAAAGTTAAAGATATTTGCACCCTCTTTTTATTCTTCGTTGCAAATGTTATTTTCAAGGTTAACTTTTTTCTAAATACATTTGTTTTTTATTGTCTTTTTCCAAGTCTCAAAATGGCTACAAAAACATTGGCTCTACTTTAGCTTTCTCCAGACTCAATACCCCTCAGAAGTTCACTTTAAGCCAGGGGTCTCAAACTCAATTCTGGGAGGGCCCCAACCTCCAACCTTAACTGAACGCACCTGATTCCACTAAGTCAAGCTACTGGTTTGTCTCTTTAAACAGAGTTAAAACAAAACCAGCAGGTGGTGCTAACCTCCAGACATTGAGTTTGAGGCCCCTAATGCAAGATAATGACCTTTTTTTCCTCAGTATCCCAGTAGATGCACTCAGTTTCAGTCACGCTTTTTACCTCTGAAGTGAAACCTTCTTTTTGAACCTTCACACTTCTCATCTGTAGTAGCTGATTACTGACTCACTCCCTCTCTCTCCCCCCTCTCTCTCTCTCTCCCCCCCTCTCTCTCTCTCTCCTAGCTATCTGGCAGCTATACTAACGGCCTGCTTGACTGTCCAGCAAAGCCCACTGCTCTTCATCCTGAGGCGACTGCGGTTCCCTCACTTCCGCAGCTCTCACACCCTCAAAATGTGATCGCCTCCAGGTTTGTTTCAGCCCCAGTCCTTAACTTCTTCCTGCTCTGACATGACTTGAGTTCAGATATGTTTGCTCTTCAAATAATCTAGTTCTAGTTTATACTTAACATAGTTAATCCCCAAAACAAAGCAGAGTAATGCGGTAACCAAATCTTCACACGAGTTACAAAAATTAATGTATTAAAAATATTTGTACATGCAGCTAATACGTTGTCTTTATTTTGGCATTGAATCTAAGTATCGTGTGATCATATGATTTTCAATTTAAAAGTTTTTTTTTTTTTCATTTTCAAAAGCTATTACTTTTTTTCCATGTTTGATCCTGTCATCAAAAGGAAAATTTTAAAAAATGATTTACGAGCTTGCGTCACTTTTTTTTTTTTTTTTCTTTGGGTAAATGGCGTGACCCGGAAGTTTAATGACAACAATGACTGTGTTTTGTTTTGAGTGAGAGTGAAAATGCTGAAGCGAATCAAGCCATGTATATTGTAGTAAAATTATGATTTATGATTTTATTACGATTTATTCCACACTGGTCATACTCATGTCTCAAGTTCTGAGACACTCTGAGACCATGGGCAATGAGAGATGATAGAAAATGAGCGTGAGAAGATTTGTGTCCATCGCATTCTGTAAGGAAAAAGTCACATGATTAACTTCACTAAAGTTAGCTGCAGATTCAAAGAGTCTCTTTTCCTGGCTCAATAACCTCAGAAACCTTTTTGGAATCTGTAGCGTAGGAAACAAGGTACCGGGGAAGGCTGCTGTGAAACTGACGTTTGGGCACTCTGCCGAGATGCTGAAGCAAAGCAAAAGACACTACTGTAAAACACCACCAAAAGCTTCACTTTAAAAAGCTCTAATTACAATAAATTCAGGGACATCTTTTCTTGCTGAATACATGTACTTTTCATTCATTTGATTGTCAATTTAAAAATAAAGTAAAGTGGTTACTTTTTTCTTTTTTACAAAGGAAAAACTAATTAATTTGTTTTATTTTAAAACGAAACAAAATACAAGTTCAACAATTTTCCTAAACTCTATTTGGGAGACATGAAAACACCTGGAGGTAATAATTATGAAAGCAGCAGACTGGGTAAAACAAATCTTTAATTGTAGTTTCATATATACACTTTTTGGATAAAGAGAGTTCCATAGTGAAAATGTCTGAAGTGGTCAGTGTTTTGTTTGTGGATCTCAGCAGTTGCTGCAAATGACCCCTAGACGTCACTGTGGAGCCACTGTGAAGCTAAAAACAAATGAATTTGTTTTTCCTTTTTTATCTGTGTTTTTAAATTCAAAACCAATTGAACGAATGATGCACTGATATCTTTGGTTATCCTACAAAACTCATTGTTGCTTAAGTAGTTAATTGTAATGAAGTTGTTGTTGTTGTTACAATTTCGGGTTGTACTAAATCACATTAATAATTGGATGCATTAGAAGTAAAAAAAAAAAAATAACAAAATAAACTATTTTTGTGTTAGATTGTTTTGTGCGTGTTTTAATGTATATGTCAATGAACAAGATCTTATAAACAAAAACATATTTGGACATTATTGAAATGGAACAATTTTTTTTCTCAATTATTCAGTGTGTTATGGCATGTATGTTTCCAAATCAGCATCTGTTCCAAACTATTGTTTTACAGTATTGTGGCTCACCCAAGCAAGGAGGACACCCAACGGCCCAAAGGTCTTCTAACCACTGAACTCTGAGAGCGAGGCCTTGAGATCCTCGACCTTGAACCCTGCACCCGTCTCTTAACCTCTCTCTGCGTCCAACATTCCAGACAGACACATTCCAGTGCCCTCAAACCGTTGATCAAACTTGAGTCCCACCATGAAGACGTGGCAGACCAAGGGAAAGCAATACAGAGATCCTTTTATTATTTTTATACCACTTTAGCCAGCCCTCTTTGTTTCTGGATGTTAGCTCATCTGTTCACCTGTCGATAGACTCTTTGAGCTCTTCCTGTTCAGATTGGATGAGAAGAAATGAATTGGTTTTTAGACTGGCTATTTTTTCTTACAGAAATTCTATTTTTACCTTCGCCTTTTGTTTGTTCTGCTTTGAATGTTTTGAGAAGGAGCCGTGTTCACTTTTAAGTACTGTATTGTTACCTTCACAGTGATGCTGGGTAGCATGCAGTCACTGAGCCAAGATATCAAGCTGTTTGACTCATTGATTGTGTTTTTATCCAAAATTAGTCAATATCCGCCTTATTTTAGTAGTTCAGATACACTTTTTATAAAAGGACAAAAGCTTTTTTTTAAGCTTGTGGTTTCTAATTCTGTTTAACTTTTATAGTTGACTGGGCATTCTGGGTAGTGAGTAATAACCCTTCAGTAATACTCGCATAATGTCACACACAAGACATTTGGATTATTTTTAACTTATACTATTTCTGTTTAAAATCTGCATTCATCTTCTATGAATGTTAACTAAGTTTGCTTAAGCAGGGTTTAAAATCAGAACAGTTTGTCAGTTCTACCAGAGAAACGTCAAAGTGTTGAAAACGAACTGCTTTCAAGTCGAAGTGGACGAAAAACAACCAGAACCCACAACCATCAATCAGCTTGTTGGAAACAAATCGAATGTTTTAGTATCATTAAGATGTTTATAAGCAGCTGATAAATAATATTCGGTTTGTCCCATAGCATCTCCCGACAGAAAACTAGGACAGCCTTCTCATCTGTTTTTATCTTGCTTACGAGAGACTTTTCTTCATCAGCGTTTTTACTGTAAATCCTACAAGCATTTGCTGCTGTTATTACTCATTTCTCTGTAGAACCACTGGACAGGATGACACACTGGATTGAAACGTGTTTGGAGGTCAGTCATGATCATTTCTACTTTGTTCTTGTGAATAATTGCAAACTGGCCTTCTCAAGGTGTTTCTGTTGTCTGTGTTGAGGTTTCTTTTAACGTGCTGCTTTTATTGGGAGGTCAATAAGGCAGTTAGAGCTGGAATCTTTTGATATGCTGGTCACAGTTGTACCCTGTGTCTCACACTGTAAGCTCATTTGCATTTATTAATGATCTGTAGATGGCAAAGCAATCATTTATTTTAAGATACTTCTAAGTGTGTTGCACTGTAAGCCTTGTCATTTTGTATGCGAGACGTAAGTAAAAGGTATTTTAACCATCTGGTTGACTTGTGCTTTCGTGTGCAGATTTTTGGTAAAAAGCAGATTTTTGGTAAATATATATATGATAACACTTTCAGTGCACATGAGAATTTTTTAGAGCGCAAAAGTGTTAATGCAAAAAGAACGGTTTAGATGGTTAACTGAGTTGAAGGAGAGTCTCAAACAGCAGATGGCGCCAGAGCTTTCCACATAGTAGGACAGGGGTGTCAAACTCATCTTTGTTCAGGGACCACTTTAAACAAAATTTGTGGACTGAACCATATCAAATGAACAAAGTATAAGCTAAGATGCTACTTCTTAAGTCTATAGAAGCACTATATATATATATATATATATATATATATATATATATATATATATATATATATATATATATATATATATATATATGAATGTGTATATAGCTGTGATGGTGTAATTTAAATAAGAACGTTTTTAACTTCATCTTTGAAGTTATTCATTACGAGTCATAACATATCCATAAAGACTAAAAATGATACTTGAAATTGATACTTCAGCGAAATTCCAGTGTTGTTTTTCTTTCATTTTATTTTTAAATTACATTTTGTTATATGATTTAATGTGCTGGGTTGTTCTTTCTTTTAGGTTGATTTTAAAACCTCACCTGTGCATAACATAAGTACATAAGATGCCCATAAATAACTGTTTGTTCGTTTAACTCCATTAAGATCTTACACAATGCAATATGACTTTTCTCTGTTTTCTTCCCAAATGAACAATATGATAGATTAACTATTTTAAATATCTCACAATTCCTTAACAACACACAATTTAAAACCGCATCCTGTATAAAAGATTCTGAAAAAGTGAACACGTGTATTTTATTAGTTAAATGTTGGGATCTTGCCCTTCAAGAAAAGGGGAAAAAATTATTTGCAACCATTACCTTCTACCAGCCCATACGCATTCGTCTTTACAAGATGGAAAAAGTGCCCAAAATGAGTTTCTGAAGTTCTTGAGGTTACATGAGGGTTTGACCTTTTTAGCCCCAGCCAGAGAGGCTCTCTGTGAACTTCACTGGGGGAGATCTTTCTCTGCATGTGTGTTTTTTTTTCTACTCAAGGTTCTCTGGGGGGGATGCTTATCAATAAAAAAAAGTGTTTGGTTGCTCTATATCACCACAAAATTGGTTAAACCCAGGTTTTGATAATATGGCACAGATTATTGGTCAGTTTAAATCAACACGTTCTAGTAAACATTACAATCCCTAAGATAGCAGTATATTGTAGTTCTATTTTAACGCCATAGAATGATCAAAATAGGAATTCCTATCTAACGCTTCATCCACTTCTGAAACTACTTTGAATCCACCGAATCCACTTTGAAAGATTGATTGGTTTTAATATTGCAGTCAGAGCTCTTGTTGTCTCGCTGTTGGGGTTTTATGTTAATGTATGGAAAAACCTAAATAAAGTAATTTAAAAAAAAATTCTGTGCACTGTGTATGTTTTCTTTTGGTCATATATCCAGTGAAGACTGCATCTGCATTTTATCGATCACCAAAAACAAATAAATTAGAATAAAATCTTTCTGTGTTGTGATCACAGAAATCAGACATTTTCTTTGCTGATGCAGTTCTGGTTGGAAATTCTTCTGCGACGTAGAAGATGATCACACACGACTCTTTGTTTTACTTAATTTGAGAATTATTTATGTGACATAGGCGTCAAAAGGTCTTTAAATGACAACCTATGGAAGTGTATTTTCCATTTTTTTTCACGGTTGTTATAAAAGCTCGGGGTGACCTGAGAAAAAGTACAAAATAAGCGTGTGGAAACAGATCGAGTCCTTAATTGCGACTACATGGGGGTTAACAGTGCTTTGAAGCGTTTTCCTCTCTCTCTAGTGCAGAGTGAGTCACACTTGTTTCCACACTTCTGTAATTAATTTCGTGTGTATTATTAGCAAGCCCGAGTTGATGAGCAGCGAGGGAGGTGGCTTCACGTTTGATAAGCTCCACACACGCGGGGGACTCGAGCTCACAGCCGCGCGACAGAAGTGCGGAGTCTCGTCAGTTCTTCCTTTGAGCTTTATTTCACGTTTAAGAGCACTTTCTAAAGACTATGGAGAGTGAGAGGAGCAAAGGAACTCTCTCTTCCGTCTTTTTGGTGGATGTGAACTGCTGAATGCAAGCGTGCGCGAAGCATGTGTCGAACCGTGAGGGAATATCGTTAAATCGTCGAACAAACTTCAGCTGGACGTTGATTGACACGTGATGGCGTCAGCGGCGTGCAGACACACGCTTCTCCTTTTGTTGGTTGGTAAGTTGAATTTTTTTTCACCCTCTGTTTATGTCTACATTTTAGCCTATTGTGTCCTTTTCCATTGCACACAAACTGTAAAAGTGAGAGAAAACATATATTCAGGAACGTGATAGGGTTCGGTTTATCGTTGTTTCTGGAATATTGGTGGCTCAGAGAATATAAAGCTGTTATCTGGACGTGAATTGATAGATTGTTTGTTGGCCAGCCTATATTAATTCCCGTTTTTTTATACATTTAATTAGCTTGTATACTTTTGTTAATATTACTCATTGTAACCATTGCTAGTTGGCCCATTCCACATTACCATATTGTTTTTAAGCATTTAATATACAATTTTTGCTCATTTACACCCATGACTGTACGCCATATTTGGGCTGTATTTGGAGATTTGACTGGCACCCAATCAAATTTAGTTTGTTGCAAATTTTAGGCAAAGTGATTAATCCATAAATAAACTTTCACTTACACTTGGGTCAATTAACAATAGTTTTATTAATAATACATGTCAGCCTCATTCTGTTGGAAAGAATTATTTCACACTTACCTTAACAAGCTGAAGGAGTTGTGCTGAGCATGACTAACAAAGTGCTTTCTGTTGTCTTGATTTTCTGTCAGCATGTACTCCAGACCACTTATTACTTTTGTTGGAGATGCTCTAAAGAATCATGAGACTATAGCACAACTACCATGACTGTTGAGTGAAGACTGTTTCTGGTTTAGGTGTGAAGGCAATAGATTTCAACTGAATAGAGATGTGCTCTACTTGCATTCTCACAGAAGAATTTGCAGTCTTCAGTAACCTTTGAATAAACTTCTGCTCCAGTTAGGATGTCCTTTGTGAGTGCTCTATAAAATATGTAGATTAAGCAGGGGAATATTCTGACTTGCAAACAGTTAGAGACGAATTGACACGAACTCGAAGGTGTATTTGCTAAACAGGGCCTGGCAGTGAACACTGAACAAAGATTGTATCCGGTTTTCGTTTGTTTTATGTTCTGTGAAGCTATGGTTTGCTTTGACCTTTTTGCATTTCAAAATAGGTCATACTGCAATCATGCAAAGGAATGTGATGTAGTCTATTACAATGTGTCTATTGTATGTGCTCCATTTTCACAGCTGGTGCAAACAAATCTAAACTAGCAGCAATAATACATTACATACAAAGTATTGATATTACACAGGAAAGGGGTAAATGAACTGCTACTTTTGTCATTGCTGATTGGTGTTGGCATGAAGCCCTGCTGTCTCTCATTTAGCAGTCTGAGTTGAATGTTTTTCATGATTGTTTGGATTTCTTCTGGGTACTACTGGGTTAAGATTTGGTGATGTGTTTGCCTTTGGCCCAATGTAAGCAGGGAAAACCCATGTGACCCTAACCAGGGCTTTGTGGGCAAAGACTGATGGATGGATGGATTTAAGTTGATTCAAGGTTTTGATTTCCAGTGTTTGAAAATAATGCATTTGATCGGCTTAATAAGGCATTGACTACAAACTTAGTGTCCCTATCTTATGCTTTTTATCTTCATTGTCCCTGTTTCACTTTTTATTTTGATGAACTTATTTAAAGCTAACTTTTCCTGGAATAAATTAAAAGTAGCAATTTTAAATTTTAAAATATAGTTGTTACTGAAAACTCTTCTCTTCAGGGAACACCTACTATAAAAAAAATTAAACTTTTTTTCCTCCTCTGTCTTTATCTTCTTCCTTTATTTCATTCCTGCTATGGTTTATTGATCAGTTGATACAATTTCTATTATGAGAAGCTGAGATAGACTTTGACTGAGTAACAAATAGCATATTGTCTCTCCCCTAATGTCAGTCTCTTTGGACAAAAGCGTCTGCCAAATGCATAAATGTAAAAAAGTTGAAACAATGAAAGGGGTCATGAAATGACTAAAAAAATATTTTTCAAAAATTGTACTGTTCATTTAGATCTGGTTTTATGGGTGTAGATTTTTTTCACACTAAAACAATTGTAGAGAACAAAAAATTCTCCACACAGTTGTTTAATTTCAATGTGTGTTAAGGTGCTGGTGTTGCTCACAAATGAAGGAGAGCGATCATCGATGTGTGACCCTGTGGAGTAGTGTAGATACTGAAGGTTTAAAAACTCTTCTGAAATATCAGAGTTCTGAAATGTTTAATGTTGTATTTGCTTATAAAAAGATTTTTTTTTGCTTTGCAATCTTTCATGCCCTTAATCAAAGAAAGATAGTGCTTGAACTGAAACAATAATAATTCGTTTTCTTTCGCTTATTGGGTACTTACATAGTCTGCCCATTCATTACCCTGGTAATAGTATAAGGCCAGTCCTGACACTTTCTCAGTAAAACACTAAACATAATATATTTTAGTTATTTTATATATTGATCACATTGTGTAAGCTTGTATGTTTAAAAAAGAAAAGGTCTGTGGTTTTAGGATGAGTAACAACTATGCAGCCTGGATTTTCAGTACTTGTTCCAGAAGTAGTCTTTGTTTTAACAAACAAGTATGTCAACCAGTTTAATTATTTAGAGGTTTAATAGCAAAAGAAGATTCTATTGAAAGTCGAATCAGTGCAACACACACAGTCAAGATATATTCTTTATCTCAAAATTAAATCTTTCAATCGTTGAAAAAAGAAAATGATTTATGTACTCTGTTTTTGTTTAAAATGAATTGTTACTTTTGCCAGTGTTTAAAATAATACCTTAACATTTAGTTACATTTTCTTTTAAAACTGATCTATTGAAATGTTTTAACATATGCCTTTAAAAAAATTTAACTCCCTTCTACTCATTTCTTTTAGTTTTCTACGTTTATCTGCAGCATTCCTCTCACAAGTGCACCATGGGAGTCTGACAAGTCCCAAGAAATTGATGGCACTCTTCATGACTCTTCATCATGGGCGGCTTCATGTAGTTGTTGCAAGCTGAGATAAATGTCAAGCTCATCTTTTAAAGCGCAACAAAGCTTTTCTTGTATGTTCTCAGCTAGAGTGCTTTATCTGGTTTGAAACTTAACCAGATTCATCGCCAAACACAGCACAGGACCCTTGGCTGGTTGAAAGAAGCACAAGGGTATGTCCTATAAAGCTGAGTAAATTCAGATTAGCACGGTGCATTTCTCTGATTGAGGTGAATAGCCGGATGGCAGTGGGCGTGGAGATCTAGACAGCTGTAACTAGAGAAGATGAATATATGGCAGCGCTCTCGTCTGGATAGCTTTGTTTCATTCCCAATCTATCGTCTTAAGCAGTTTTACCTTCATAATAATTCAGCTCAGTAGGTCTTGAAACGAAATGCATTAGAGAGTATTGTGTTCAACGGATTTAATGGTAAACGATAATTGTTATGGAATTCATTTTGCGCACACGGCGTTTGAATTGAAATAGCATCTAGAGGGCTGCTCGAATAAACCAAGCATGCTTGATGGTAGTGTATAATGACTGCTGGAGCTGAACGCAGCACATTTATCTAGGGCTGTGAGCCTAGGCTAGGGGTAGGAAAACTGTTGGTTTTTCGCCACCCTGGTGTGACTCGCACGACTCCAAGCATCCTTCATTTTTGCTTTTAAGGAGAAGTACATGTGAGGAAGTATTTGCTATTCATATTAATTTGCTTGTGTTTCTCACTGTGTAGGCAATCTTTCATCGTCTATCTTTGTGATGTACAAGTTTAGGATGGGAAAAAAAACTGAATTCTTGCGCATCGTTGTTCGACTGAGGTTTCCCAGATGACAACATTAAGGAACAGGCCAGCTATAAAATGATTCTTGATCCTAGACATGAAGATAATTTTCTTTTCAGCAGGATAGTTCTTGGCTTCTGGTCACGTCAATAAAAACTGGCAATTTGCAGTCCAGCCCTGGCCCTTGAGATATATTTCAGATTGGTCTTGCTCCGAAATGAAAGTGTTGCTCTTCTAAAATAAGGAACAGGTGTAGGACTGTGAAATGCTGTTAATAATTGATGCCTGACCTGTGGTGTGATGCCAGGAGAGATCTGGATGAGTTTGAACTCCTCCCTGCATTAGCTGATTATTCATTATGCAGATTGGTCACCCTTTTTAAATGTCTTGCGTCATTGTAGCATAAATTAATTGGAATTATAAAAAGTGGATTGATTTGATCTGCTACCAGCAGCCTTGAGATTAAAGACACCTTTATTATATATGAGGTGCATAACATGATGCTGAATGTGGCGCAGTTTCATATCGTACATTGACTTTCAAACCAGCTTGACAGCAGGAGCTCAGGAAACTCAATATGCTATATATTCTCGGCTACGTAGCATCTACCTTTAAATAAAGTGGTGTGAATTCACCATTTTATTCCATTTTTATCCAGCATGATTACCTATTACACAGCATCATCACAATACTATCTAGTAAGTATAGTAAGTACAAATAGTAAGTAGTTACTTGGTTTAAAAATTAAATGTTACTTTTTGAGTACTTTGCACAAAAAAGTAATGTGTTGCTTTTAAAAGTAACTTTTGAGTTACTTTTTAAACATGTGCTATTCTCCCCTTAATGCCCTTATAACCTAATTTTGGTGCTGATGAAGGATATTAACCCACAGCTAAACTAAAGACAAAGTATTTATTAAACACTATTTTAAGTAATTCAAAAGGGCTCTTCGTGTGCTTTGTATGGAAACAACATAAACATGATGTAATAAATAAATACCTGTATAATCTTTTTAAAATTAATTGTAATACATAAAAAAGCATTTTAAATAAAAATAAAATTGCCATCATAGACAACTATGAATTAAACAGAAGAGCTCATCTCAGACAATAGGAGTTTGATGTCAGCAAGTAATTTTTGTTTTGTTGTTGAAACTGTGAGGAAGAGAAACGTTTGACCAGAGCAAGCTGTTTTGAAGAAACATCACTCCGAGCGAGAAAGATGCTTGACTCAAATATTGAGTGACAAAAGGGATGTGAGAAGGAATGAGAGCAACGACGGACGAATTGGATGAATATTTCAATCAATCAATCAAGTTTTTATATAGCACTTCTTTAGCAGTTGCTTTCAAATGGAACCTTGCTGACTGAGGCAGGTGCTAGTCACCTCCCTAGCATAAAGAATATACAAACTTAAGATCCATCGACAAACAGTTTGCCAGACAGCACCTGAAAACAAAAAACAAAAGCAAACAAAGACAAAACAGAAACTAACAAATGAAAAACAATGGTTAGAAAAATGTAACAGACAACAAAGAGGTGATCAGCATCAGTTGCAGGATGAGAGATAAATGATGAGGATAGGTTAGAGAGGAACATTGAACCAAATTGTTTTTTCAACAATTTGTATGTTTATAGTGCTCAGACACCATATCAGTTTTGACAAATTCCAGGAGCCAATTATTCGAATCCTAGATTAAAAAATATGTTTTTAATTTAGTTTTGAACTCTGGACAATTTTGAATACTTCCAATCAAGTTTTTTTTTCCATTTACTCCCAGTTTCTGCTTTGTCTATTTAGCACTTTTGTATCATCATCAGACCACGGAGTGGCCTGTCTATCTCTGACTTGTTTACATTTAAGCTGGGCTACAGTGTCTAGGGTGCTAGCAAGAATATTATTCATACAGTAGGTGATTTTTTTTTTTCAAGTTAACTTTCATCTGCAGGTACACTAGAAAGGTGAGTAATATCTGGTAGGTTTCTTATGAACGCTTCTTTAGTATTTTGATTTATATTTCTCCCTAGTTAGTAGCGTTGAATGCTATTGCTAATGCTTACAGTATGCATAGCACAATATATAAGATAGTGGTCTGAGATGTCCTCACTTTGAGGCAATAAAACAATGTCACTGAGGTCAACGCCATGAGCTAGAACCAAATCTAGAGTGTGATTTAAGCTGTGAGTTGCTCCGACCACATTTTGCTTAAACCCACATGAATTTAGGAGGTCTGTCTTTTTTTTTGTCATCGATATGGATGTTAAAGTCTCCAAAAATCTGTATTTTATCTGCTTCAACCAAAAGATGTGCGAGAGAATCAGCAAATTCTTGAAGAAGCTAGAATTGTTTTGGTGGCCTGTAGACAACACATCTTTGTTTTTATCTTTTTGGTTGTGTTTAGGGTATTTCTATATATTGTGGCAACTCCCCCACCACGACCAGTTAAGCGCGGTTCATGATCGTAACAGTAATTTCTGGGCGTCGCTTCATTTAATCCAAAATAATCGTTTGGAGTGAGCCAGGTTTCAGTTAGGCATAGAATGTTAAGGTTAAGTTTTGAGGTTAATGAATTTATGATTACAGCTTTTGGTGTAAGAGATCCTTATGTTTGAGTCCAAATTTTAGAGAGTATGTTTGCGAGTTGCACAGTTTATAGTCTAATTTTATATTGAACAGATTACTGTAATCTTCAATAAAGTTATCTGTGTTGCTCTAGCCTGTCAAAGGAAATTCATTCAGCTTCCATTGGTACTTTGACAGAATACAGAGCAAGACTATTTCGGTTTATTTTGAAAGAAAACCACAGTGCAAAATTTAGGCCTTGCATGTGATTGTTCTGTGAAACCTCTAACTGCGACATCGTTTATTCGCTAATGGTGTTTATACACAAGTGAAGTCATTCTTAAATACAAATATCTCTTTTATACTTTCAACTTTAACATTCTGTCTGAAGAAAGTGTTCTTCATCTATATTAAAACAGAGCAGATGCCATGTAAAGAAAACTGAATTTAAACATTTTCTCGAGACAGCAAAAAAGTAAGAGTATTTATTGCCCAATTTGTTAGGGGATAAAAAATATAAATCACATAGAATGAACTCTTGTTTCCTGAGTTAATGACCGATTTCAGACTCTGTGAATCAATTAATTTCAAATATAGAAATTGAAACACTCATAACAAAGAGAGAGCGAGAGAGAGATTTGATTTTGATTTTTACAAAAGACTTTATTGAGTCGTTTAACATTTACATTTTTTCCATCACGTTTTCACAAAAAAAAAAACTAAATAAAAAAACAAAAGCTCAACAAATTATAGAACCCTTCTAACTAACTGAAACAGCGAATCGTAGCTCTCCCTCGTCTACCACACACAGAGCTCCCTCGTAGCACCACTGCTCTACGAACGCCTCCAGGTTTCTGCAATCAAGCTTGTAGAAGCTGAACTCCAGCCACAGTCTGGACCTGATGTTCACGCGCCACACCTCCCCCACGTCCTGCTCTCTCCTTCCTTCTACCCTGTTCCTCCTGCTCACGTAGATGGCGAGCTTAGCCTCGCCCACCAGGAAGTTCAGCAGCTGCCATTTTGTGCTGCTGCTCTTCTGGTACCCTGCACCCAGAATGAACCTGCTGAACTGAGAAAGTCTCGTTAAAATGGTTAAAAACACAACTCATTGTATTAAAACAAGCTGGTGAGTCTCTTGCACTCTAGGAAGCAGTGAAGAACCGTCTCTGTGAGGGGGCAGAAGGGGCATGTTCTGGAGGCCTGGGGGTCCAGCACATTGAGGAAGGAGTTTACAACAGCGACGGCTCCGTGCAGAATCCTCCACTGAAGATCAGCGCCTCCTCTTCCTCAGCGGGGGCTTGTAGAGCACTCATCCACAAGGTCTCCTCCTTCAGGTGCAGCCTGCTCTCCACACTGTGTCTTTCGCATCGCCTCGCTGAGGCGTCATCCGTGGGCGCTGTTCAGGACTTTGACGCATCCACGTAGTAGAGAGCCTTTCGGTTTGCCTCGCTTAGGGTTTTTCGAGCAACGGGTTTAAGCAAGGCCCAGAGTGATCTCCGAAGTCAGGTTGGAACTTCAGCTCAGGGAATGGTTCCTCACTGTTGGGGTCAGAGCAACCACAGCTGTAGCTCCTTGAGCATCTGAGCTTCTCTCCCATCAAACTCCGAGTCCACATGTCAGGAACTGCTGCGTGGCCTCTTGACCGTAATCCCAGCGTGCACTCCGGTCTTCGGGTAGTCCACGATCAGGACCGCGCAATCTACTATCGTCTTTAGGCGGAGGGTCCGGTCCCTCACAGGGAGCTGCATCGCTACTACTCCGAGGCTCCAAAGCTCCCACATCAGAACACCTTGCTTCAGTCATCAGGGGCTGCTCCAGTAGCCAGAAGAGAAGAGTGATGAAGGGTTCTCCGATCCTCCACGCGGAACAGTCCCCAGGATTTAAAAACCTTTGATAAAAGCAGAGAAGCCGCTGCTCCTGGGTGACTGGGTCAGTTTAAAAAACAGGGCCTGCATCAAGATTAAATCATTGGACTGCGTAGAATGAGGCTGGCGCCCCCTCCCCCACACCACCAGATTGCTCCTCGGGCCATCAGTGTACTTCTGGGCGCAAACTCTGTAGTGTCGTGAAAGGTAAGCTGTCCTGCTGCTAGGTGGAATTCAAAGCCTTGCCCTCCGTCCTCTTTTTGACAGGTACATGCACGCTCTGAGGGACCAGGGGGCTGGCAGTCGGGGTTCTTCCAGAAGAACGCCACGAGGTTTTAGCTTGTAGAGCAGGACAGGGGAGCTGAGGCGGGGGGCTCCACAGGACAAGAGGTTGCACACAGAGTCGGATGTGCTTGAAGGTTGTTGGTGATGGAGCACCCTGCCTCTGTAAGATATCTGAGAGGGAGCAGCCATCTCATTTGGTAAGATTCCCTCAATCTTCTCCTCCAACATCAGTGCCTTCCAGTCTGGCTACATGAACTCCTTCGTCCCACGAAACACCCCAGGTACGTCAGCCCACCTTTCTCTCCAGGTCAACTTCGCGGGAGCCAGGGAGAACCTTCTCTCCAGGGGTCCTACAGCCAGGGCTCGCTACTTCCTCGTTGACTGCTGGCTGCTGAGACTCGACGAAGCTGCCTGGTGGTGCTCTTCAGTTCATCCACCCTCCGTCTTGATTGTTCACACACACATGACATCATCAGCATACGCAGTAGGAACAATTTATTAAACAACAGGGAGGATTAAAACCAGTAAAGTTGCTTCGGATGTCGTGTGCAGCAGGGGCTCGAGGAGAGAGCGTATGAGCATTCCTGATCAATTGCAC